>OZ038499.1:80986179-81318679 GCA_964036315.1 Acanthosepion esculentum | reverse complement strand
ATAATTCTGTTAAATTTGATATATGCTAAATTATATAATTGTACATATATTATTTACTACTGTTAATAGCTACCATTTTTATTTTATATATATAATTTTTGGAAGGTTCCCTGTATAATGTACTGAAAGTGAATAATGAGAATTTAACATTTCTGTAATTATTATTTTTCAGTTAAGTTTAATTCACTAATTTTTATTTGTTTGTTTATTTATTTTAGTTCCTTATAACTTTCAAGAAATTCTGATCAAATTTACCAAACATGGTTATCGAGTCCTTGGATTTGCATATAAACCCCTCAAGCTCAACTATATGCGAGTTCAAAGAGTCACTAGGTAAGTAATAACATTCTTTATTTGCATTAAAAATAAGATTCATCCCAACAATGAAAAAACATATGAATATGAAAGACACATGTGTCAAGAATATTTTTGTTTGTTAAACAGAAAGGGAGAAAAGAGTTTCTTTTTGTTTTTAAATGATTTTGAAAATTCCTAAATATATCCCATATTTTCTTGTGCATAATATGAGAAATTTTGAACAAAAATTATAAAAAGGCAAAAAGTACATGTTTTCAAAACATTTTTACCTACCTTAAAAAAAATCCCTTTTCTTTGAAACAGCAACATTGCAAATGCACTCAGTTGGTACAATAGATAATAAAACTCAAAGTAGGCATTAGTTGATAAGGTTGTGGAATGCTTGTTGTCTTTATATAGAAAACACTTATCTTCTGGTATTATTTTTCCCATAACAATTATTGTGGCCTTGAATGTGAGTCCAAGTAATAAATGAGTAATACAAAACAATATAAAACAAACAACAATGCATGAATTAATAAAATAATTACGATTACAATAAAGGAAGAAAACATTTAACGATTAGTTTCATAACGTGTTTAAATTAGTGAATGTGTATTTTTGTAAATGTGTGTAAAAGAGCACAAAATGTCACAAGAGAAAAGTAAGACATTTAAAATAAATGTGCCCCAGTGGGGGACACTTTTTTCCCCCACATGCAACAGCATCTTATAGAGTTGTAAAAAAAGGCAAAAGATTTATCGGCAAAACATGACCGAAAATCGACTGAACGATTTTCTAAGCACAGCTTAAATGTGGCATAAGGCTGAAAATATGGGGCACCCAATGAGGATCTAACTCACTATTCAGTTGTAACTGTTTTAGTGAGACAAGATTGCTAACCATTACACCATGCCGAGGTGCCCTTATCTTATAGAGGTGTAAAAAGAGGAAAGAGAATTAGTGAGAGCATCATTGCCTATTTATAGGCTTAAGTCATGTCCCTAGCAACGTTTTTTTTTTTCAGGAATGTCAGGTGGGATAACCCATAATAACAATTGTTTACAAAAGGTATTTGATATGTCGGCCATATTTGTTCTTTGGGAATCAGCATAAATGTTTAAAATTAGACAGTTTTGCTGATAAGATAAAATTTGTTTATATTTTGATTTTCTTCCTTTTTTTTTTTCATTCCTAATGAAAGGCAATATTTTTGATTTTCATAGTTTATTAATATATAGAAATATAATAAAGTCAAAACAAACAAATGTATGATAGATTAATTAAGACCTTAAAATATACGACCAGCTATGTCTAGTTAGCACCTTTCACCAAAAAATAAGTTTTGAAACAGAAATTAGGAGAAACATGCAATGGCTAAAAATCAAGTTAATTTCCATTTTTTAATATGAAAAATTAAATATTTTAGTGAAACATATATACGATATTGAGATTTTAATGAATAATATGGTGCAACATTTAAAAACAAATTACGTAGGGATGGCTGTACTATGATGTCATATTATACGCAAGAAAATACAGTATTTATGAACTGGGATCAAATGTGGATTAAAATCTGACAGAATGATAAAATAAGTAACAAATAGGAAATAATTATAAATTTAACATGTTTTGCTTTTATTTAAGCTTCATCATAAATTAAAGCATGTAAAAACCTTAGTAAGAAAAGAATCTGCTTTACTACAAAGAAAATATTTAGAAGGAATATTGATATCTTACCATCTATAATCACACAGCAGACACACTTTCTTATATTACCAACTTTCATAAAACCTATACTTAGAATGTCAGATCCATATACCTGTGGTTGATGTATTTTATGCCAACTCACACCAAACATCCCCCAATCAACACACGTACTGACACAACCTACTCCTACAAGATCAATTAGAAAAATGATACAAACATACAGGCACGTCATCATCCCACTACCATCTTCAGGAATTAAACCCACTGACACTACCAGACAAACACAAAAAATATATTTTTCCCATTTCTTGTGAAAACATTATTTGAAATATGTTTTGGATTTAAATAACCCAGAAAGCGTTAAGTCATAAAAAAACAAATTAGTCAATGTCAATTTGAATCATCTCAATTCCGCTCTTCTCAAAATCTGTCACTTTATCACAAACCTAATGATCTACTCTTGATTCAGCTATAATTTATGCACATGTCAGAGGTTAAGAAATGTATCTCATGATAATCTGGCTAGAGGTATGAAATGTAAGTCACTTTACCAATTGGTTACAATTTCTCAAAACCACTGAATATCCATTGTAGACCTCACTATCTTTCATCATTCATCACTGATGTAGTGTATGACCGAATCAACCCACCAGTAAGACCTCATTTCATTTCTCTGTGTCTTCTAATATTTATTTGGTTTGCTGCATGAAAAAAACTATTATCTTGTCCTAGTTTCTGTAAATATATAACTAAAACATTCTCTCAAATGTATATATATCTTCGTTTTTTTTTCCATGTACATAAGTGTTGCTATATTGGAATGGTAAGATACATTTATCTCCACCAGCCATTTCAATAAACTGACTCCCCAGCTCTTTGCCATTTATCCATTCAACTGTTGTTGTCAATCCTACAGATAAGGTTGTTTTTTAAGTCTTTCACATTTTTGTGATAATTTGTTTTCTTATCCAGAGAGCAAGTGGAAAAAGACTTGAACTTTGTTGGATTAGTTGTTATGGAAAATCGTATCAAACCAGAAACCAAACCTACAATTGACCAATTGCATAATGCAGATATTAAGACCGTCATGATAACAGGTATGTTCATCTCTTGGCAAAAAATTATTTTCTTAACATTAAAGATTCTATATGCATAATTAAGTAATTAATAATTAAATTTTGTGTTCTGCTAAAATTTTCTGTCTTTTCATCTTCTGCATTAAATATATTTATCTTTTCCTTGTCAAAATCCATTTAACATTTTCAAAACTCTATATATAATCTGTGATGTGGCTTAGCCAAGGAAAGTATCATAATGCCATACAAGTTGTGTGATATGGTTTAACTGACATCACGTGATTTGATGTTGCCTCATTGAATGAATGCAAATAGATATCAACTAAACTAAATCATGTGTGAACAGTGGTAGGAGAGTAATGGTGAGAGACTGACACAAGAAAACCATGAAAATCAGATTACCATTGAAGACAGCTATCTCTGTCATTGCAGTCCAAGAAAAGGCAATATCTCTCAGATAGCCTTACATGGTCAAAATAATCAGATGAAAGGTGAAGAAGAAACATTTCTTTTTGTTAACGAAAATTCTAAATAAAGCAAACACTCAACAGTAAAAACTAAAGATGTTTGGTGTTGTTATTTTGGCAGTCTTACCATTAAGTTGATGATTATCATCTTATGAAAAAGTATGATATTGAAGGGAAGCACGGTGGAGTAATGGATAGTGGCTCGGATTGAGGAATCGGAGAGCCGAGTTCAAATTCCAGTCAAATCCATTACATTCACTTACATGCTAATACACTTGGGAAAGGTATGAATCCTCTTCTCCCCCCCCAGCTATGGGTAAATAGAAGGACAGACCAGGTTCTGTAGCCTTGGATGGCAACTGGTCTACTGCAGAAAGAAATGGCAACCTGCTGTGGGAATAAATCTGCCTCGTCAGTCATGTATCAAAAGATACAGGATTGCCTAAGCGTGTATCATGCGTGGCACATGACTGACTGACTGATGATATTGAAACCGTTGCTATTCTAAGAAGTATTCAGATGTTGTTTTTTGTTTTTAACAATAAGGAAACATCAGTTTTTAATGAATAAACTTACAATAGATTTTGGAGACATTTTCTTTTTAACAATAAAGAACAATCACTTTAATAGATAAACTCCAAATGTGATACATAGACTAAGGCACAAATATTTGGATGTTTTCTGTTAAAGAATCTGGAAAATTACTGTTTAATGAATAACCTCAAAATGTGTTTTAGAGGCTAAGACACAGTGTTTAAATGTTTTATTTAAGCAATAAAGAAACTTATGTTTTAGCAGATTTATACAAAAGCATGAAACAGATAAGCAGTGGGAGAGGTAATATTCAGGTATATGGACTTTGTTAATGAGAACAGGAAATGCCTGTGAGGAGAGAGAAGCAAAACTTTAATTTCAAACCGCTGCTGTCTTGTAGCCAAACGCAATCATCAGAAAGGGTTTACAATCAAATATGGTACTATAATCCTAAAAGTAGTCCAATGTTGAAGCTTCATTCTGGCATTTCTTGCAATGGCACCAGTTTCAAGCAGTAGTGACCCCCTGTTTTCCCTAGACAACATCACTTGCATGAGCAACTACTGATTTTCCATAAAAAAAAACATTCTGTCCAGGCTTGTGCCTAGGGTAATACACTCCAGCATCACTTCATCTGTGCTCAATTGGTAAAACAGGCACTTTACTATCATCAACTGCTGAATTAAAAAAAAAAGAAGGATTCTAGGCATATATCAATGGTTTCTCTCAAGGCCAATGGATGCTACACAAATCCCCATAAGAAATTTGAAGTCATGAATGATGAGTTTGAATCAAAATGTGTTTTTGATATTGGAATTTTGTAACCTACATTTATTACCAAGACAGATATTTTCTTTGAATGTCAGGTTTAGTAATTGTTAATAGAAAAGGTTTCTTAAATGCAGATTGTAAGAATTTATATACTAAAAATAGGGACATATCAACAATAATGAAATCGGTAGCCATATTGAAGAATAGATAGGTATAATATTTGCAATATTTCAATTGACAATACAAAATAACTATTTTTCAGGTGACAATATGCTGACAGCACTGAGTGTTGCTAGAGAATGTCACATGGTCGACAGTAATGATCAAGTAATCTTGGTTCAGGCTTATCAGTCACCTGAGAATAACAACATGCCAACCTTAGAATTTGTTTATGCTGATGAAAAGGACAGAAAAGTTGAAGAGATTACAACTGGGGTAAGTACATGAAGTAGATATATTCCAGGTGAATTTTTATTTTTTTCCTCTCAAAAATTGAACCATTTGGTTACAGATTCAGTAATATACATCCGTATATTATGAGAATATACAAATGATAGTTTTCCCTATGGGTATTATATTGCAGTTTTTTGCATTTCTAGAATCAAAATTTTATTTATGAGTTTTTCTATCCAAAGTAAATTCATCTTTACTACCAGTGAAAATTTCATGGCTTTCTTATGTTTTGAATCTGGTTAGTCATAATTGATCAGCAGACCAATTATTCTTTTTTTAGTTTAATCTAAATTCATTCAATCACAGCATCATTGATATTTAAAGAACAAAGCAAAATGCTATTGGGTGTTACACTCACTTGGAGAATTTGCTCTGTCAGCTGATGTTGTAGAATATGCCAGCTGCACCTCTGCTGGTAGAAGTCCACCTGTTTGCCATGAGTGGCAACCTGTAATGTCTGAGGATAGAATCCTTGTGGCTGAGCAACTGATGACTAAAAGGCCATTAGCTGCAACACTCCACTTTGGCCCTTACTTGGACTAGATGGGCAGTCAGAGAGGTCGGATCCAATCAATCAGCTGGTTATGCCAATCCCACTATATATAACCCACACCAAACCTACAACCAACAGCTCACACTTCCCCCAGCCCACTACTAATACTTACCTCCAAATATATGGAAAACGATGACTGAGGCTCAGTCAATTTGGAAGATAAGAACTCGACATGGCTATTAAATCCTGACAATCCAATATACTTGGATAGCAAAAACAATGGAATACAGGTGCTTGAGAACCCTTTCCAAAGTGAATATACCTTTCACATAACCCTGTCATGGCAAGGTGAATGGGTTTCCCCACTTGCCATGTTCCAATTTCAGATTCTAAAGTGGGTAAGGAGTGTGGATGATGAAACAAATTAAAAATTATCTATAGTCCCAAAAAATCCTCTAAGAGACTCCATTTCTATACATAAGACAATACCTATGCCAATATAGCTGAAAGAACAACTAAAATCAACAATGAAAACAAGCTGAAATATTTAACTGAAACACCAAATTTGATTAAAGACTTCAAGGCCCTATTGGAGGAACTAAGATCCTTCTTAATCGGTTTCAAAACAGACTCCAGTAGCCAAAATAGAAGCAAAACTAGGCAGTCTCAACCAAATGAAACAAAACCAGAAGAAAAAAAACAAAAATCTCTTCAAGGGAAATCCAGAATCAAACCCGCTGAATCCTCACACTCTCAATCCCAAACCCAGATTAGGAAAACAAATGACAAACTGAATGACAAAAAAGAATCACCCACCAAGCATGAAATCACACGATCGAGATCTCACTCAAGATCAAGATCTAAAATCTCAACTGGAAATAAATTTGAAGCACTGGAAAATATGGTAATTGAAGATGAGAATGAAAGCAAAACAACTCCAAAACAAAATTGAAAAACTAGTCAATGACACTACAAAAACCTGAAGCCAAAACCCAAAATTCCAAAAACAACCCATAAGCTAAAAACAAACTAGAAATATCTGAAAACATGAACCATGAAGACAATACCACTGGAAAACCCAATCATGGCACACAAAATGAAATTGTTGTGGAATAAAACCAAACTTCTACGAGTTTGTCATACACTTATCACTCCTGAATCCTGCCATCATTTGCTTACAAGAAACCTTCCTACAAGAAAATAATAACCTAAAAACCAAAAATTATGAACAATGCCATTACATTCACAATACAGGACACAGAGCCAATGGAGGCTCACCAATACTGATAAGAAATGATATTCCACAAAGCAAAATGTGTATCAAAACAAAACTACAGGCAAACGCAACATAAGTAATGCTACATAAAACTATCACAATTTGTTCCATATATATATATATATATATATATATATATATATATATATATATATATATATCTGCATGAATCAATAAGCACACACAACTTAAACAACCTTCTAGAACAACTACTGAAACCCTTTATTATACTAGGGGATTTCAATAGCCATAATCCCATACGGAGCAGCAAAAACCTAGACCCGAAGGGTAAAAAACTAAAAAGATCATCAACAATAGTAATCTATGCCTACTAAACAATAAATTGCCAAACTACGTGGACTCTACTTCTGGATCACAATCAGCAACAGATCTAAGTATATGTGATCCAACAATCTTTATGGACTATGGAGAGTATATGATGACACATGTGGTAGTAATCATCACTCAATTTTCCTTGAAAACCAAAAACCCAATAACAAGGAAAATCTCACTAAATAGAGATTAAATAAAGCAAACTGGGAAAAATTCAAGTACCAGTGCCAAGAAAAGTTAATATGTTACTAAAATACTGGAAAACAAATAGTCGATTTTATTGAAACATTAGTGGAAATAGCCACAAAATGCGTACCTAAAAGTCCCCCCCCCCCAAATAAACAAAACAGAGCCTGGTTCAATGATCAATGTAAGAAAACGATTCAAGAAAGAAGAGCTGCCCACCCCCACTAAATTTAAAACTTTACCCTTGACCTCAAATTTAATAACATTCAAAGCACTCGAAGCAAAAGCTCAGAAAACAATAAAGGAAGCTATGGGAGAAAGCTGGAAGAAATACGTGGGTAAACTCCCACAACCAAAACTGTCTGGAACATGGTAAGAAAAATATCCAGAAAAATACAAACACTCCATTACAACATATCATCCAAAACGATATAAAAATCACAAATAAACAATATATTACTAACACTTTAGCAGAATTTTTTGCACAGAATTCCACATCTCAAAACTGAAACAAAAGATTCATAAACATGAAAGAAAATGAAGAAAAGGAAAATATCAAATTCCAAACAGATAACACTAAAGACTAAAACTTTCTCAATAGAGGAACTATTTGACTCTCTGGCCAAGGCTCACAATACAGCTGTAGGCCCAAATGAGATACATTATCAATTACTAAAGCACATACCTAGAATATCCCATCAATACCTACTTCAAATTTTCAATGTTATATGGACCACAGATAACATCTCCAACACCTGGGAAGAAGCAACAATAATTCTTATACCAAAAAACCTAAACTTAAATGATCCTACAAACTATAAACCAATAGCACTTGCATCTGCAAAACATTTGAGAGTTTGGTCAATGCCAGGCTAATAAGGATACCTAGAGATCAAAAACCTTTTGACAAACCTCTAAACTGGATTCAGAAAGAGGAGCAGTTCAACAGAAGGAACACTTTGTAGCAATTTTTTTCAATTTGGAAAAAGCCTATGACAAAGCCTGAAAACATGAAATCATCAGATTTGTTGTAAAAGAACTTGGATTAGTGGGCAGAATGCTAATTTTTATTAAAAATATTTTAAACAATATGAGTTTTAAAACAAGAATTGGGAACACTCTATCTAACCCCAAAATACAAGAAATGAGTGTACCACAGGGGAGTATTTTATCAGTAACTCTATTCAATATCAAAATAAATAATATTATAAAACATGTCAGTCCCGGAATTGACAGCACACTTTATGTAAATGATTTCCTCATATACTATAGACCAAAAAACATGCACACTGCTGAGCAACAGTTGCAACAATGTCTCATTGAAGTAAATAAGTGGATTACAGAAAACAGATTTAGATTCTAAAACTAAAACAAAGTGTCAGTTACGTAAAGTGCACAATTGATCTCACTCTAATAATAGACGGCACCAAAAACATTTAGGCATCATTTTTGACTCAAAATTGACATTTATACCACACATCAAAGCACTGAGAGCCAAATGCAATAAGAGACTTCAGTTGTTGAGAGTAATGGTCCATATTGTTTTGGGAGCAGACAGAATGATCTTACTCAAACTATACCAGACACTGATACAAACTAAATTAGATTACAGTTTTTTCATTTATGGGGCAGCCAGAAAGTCATATTAAAAAACTCTGGAAACTATCCATCATCAAGGATTAAGATTCATGCTTGGAGCATTTAAAACTTCCCCAACAGAAAGCCTGTACACAGAAGCCCGTGAACCCCTCTTAACACTACACGGAGAAAAACTGGCTATACAATATTATACCAAACTAGCCTTGTAGCCCTCAAATTCTGCCTACAATTGTGTCTTTGAACTACAATATAAAGCACTTTTTATTAAAAAAAAAAAAGAAAGAGCCATAAAACCTTTTAACCTCCACATGGAAGAGCTCATTAAAGACACCCACATTGACACAAAACAAGTACACAAATCTATCATCTCAGAGAGAGCACCATGGTTACTAAAACAACCAAATATTATACTGGACCTTGCTAAATATCTCAAGACAAGAACAAACCAAATCATTTTTGTTGAGGAACTCTAAATCATTAAAGACAATTACACTAAATATAATAGCATGTACACAGATGGATCAAAAGATAGTGACAAAGTTAGATGTGCTGCAATCCTTGGAAAAACCAAATTAAAGAAACGGCTCCTAGATGGGGCTTCCATATACAGTGCAGAAATATCAGCCCTCAATCTGGCCCTTGACATCATAACAACAATCATAAAAAATATATCATATACTCAGATTCCTTACAGCACTAAAAAACAAAAAGTGACCAACCCACTGACTATAAAACTGCTTAATTGAATCAACAACCTACCAAAGTTAAAAAATATTGCCTTCTGTTGGACACCAGGCCACATTTGTATCCATGGCAGATAAAGCAACAAAGGAATCATTACAACTGAACCAGATTTACATACAAAGCGCCATACACAGACCTGAAACAAATCAGAAATAAACACATTTTTAAAAAAGTGGCAAGAGATTCGGGACTCCTTCCAAAACAACAAATTATATTCCATAAAATCCACCCTGGGAAAGTGGGAACTGAGACCGGAAAAAACCCAAAAGAACAGGTCATTATGTTGAGATTGCATATTGGCCATACAAAAATCATTCACTCTTACATACTCAAACAAGAGAATCCAACAGAGTGTATAGCATGTCAAACACAATTCATTGTGAAACACATTCTAATTGGATGTACTGACTTTGCTTTCGTCAAAGAAAATAATATGCAAGAACTGTTTGAAAATGTTGATATAAACAGTATTCTAACCTTTCTAAAAGTAGTGAACCTATACCATAAAATATAAAACAACTTTATATATATTTATTTTTTAAAGTTAAAACAACACTATCTACAAAAAGAACATACAAAATCATCACTCTGGATTTCAAATATACAGACTCAAAGAATTTCCAATTTATGTATCAACATAATGTTTCTACAAAGAATTTGTTATAACCTATCCACCAAAAAATTGCCTATTGTACTTTTTCTGGCATTAAATAACCCATGGTTGATTTGCCATAAAACCGATCAATCAATTAATCACCTGGAGAATAAACCAATCAACATATAAAAAACGAATCACAACAAGAATTAAAAAATGAATTAAATGTTCACCTGAATCTGGTTTTATAGCCAATTTTTAATTCAGGTCATCATTAGTAAGCAGCAAGAAATTTTTCTTCTTACTGTGATCTTTTTTTTTTCTCTTTTCATCCCAAGTAAAGCAATAAAACCATTAAGATGCAAGGGGTTCCTGAGTGTGAGAGAATATAAGAAAAAAAACATTAAGAAGAGAGAACAAGACTTAAGAAAACGGAAGATAACGATTGGCATTGCATTTAAATTTTTGAAGATCAAAATTGATTTATAGTTTCAAATAGACAGGCTGAGACAATTTAATTTAGGCTATGAGCATTCTAGGACAAAGCATTTCATTATTGAAAATTATTTTTAAAATTAGAAAAATAAATCCATCTACTCCTTTTATTCCAATCACTACATCTATTTGAAACTCAACTGTGTTTGAATTGCAGAGACTACATCATAGAAATAATCAGCTATTAAAAGATTAATTTCAGAAAAACTAGATTTTAGTGATTACTCCCTTTGTCTATAAAATTGCAGCCTTATTTTTCTGTTTTTCTTTCTTCTCTCCAGACCGGCAGCAATGCAAGCATCCGAATTGATGAAGATAATCAACGAATACATTTTGCAGTTACTGGACGATCATGGACGGTCATCCGTGAACATTTTCCTGATTTATTATCAAAAGTAAGAAATATTTCTTTCTTTTTTTTATTACAATCACTTAAACTTTCTCAGTAAACTTTATTCCCATGATTCAATTAACTCCTTATCTACAATGGTGAAAAATCCATTCTCACACCAGTTTGACTGCATATGTTTGTCAATCAGAAAAACTAGCATGTATTTCGTTGATTTGCAGGTTATAATGTTTCACTTCACTCAAGTAGACACATTGTTTTGTGTTGGTTAATCTGTCTATAAATATTTGATAAAATCAAGTAATCATTAAAGCCAGGCCCTTATTTAATGACTTACCTGTTTCAGGAACCCCTCTCCTCACCCAGACTTAAAACCTGCAATAAAATCTCAAAAAATAATTTTAAGAATTCAGCCAGTTGGTATTGTATGTTGTACAAAAACTTTGTTCATAATTGTTTTCTTTTGTCAAAATGAATTAAAATAAATGAAGTGAAAATACATAATTTATCTGTACTGCATTTACAGTTTACAAATCAAAGTAAATTACAGGATATAAAGCTGATTTTCAAATTTGTTTATTACATTTACTGTTCAGTACATTACTGTATAAACATTTAGAAGTAAATTACAAAGTACTGGCAGTACTTATTAAGTAATTAAGACAAAATCTGTAATTTAGAGAATTTCCAAATGTTGTATGGATAATTGAAACCTTTGTATTCTTGATGTTATTATAACATATCAAGTGTAATGGTTATCAGCAAGGAAAATGGAATTGGCATGCCAAGTTCAAATTCTGACTGAGTCTATTTCATTCATTTTGCACTAATGCTCTTGGAAAAGGCATGAATCCATCTTTCTCTATCTGTGGGTTAAATAACACAACAGACTGGGTTCACCTGCTTTTGAGTGTCAGCCAGTCAGAGAAAGAAAACTGAATTCAAACCTGTGTCGAGAAGTGTAAAAATGTAAAATTTAATCATGCACACGGTGTTCCCTCTTAAAGAGAGTTATCATCATCATCCTTTGAGAATGCCTAATGTTTAAAACATCTGAAATAAAACTGATCTCATTGGTACATTAGTAACCATTTTTGGGTCATCATTTTCTTAAGAAATTTGGATTTTTCCTTATTTCTTGCAGATTATTCACTTGTGAGAGTCTAAATAATTGGTGGACCAAAACTTTTCAGTTACAATGTTAAGAAGACAAAGAACAAATTCATTTGTTTAACCTATTAATTCTCGCCATAAAATCTAATTAAAAAGAAAAAGAAAAATCCAGAATTAATTATAAGTTTCTGCCTAAAAACCATTAATGCCCATGATCCCAAAAATAGGACAGTAGACATTCATGGATTGATAATGTTGAATTTTCATCCCCACAAAAAAAAATGGTGTCAAAAGGATGGTTATTCCCTTGACACCAATATTACTCTATACACTTTTGACTCCCTGAGCAATGTTTATTTACAAGGTTATAAAAATATGTGAACCAAGTACAATGCAATATTTATTACTTACCTTTTATAAAGATTTGTTATTTACCATTTTATAAAGTAATAAATTTGAAAAATCTTTTATTCAAAAATTTATAAAAAAATTACAAAATTATCAAAATATGAAAACCAACTACAATGCAATATTTATTATCTACAATTTCATAAATAACTATAAAAACAAGTTTTTTATTCATAATTTTATAAAAATATCAGTGAACAATTGTTTTAAATTCTCAAGAAAAAAGAAAATGTATAAATCCACTTTCATATGTTTGGGTTTTATTAAAATTCTAACATTGCTGATGGAGTCAAATGTATATACAGTGATAGCAGTGTCAAGGGAATAATTGTCCTTTTGACAAACCATTATTTTGTGGGTATGAAATTTAAATATTGCCAAATGGTTACTGTAATTTCTCAAAAATAATATGCATTTTTTTACTGTAAATTCCAGGTGATAGTAGGGGTATGTATTATAAATATGTTTAAACAAAAAATTTTTTTCATTATTGATTTATAATAATAAATATGTACTTGTTGTTCTAAAATAAGAAAGATATTATCCCAATTTTCATTTTAAATCCAACAATAATAATTGTAACATTTTTTGTCAATAAATTTATCAGTAACTGCATTTTTATTTGGAGAAAAAATAAAAAATCTATAAAAAGGCCAATTTTGAAGTAAAGACGATATCAAGTTAACAATTTATTGAAATTTTAATTTTCATCATCATCACCACTTTTTATTATAGAATCAATATCTAAATTGTCATTAAACAAATTATCATTCACAATATTATATCTTCATCCTGTTCAAAATTATCTTCGGCCTCTTCATTCTCTTGTCAAAGGACGTCATCTTCAGAGCCATCCTTGGCTGTCATGAGACAACACTTCTTGAAACCCCTCTTTATCACATCCTCACTGACGGAATCACACGCTTTGATGATATTTTGGTGGTAAAATAGAATGTTATATTTATCGGGGAAAACTGCATTTCAACATTATTTTAGCTGCTTAATTTTGATTTTATTCTTAATGTCAAGGTTGACAAAATGTCTTTGTAATTACTTTTTTGTTGATTTTTTTTTTTTTTTGACAAAATTTATAGATGCGTTTTATACACAGGGATAGATATATTTCTTAATTTTTGGATCATTTGTTGGGGTGCGTATTATTTATGGGTGCATATTATTTTCAAGAAATTACGGTAAATAAAAATAGTATCCAGCTTTTATTTCACTAAACACATGTGTCATGTTTTTACTTTTCAGTTGGTTGTTCGAGGCAAGGTTTATGCTCGAATGTCTCCTGAACAGAAAGCTCAACTTATTGAAGTGTTACAGTCTTTGGGGTAAGTTTGGAATTCTTTTACTCAGAGAAGTTTAAAAAAGATTGTCATAGCATAGTTGTTTAGTTTCTCTAACTGTAAGTAATGGTACTGTTTACTAATAACTTCTTGTATCTGCCCTTTTAATATTATTGTTAATTTATTTATTTTTGAAAGTGACTCTCAAAAAAGTCTTCTGCAGTTAATGTCAGCTAATAATACTGGGTTGTGGATGTGTTAACAATAGAATTGTTTTAATGCTGCTGCAGGAAAGTGCAAGAATTCCTAAAAAAGGTACTGAAGGAAAGCAAGAAGAAAGGACTAAGCATCAACTGCAAGATGACAATGTATGGCTGTCAGCAAAAGGAGCAGCTCAACATGCAAACAGGAAAATTTCATTAAAAACAAAGAAAAGAGTACTGAACAGTCCTTCTATATGGCAGTGAATGCTGGATAATATCCTTACAGATGAAGAACAGACTTGAAGCAATAGAAATGTGTTTCTACAGAAGGATGCTGACAATACCCTGGACTGAACATGGGCAATGAAAAAGTTTTAGAGAAAAATGAAACAAAAAGGAAACTTATACTTCAAAAAGAGACAGTTGAAATTTCTAGTCTATAAGGAAGAATGAGGGCTTGGAAAATTTGACACTCACAGGATATATGGAAGGCCAAAGGAATAGAGGAAAACAGTGCATAACCTACCTAACAAGTTTGTGTACATAGTTGGCAGAAGAGGAGATAGAACAAAAAAAAATATAAATTTACTAAGAACTACAAAGGAAAGGAAATTATGGATGGCCATGATCACCAACATCCTGAAAGAGCAAGACACATAAAAGAAGATTCTAAGAAATCTAAAAAGATACTTTCTGAAGATACATACTTGTAAACAACACCATATAATTTGATGATTTTTTTCCTCTCCAAAGAGAAGTTATATATATTATATTTTTTATTAGTGCTTTCTGTGATTTGGAAAGATGTCACAATTTTTTAAAGTTATTTGCACAATATTTTAATAAACCAAGGAAATACAATTATGATGTAAAATGTGGAGTTCAGAATTTTAAAAAAAACTAAAAAAAAAACTCATTCAGTGTTTGTTTGGAATAAGAAAATATTCCCTTATTTTAATTCTAAATATTTTTAATCTGTTTATTTTTCAGACTATTGTCTTCAACTTTTTCTTTTTATCAGAAACTGTAGTTATTTTTTTTTCTATCACATATTAACAATTTAATTTAATATTAGTTTTTAAGATTAAAAGATTAGTATGATAAAATCAAAACATTTTGTTTCTGAAGATTTTAATTGTTACTAATTGCTTATTGGGTTTTCAGTTTCTTAATCTAAATTATACTTCAACTTTGTTCTTCTAACAACTCTGCCTAATCTCCAAAATTTATATTATTGGGTTTCTGGTTCCTTCTAAAGTCTTTTTCTTCTCTTTTATTTCCAGTCGACCTTATGTCTTAGTGGCATTATTACCTTACTTAGGGTGAATTAATTTTTAAAAAATAATTTTTACTGTAATTTACACTTCATTCAAAAATGGATTTGTATTTTTATACCTCAGTCAGGAATAACTTTAAAATGATTTATATTTGATTTAAGGAAGAAATATTACAAAGAGCAATTAAAATTCTGATTATCATAAGTATTGGTGTAATTTTTTTTGCCTGGTGTATGAGATCATAGGATTAAGGATTGCATTTTTGTCATTTGCAGAAATCATTTCTTAAAACTCTGTTAAAAGATTTTCAAAGTTTTAATACACTTCGGCTATCTTCCTGCTTATGTTGCTTCTGGTCGTTTTAAATATTCACTTAGACTCAGCATCCACCCAACGAACACATCTTTGTGTTAGAAAGACGAAGATACAATTTTGAAAATGAGTGAGAAAAACTGACAAAAGTTAGTGAACTTGCTTCTCTAAGGGAGATAACTCAAAAATAAAATGCTAAACAGTTACTTCGCATGTTTCTTAAGTTGGCTATGATATGAACTGATAAATATTTTAATTTATGTGTATCTTTGTAGAAAATTGTAAAAGTATTTTTTTTTATTAATCATTAGTCTTTCTTTTATAGCCCATCTTATTCTGATAGTACCATTATCATGAAGGCCTTTATCAGTCACTCTATTTGGCTATCAAAGCCAAATAGAGTAACTGGTAAAGGCCTTCATTCTTAATTCTCTAGGTTGAGAATTGAGATAAAAAAACAACCAAAAGTAAAATAAAAGAAATACTGTTGAAAAATTAATAATAATGACGGTGCTCCATTTAAGAAATTTGTAGAATAAAAGAAAATATTTTTGTATACAGGGTAGGGGGGTGTCAAAAGTAATGGCCGTTTTTTATTTACTTTTATTGAACAAAAATAAATTACAGTAGTTTTAAGAAAATTTATAAGTATTGTCACATCAAAACAACAGGATTTGTTATGGTTAACACACTATTTAACATCTTCAAAATCCTTCCATTCATGTTAAAATTATTTATTTCAGAAAATTTATCAGAAATTGCTTGTTTTAATTCAGGAATTGTCTTTGGTTGGAGCATATAAACATGATCTTTCAGTACACATCACAATAAAAAGTCCAGTGGTGTTAGGTCTGATAATCATGATGGCCATTCAATTGTTGCACATCATTCTATCCACCTCAGCTCAAAATTAAGATTTGACCATTCCCAAATACATAAGCCATAGTTAATTTTAATCCATCTTAAACTACTGTAATTTTTTTTTTTCAATAAAAGTTAATAAATAAAAAAAGGGAGTAAATTTTGCTGCACCCTATTTATAAATCAGACCTATTTGGAGAAAGTATTGGGAAACCAATCCAATATCTTTTCCAATAAGATATGACAATTCACAGAAAATGAAGAAAAAGCAAAGTATGGAGGACCATAATTGCCTACATCTTGAAGGAACATGGCATTTAAAAAATTAAATATACTGATATCAACATATATTAGGATAAAATTATATTATTATATTGATTGAGAGAATTGCAATTTTCAAAATGACAAAGAGCTTTTTTTCTTTTTTCTCATTTGTATAAATGTTTAATTTCTATTCGGCCATTTCAGTTACTATGTTGGCATGTGTGGTGATGGAGCCAATGATTGTGGTGCTCTTAAAATGGCTCACACAGGAATCTCTCTGTCTGAGGCTGAAGCTTCTGTAGCATCTGCTTTTACCTCCAAGGTGTCAACCATTGAATGTGTACCCACAGTTATCAAGTAAGTATTTCAATTTACTATCTAAATAGATAAACGGCAAATTCTGCCTGTCCATCTGTGTATCTGAAACCCCTCTAAAAGTATGCCCTTCATCTGGTGCTTGAAAATGCAGCATTGGTGTCTGGATATGGAAAGAATATAAAAATTCAAATTTTAACTGAAAAAAATTAGTGACTTTAAAAGTTTTGAATTTATATTGAGTTTAAAGTAACACAAACTTTGTGAATTTAAAATTTTTTGCCTTAAATTCAGTTTAAAATATCTCCAAAACTTGAGGAAATCAATTTTATTTCATCAAAATGCTAATGAATCAGAATTAAATTTAGAAGTTTTATAATGTGAGGTTTTGAAGTTCTGCAGAGTTTGTGATTTGAAGAACTTATCCCAATTTTCAGCTGGAATTGGAATTTTGCCCCAGATTGGTCTTATAACTCAAATCAGAGTTAAAGTAAGATTTTGAAGTTCCAAGGAGTGAATTAAAGAATTCAAAATTATTTCTTCAAAATTATCATTGCTATTTTCTAAGCTGGACCAGAGGTCCCTTTAGTTTTGGGCCGGAGAGCCAATTAGCCCTCCACAGGAGCTAGTTTAAAAGGCCACATGGAGTATATCTTTTATGCTAGTATTTTAATAAATTTAAAAAAACCTATACTTCATGATGCTGCTGCTGCTGATGATGCCAATGCCTTGATGACATGGTTTTCATAGCTTCTGATCTTAATTGATTAGAGCTGTTAATATATACATGTTTTGTCTTGGTGAATTAAGTTACAGTAAATATCCCATTCAGTGCCACAGATTTGCTTGTCACTTGCCTGACATTAATCAATTGTGCATAACCTACAGGGCACAGTAGGGGAGAATCATAACTGAGTGTTGAGAGGGTTTAAATCTGAATGATGGGCAGCTAAGACAATTTAAGAATAACATCTAGATACTTGGGGAAAACCCTCAATCAGTGATTGTCTAAGCAGACTGGGCTACCCGACACAAAGGAATTTCTAATTGGATCTCACCTGCAAGATTATATGCTGCTTTTATCAAAATCTGTCATCTGAGAATGCACATTTGGCTGTGATGCATGTGCCTGATATACTCTTATCAGACTGAATATCATGGTGGGTATGTTGGGCTTTGTATATTTGTAACTAGAATCAATTTGTTGGTGCACTACTCTCTCACTCGATAATAATACTTATTAACAACAGTATATCACAACCATTTCTATTTTTGTTATTATCAATACAAGTATCATTGAGAAGTGGGGAGATCTCTGAAGGTTAACCCATTGACAAAATCCCGAAGAAGACCAGAGGGCACAACTGCTAAAATATTGTCATGACAATGATAATGCAGACATTAGTCCAAATGTAAATGATAACTTTTCATCCCAGAAATTTATACAGAAACAATTTCTATGCTTCTGAGTTTTCAAACTGTGAGTTTAAACTAAATTATTGTTATAGTGAAAGACACCTTGTCTAGATAATAGACTCTCCCATCTATTATAAGTAGGAGTCAGTAGTAGTCGAGAGAAAAGGAATTAGTCAGCGACCACAACTCGATTACTCTGCGTAACACTTTATTACAAGTTCCTAACGTTTCTGTACGTTTAACCTATTTAGGACGCATTTAGTCCGAATACAGTTTCCACTGAGGAAATAACTCCACAACTTTTGGTGATGAAGATTCGCACTCATACGGAGGAAGAAAAAAAAAATTTGTTCGCCAATATAACTTTTGGCGGCGAAGATTTGCACTCATACGGAGGAAGAAAAAAAAAAATTTTCAATCGCCAATATAACTTTTGGCGGCAAGAATTTGCACTCATACGGAGGAAGAAAAAGTTTGTTCGCCACAGTGGTTTTGACGATGAAATTCGCACTCATAGGGAGGAAGAAAAATTTTGTTCGCCACAAATAACGTGGGCAACAAAGTCTCGGATTTACACTTTGAAAAAAAAATGGAGGAATGCAAAAGTCTATTCCAGGAATTTTTTAAGTTCCAGTTGGAACAACAAACGAAGATATTAGAACAACAAAAAACTTTCCAGAAGCAGTTACAGGAGGAAACTTTCAATAGTCAAATGCAATTCCAACAGAAAATGGAACAAATGCATGGGGAGTTTCAAAGAAAAATTCTGGAAATAACTGAGAACAGGAAAGAGAAAAGTCTACAAAATGATTCTTTCCAGAGAATACAATATGGAATTCAATTGAAATATTCACATACAGTCCAGATGAAGAGATAACTTTTGAAGAATATTATAAAAAATATACGGACATGTATAACAAGGACTGCCACTTGTGGTCTGAAGGAAAGAAGGTTAGGCTTCTTTTAAGCAAATTAGGAACAAGCTGAGCATAACAAATTGGTAAACTACATTTTACCGAAAAAAACTAACGAGTTGACATTTACCGAGGCGGTAAATATATTAAGTGAGTTATTTAGTCAAAAGACATCTTTGTTCCACAAGAGGTGGAAATGTTTGAATTTGATAAAAGATGGCGAACATGACTATATAACGTATGCAGCCAATGTGAATAAGCATTGTGAAGAATTCAAGCTAGCAGAGTTAAGCGCAGACAATTTTAAGTGCTTGGTGTTTGTTCAAGGGCTGGTAGCGGAAAAAGACGCAGAGTTGAGAAAATTAGTACTGGCAAAATTGGAAAGCAATCCAAGTATTACGGTACAGAATTTGGCAGAAGACTGCACAAGATACGTTAGCGTAAAGAAAGTTTTAAAAAAGATAGAACAGTATGGCGTTTCGCATGTAAGGAAAATACGGTACAAAGAAAGTCAGTCTAACAAAAAGAATTATAAAATTGCAGATTATCAAGCAAAAAGTGAAATACCAGAGAAAAACAAACAAAAACGCCCAAAGCCATGTTTTGCTTGCGGTGAACTACACTGGTACAGATATTGCAATTTTAGGGATAAAAATGTTTCAACTGTGGAAGAGTTGGGCATAGAAGCACACATTGCTGTTTAAAAAATAAAGGCAATAAAATAAGAAAACTAACGTCCAACGAGGTAAACAATGGAATAACTAGAAAATTTGTTACCGTCGAAATAAATAATAAAAAAATAAAAATGCAACTTGACACTGGTTCAGATCTCTCTATCATAAATTTGCATACGTGAAAGAAGTTGGAGAAACCAACTTTAATGAAGACAAAGAAAATCGCGAAGTCAGTGACGGGAGAAAAATACAATTTATTGGAGAACTTGTTACAAACGTCACGTTAAATAAAAAAACACGAAAAGTTAAACTATGTGTCATGTAAAATACCACAAACTTACTTGGTACGAATTGGATAACAGAATTTCAATTATGGGATCTATCGATAAATTCTTTCTGTTACAAGGTAGAAAGTTTAAACTCCGAAGCCCAAGAATAAAGAAACTTAAGGAAACATTTCCTACTGTTTTTTCTCCGGGGTTGGGAACGTGTACCAAGATGGAGGCAAAATTCTTTTTAAAAGAAAACGCTCAGGCGGTATTCAAAAAGAAAAGGAATGTTCCATTTGCCTCAATGGAACAGATTGATAAAGAATTGGACAGATTAGAGAAATCCCGTGTACTCAAAAAAGTTGACTATAGTGATTGGGCAGCTCCGACGGTATATGTAAAAAAAGTCTAAAGACATTAGTGTTTGTGCGGATATTTCGACGGGGTTAAACGTGGCACTCAAAGACTATAATTATCCTCTACCAACAGCGGAAGAAATATTTGGTAGAAGAAGAAACGTCTAAACTTTTGTGTATTAACACACATCGGGGTCTGTATAAATTTAACAGACTACCTTTTGGGATTAAGGTCGCCCCCGCTATTTTCCAACAAGTAATGGATTCGATGTTGGGTGGTCTGGATTTTGCTGTAGCGTATCTGGGACGACATACTCATGAGAAGTACAAGTATCGCAGAACACGTGAAACATGTAAATGCAGTAGTTTCCAGAATACAGGATTTGGGATTTAAACTCAAGGAAAGTAAATGCGAGTTTTTCATGGAAAAAGTGAAATATCTGGGACAGATCATCGATAAGAATGGTAGAAGGCCAGACCCAGAGCGAGCAGTGGCTATAAAAGACATGCCGGCTCCAAAAGATATTACCACATTACAAAGTTTTTTGGGATTAGCTAATTATTACCAAATATACATCCCTAAAATGTATGATCTGTGGGAATCATTAAATGAACTATTAAAGAAAGGAAAACTCTGGAAGTGGACTATTGAATGCCAGAAAGCATTTGAAAAGATAAAGGAAGTGTTAACCTCGGAATTATTTTTAACCCATTACAATCCGGATTTAGAAATCATAGTAGCTTGCGACGCAAGTGCGTATGGAGTAGGAGCATGTATTTTTCACAAAATGACAGATGGTCAAGTAAAACCAATTGCTCATGCTTCTAGAGCACTACTTCCAGCTGAGAAGAATTACTCTCAGATAGAGAAAGAGGTGCTAGGAATAATATTTGCAGTAGCGAAATTTCACCGTTTTCTCCATGGTCGACATTTTAAGCTACAAACTGATCATAAGCCTCTAATTTCGATTTTTGGATCGAAAAAGGGTTTGCCGAAGCATACAGCAAACCGACTACAAAAATGGGCTACAATATTGTTAAATTATAACTTCAGCATGGAGTACATACCATCGAATAATTTTGGCTATGCTGATGGGCTGTCCAGGTTAATTCCTAAAAGGAGCGAACCATTAGAAGACACGGTAATTGCCTCACTGAAGTCAGAAGAAGAGCTGAAGTTTACTGTGTGTAATGCAGTTTGGGAACTTCCAGTAACTCTAGAAAAAATAAAAGAAGAAGCCACCAGGGACGAGTATATCTTGAAAGTAAAAGAAAAAATATCCAAGAGGGACCAGTACACAACAAATGTGTTTTCGCTTTGCGATACACTATTTTTATATAGAGAACGTGTGGTGATTCCATACACACTCCAAAAACAAATATTAAAAGATTTTCATACTGGTCATCCAGGCAGCACTAGGATGAAGAGCCTAATGCAAAGTTTTGTTTATTGGCCGAATATGGACAGGGACATTGAGAACGCAGTAGCAAATTGTAAAGGCTGTGCTTTGGCTGCAAAGGCACCCCCAGTAAAATTTAATCCCTGGCCAAAAACAGACCTACCATGGTCTAGGTTTTATGTGGCTTTTGCAGGTCCACTGAATGGATACCATTACATCATAGTAGTGGATAATTTCTCAAAATGGCCTGAGATACAAAGGATAAGAAAACCGACGACGCAAAGTACGAAAAACTTCATGCTGGAATTGTTCGCAAGGTTTGGTGTAGTAGACACAATTGTGACGGACAACGAAAGTCAATTTACGTCAAAACAATTTAAAGATTTCTGCAAGGAATACAATGTCGAACATGTTACCACAGCTCCATATCATCCAGGATCAAACGGGTTAGCTGAAAAATTTGTGGACACCCTTAAAAGAGCTTTAAAGAAAGCTAGGGAAATACCTGCAGATGAAGCCCTACAGAAATTTCTACAGGTATACAGACTTACCCCAAATAACGCAACACCAGCCTCACAATCACCAGCCGAGGTGATGTTTGCACGTCGGGTAAGATCTGTCTTCGACAAATTATTACCAAAAAAGACAAAGCCAGGTACAGAAAAATTTATTCAAGTAAAGAAATACAATCCTGGTGAAAAAGTATACTTTAAGGTATATAAACAGAATAAATCATTCTGGGAGAGTGGAAAAATAGAAAAGCAGATTGGCAACATGATGTACTTCGTGAAAGGTGAAAAATTCACGTGCAGACGGCACATTAACCAGATCAGACGACGCTCTTCAGACATGGTTGACAGCGCTCCAGTGGAAGAAACACCTATGGAGGTGATTTTTGATACGTTTGATCTACCAACACCAGCAATGATGTTACCTGAGGTACGCCGATCCAAGAGAAAAAGAAAGGCAACTGATCATTTAAAAATGGATCCGAAACGTAGGAGATATGCTACGATGTTGCTAAAAAAATGAAGTTTTTTTTGTTTTGTTTTTTGTTTTCTTTTTCTGTAAAAAAATAAAATAAAATAAAATAAAAAATTAAGAAAACTTTTACTCCTACGGAGTAAAGTCCTTTTACTCCTACAGAGGTTGGTGTTATAGTGAAAGACACCTTGTCTAGATAATAGACTCTCCCATCTATTATAAGTAGGAGTCAGTAGTAGTCGAGAGAAGGAGTAGTGTTCAGCGACCACAACTCGATTACTCTGCGCAACACTTTATTACAAGTTCCTAACGTTTCCGTACCTTTAACCTATTTAGGACGCATTTAGTCCGAATACAGTTTCCACTGAGGAAATAACTGCACAACAATTATTTCCTAGATTTTTCAAGCCTTCAACTTTGTTTTTTAATATAGTATTTTATATGTGATATGAAATTTGATTAAAATTACAACAGGAGTTGATATTTACAATGATAGAAATATGAATTTAATTCAAAATGGACCTAAACAAATTCTAAACTTTCTAACATAATTTCCTTTTCACAGACAAGGTCGTGCATCTTTGGTAACAACATTTGGAATCTTCAAGTACATGGCTAGCTACAGTCTTATTCAATCAACATCTGCTCTTGTCCTCTACTGGGTAAGCTATTTACTTTTATTTTCTCACCTACTGCAGGTTAGTAAGCAGATCATTACTAGAGTAGGAAATTAAATCCTCATCTGAGTCCTCAACATTATAGCCTTTTACCAGTCTAAGTTATGCTTAATAAATATCTCTCTCTTCTTTTTTATCGCTTAACCCCCTCGTTATCACTGTGTATTTTGGCTATTTTCTCTTTATCCTTTTCCTGATCATTTTCCCATCATTATTTTAATCTTTATGAAAATGTTTTCAAGTTAAATCATTTTAAGGCTTAATATTTAAAAAATTCTTTCTTCATTCCAGATTTCAGCCAATTTGACAGACTTTGAGTTCCTCTACACGGATTTATTTTTGATTTTAACTCTTGGTATCACGTGTGAGTGTTTTATTTTCTAATTGATTAATTGATCAACAATATTTTCATTTCCCTTCACAAAATAAATAACTCCTAGAAAAAGGCTTCAGGGTCGTTGAGTAAATGATTGATTGATTTGTTTGTTTTTTATGGTTTATCAACCTGTTGTACTCTGCTTTAAATTAGATCTTTCTGATTGACTCCACATCAAACCGGTTGTCCAGATGTGAACACTACAAAAACAAAATTAAATATTAACAACCACTCTCTGTGCAGGAGCTCTGGGCATCACATCTGCCTTACAAAAACAAATCCCTAAAAAATATAGTATACAATTTAAACATCACAACAAATCATAAAGTGGCCGCAAAAGTATGTCGAAAAATGCTTAGTGACATATCTATCCTGACTGCTTAAATGGGTCCACTGGTGACACTCACAACAGTTGGCAAGCAGTTACCAAGTTCATCAGTGGTGTTGGGTCAACCAACCTGATATCTAGGCCCTACCAACTCCCCCATCCTCCAGGTCACTTCCCTTGCCCACAAAGAGACATTCCCCCTTGATCCTTTATTACCAGCAATACAGGGAATTTTATTTTAATATTTGTTTCCTTTTCTTTCCACTTCCCTGGCAGTACTTCATTCATTTGCAAGCTTACGCAGTATATAATGACCATTTGTTGATTATTTTAAACCAAAACGGGTTGTAGGAGATTCCAAGTGTTCCCTGTCTATGGATTGGCCGGGCTTAACATTTCATGGCTGACACATACAAAATAATAAATACTAATACCTTATATTGCTGGGGTAATTCAAGTAAAACGGAAACATTTGATAAATCTAGCTATAAACATATGTAGTGTGTGTGTGTCTCCACACCTAAGCCCCCCACCCACCCCGAATAAAATTTGCACTCATTATCACACTTGACCATGAAGGGAGCCGGGTGCAAGGTTGACCTGAGGTCACCTCCCTACCATGGACAAAATGACATGACCTTACAGCTGTACTTGGATTGCAATCATGAGAAAGAATTGTATTTATGGTGGGGGAAAAAAGTATGACAAAGTAGAAAATCTTTTGTACGATACATTTCATCATTTAGGAGTTCATCAAAGTAAACACATGAAAGAAAGGGAATGCTGAGAATTTTAGATTTAAATTTTTTTTGTGGATTTCTTTTATTTTTTTTTGCTTTTTGGTGGGTATATAATGTAGCTGATTTTATTTAGATTCTTTTTGTTTTTGTTTTTGTTTTGGGAGTTATATACAGACTCAGACAAGAGAAGAAATTGGCAGTCACACAGAGAAGAATAGAGAGTCCATGTTCAGTTGAGGGCTCCAGGGCCACACACAGCTGAAGGAAAATGGCAAAGTATGGAGTGGAATAAAATAGGATGTTAAATATAAATATGAGAGATTAAGGCTTGTGTTATTTGGTCATCAGCATCTCTATTTCAACACGGCTAAATTTCTCCATTGTAATCTGCATTTTACCCTTATTTGTTACAGTAGGTAAAGGGCCAAGCAGGTACAAAAATATATCATGGACAAAATCAAAAGGAAACATATTTAGGTTATATTATTATTTTAATGTGTTTTCCATTATAAATTTGACACCTTCACCTTGAACATATTTTTTAAGATTTAAATTTCAACTTTTCTTGTCATGGTTGTATTTATAATGTAGACATCTGAAAGCAGAGAAATAATGCAAATTTTATTATTGCTTTTCTTGCACCTGAAATTAAAATTAGATAAAATGAGAGAGAGACTTTCATATGATTTCATAGTATTTCATAATAAGCCCATGTAATATATAAAAACGTTTTTTCAGAATGCAGATCTTACCTTATTGAATTGTTTGATTGTTTTATTTTTTCATTTCATCAAATATCTGCATTTTATATGCATTTCTTCCACAGAAGTTAATTTCTTTTTTTTTTTTTTTTTTTTGAGGGGAAACAAAAGTGACACCTGAAAATAGAAGTTTAGTTTTAAAAGCATTCATTAGTTTATATCTTTATTCAAAGATAAATACATCTTCCATTATTTTAAATATTCTCTTGTAATACATGGAAAATTGATGAGAAAATGTTTAGAACTGAATGAAAAAAAAACTTCAGTAAAGCATGTTAATGTCAAAAATAATTGACAAACTTAAAAAGTAAATGATGAATTATTTACATTGAATCTTTAATGGTAAAATTTTATTTGTTTTTTTTAATATATTTTACTACAGTGAATAAGATTAAATAAATTGAAGAATATTATGAGATTCTGAATGCCACTTTGAAATATAATTATACTATTTATTTATTTTTAAACCTTTATTTTCCTTTTGTTAGTTGGCCGAACTGATGCCTACCCTGAAATTACAAAAGATGTACCAGATGTCAGCTTGATAAGTGTGACACCAATTCTGTCTCTTGTCATACAAATAGCAATCCAAGCTGGTGTACAAATATTCTGCTTTCTTAATGTCTATAAACAAGTTTGGTAAGTAAATTGAAACAAAAACAAAGTGCTTAGTTTTGTGAATTGTTCAAAAGTGAATGTCTGTGTCAGTTCTATATTGTATTATAATTAAGTTTGAATTTAAGATTTTTTTCTGGCAGTGTTTAACCTTCATACCCAGAAGGACGGTTATTCCTTTGATGCTGCTATCACTGTGTATACTTTTAACTCCTTCAGCAATGTTTATTGTTTTAAAAAGTAATGATGAAAATTTTAATAAAACCCAAACATATGAAAGTGGATTTATACATTTTATTTATTCTTGAGAATTGACAATTACATTAAACATGATTTATTAGATTGCTTATTTACAAGAATAATTTTATATTTAGTAGATTATAAAAATATGTGTACTAACTATATATGAAATATTTATTATCTATCTTTTTATAAAGCAATAAATATTAAAAGAAATTTTTTTATTCAAAATTTCTGAAAATATCTCGTCAAAAAAATGTAAATAAACACATAACAAATCACGATAATTATAAATTTAGAAACAAATGCATTTTCTGGACATTTCTTTCATTTTCTCTCACCAAATAAATTCACTAAAATAGATTGAGGGCATCTCTTCCCTCAAACCAAATATTCTTTTAATTTATGTTTGTCATGTGTTTATTCAAATTTACTTGTTAAATAATAAATATTGCATTGTAGTTGGTTTACATGTGTTGATAATTTTTTTAATAAATTTTTGAATAAAAAGATTTCTTTTCAAATTCATTTCTTTATAAAATGGTAAATAATAAATCTTTTATAAAAGATAAATAATAAATATAACATTGTACTTAGTTCATATATTTTTATAATCTTGTAAATAAACATTGACAAGAATCAAAAAGTAAACAGTAATAACAGTGTCAAGGGAATAACTGTCCTTTTGAAATGACACCATTTTTGTGTGTATGAAGATTAAATATTGACTTCTTTCCATTCTTGTCAACAATTTTCTCAATTGTAATCAATTATTGGTTGGTGATGATATTTGTAGATTTTATTACAAAATGGTTGGTCTTAAATGATCATGTGTAAAATGACTTGCAGGCCCAGAAACATTCTTTTAGTTGCCAGTCTATTGCAGCCATGAGCATGTAACTCTTTGACATTGTCACTGTTTTATCATCTTCCAGATGTATTCCAACCATCTGAAGATTAAATACATATAATAAAAATAGTTTCAATAGGACAGTTTATATTTGTCTAGTTTTATTTGGAGGAACAATACTGGACTTTGTTTCTCATGACAGATTAAAGGACAAGTTTTTATAGAGAAGATAAAGAAATCTTTCTTTTAGTGTTAGCATTTGTTTTACACATTTATTATAATTAATTATAACTGGATTTTCTAAACTTAATCTAGACATGGTTAAGTAGGAGAAATGATGAATAGGAAGACTGTACTGCACCAGTTTTTCAAGTAGATATGATAGGGTATAACAGACTTGAAAAAAAAGGTTTTACAATTTTAGGATCTGTTTTGAGATATTCAGAAACACATTTTTTAACCAAAGAAATGAATGAAACAACTAGAAGAGCTTTAATACTAGATGTTTATTATAACATTTATTCTTTTTTATTATTAAATTAACTTTCAAGTAATAAATAGAGCTGCTATTAACAGACAAAATATGTGTGCGTTTTCTGATCTTATTAACATATTAAGGCCACTTTATTTATTAATTTCATGATTTTTTATCCTTTAAATGATTTTCTGATCCACACTTTTATTAAGACCCCCTAATTTATTACATATTGAAAAAATTATACCCCCCCTCATTATTAAGACCCCCATTGGTATTATGTACCTAAGAGTACACAATCTACTTTATCAGATTTTGAAATTGAAAAATTTGACAATCATTTTACTTTTAAATGCTAAATCATAATTGTCAATTTAATTAAATTTTCAGTTTAAAATCTTTCCCTGATAAATGCCCCAAATTTGTTCATTAGATCTGAAAAAATATTGTCAATGTCTCCATTTGGATATTTTAAATAAGTACAGATATAGATCATTGAAACAATGGTGCTTTCATGAAATGTTTTTTTTCTGATTTCTTTCAGGTTTGAACCTTATGTGATCAATGATGAAGAAGATTATGCCTGTTATGAGAATATGGCAATTTTCCTCTCATCAAGTTATCAATATATCATAATGGCTGTTGTCTTCTCCAAAGGAGCTCCATTCCGGAAATCAATGTTTAGCAACTGTAAGTATTATAAATAAATATATTAAGAAATGTTATATACAGATATTCATTACTTTGAATTAAGTCCCACAAATACTAATCATACTATTTAGTCTCTAAATATTTACTCATAATCCTGGAATAACCATATAGATATTGTAGGACCTTGTTTAAACTTCCACAAATTTATTGAAGAGTGAAGAATGAACAAGAAGCTTTTGCAAAATATAACATTTCCATATGCAGCAGTTTTACAGCAAATATTTTACGTTTAGTTCTTTGTATAATTAAAATATGTGTATTCCATCATCAGATTGACTGCAGTCAGAATCATAATGTCATTACAAATTCCACAAGCCTTTTGTTAGGTGCACTGTATATACTTTACCAGGGCTACATGCAGTTTTGAATTCTGAGTTGTCCTTCTAAACTGGCTTCCAATCCCCCCAGGTATAGTTTAAATTATTATTTTTTTTTAAAAAGGCAATTTTTGTAAAGGGAAAAGAATAAAACTTCCTCGAACATTTCCTTATCTTTTTAAGGAATATTTAAAATCCAATGAGTTGATTTGTTTTGCACAGTAGTGAATGTCTTAAAAAGCAGGAAATCCATCTTTTTTTTCTCTGATGTTTATATCTTATAATAGTATCAGTTTATCTTGCGGGATAAAGGTAGCACCCTGTTTGGTCAAAATTCAGTCCTTTGGTGGTGAAAATGGAGTGACCTCTCCAGGGTGAAGGCCTGGGCAACGGGATATGGAGGTGGTGCACTGCCCAGACTACATGTCCCCATTCCTCTCAGATATACCGACAAGATCCAAAGGAATATGGGGCATTACATTTGGGGCCAAAATAGCTGCAGAAGTTGCCAGAGTGTTGACAGCCAATTTCCTTCGAGGCTCCACTCAGGATTTTCTGTCTGACCTTTTACTTTCATGGCCTTTTTCCATGTTTGGATATAACTGAAAGGTAGTGGAAGTTTAAAATCAGGATTTTCCTTCTTCTAGATGAACTACTTTCCTTGACTATCGAGCTCCATCTACCAAAAGCAGCTGGTTATGAGGCACCAGTTGTCTGCCTTTGCCCATTCTCCAGCAGTTGTCAGAGGTGGAGATGCATGCCATGGAAGCATTTTATAGACAGTTGGATCTAGTTCCCACTATCACAACTTTTAATTTTTATATTGTGTGTGTATGTATGTATGTATATATATATATATATATATATAATGAAATGGACTAATTCTGACAACTATTGAGATTTATTGTAAATTAATACAATTATGGCACAAGGCCGAAAAGAGGGAATAGATTGAGGCTGGTCTTCACTATCTATCTTATACCTAGCTAATTGGATTCATGACCCATTCACTCGGTACAATTTCCTCATTCACCATAAAAGCTCATCCATCGTCAATTAATCCTCCATACACCATAATACCACATCCTCTCAGGGGGTTGAGGCTAAAAAAAAAAGTTTGACAATTATTTTTATATATTTTCTGTTTATACATTATTTTTATAGATACAAGTATTTAAGTAAATGCTCTGTTTATAATCAACAGTATTAACAACATTTACCGGCCTGAATGTCTGAGAAATGTAATTAATAATCAGAGCATTTACTTAAATAATTGTATTTATAAAAATAACATATAAACAGAAAATACATTAAAATAATTATCAGACTTAGTCCATTTCATGATATATTTTGTCATTTGTTTACGTTAAGATACACTTTGAGCAGATATGATCATTCAAGAAAAGATCATGGGAAATTTGTTGGTTTAAAAACAGTAATTTGACTTTGTTAACCAGACGCTTCCTCTGTAGCTAAATCTTCAAAAATTTAAATGCAATGTCAATCACCATCTTCTTGAATCCTGTTCATCTTTTGTCCTTTCCTCAATCCTCCCTATTTTTTTTTTTTAATCATTTCACCCCAAGCAAGGCAGGAGTGTCATTAGCATGCAAGGGGTTACAGAGAGTGAAAGTAAGAGTAAAGAGGGGTGTTTTAGGAAAGGATAAAGAGGAGGATGGGGATCAAGATCAAGGCATTGTCAATTGACATTACATTTGAAGATTTGAAGATTATAGTTATCAGGGAAGCAAGTAAGGGGAAGGGAGTATCACTGTCAGGAAGTGTGAGAGAAGTTGTTGGAGTAGAAGAGGTGGTTACAATTTAACTGTTTTGATAGTGAAAGGGTGGGACTGAGATGCCAACGCTTAAATTCATGCAGTTCAGGCACCAGTGAAAATAGCTTCTTAGATCAGAGTTGCCTTCAAAATATTTGTAGAAAAAATATAGGCAAGCCACATCATATCTGTGAGAAAGTGGCTGGAATTAAGATGTCAGGTCAGAACCTCTCACATTGCATATCTGTCTTTGGAGTTTGAGCACCTAACTATTAGTCAGGAACAGTAACCAGAAAACTGCCAACCCGGTATCCTCAGTTTGAAGAGACTTGCCAAAAACTGCACACATCACAAGAGATTCACAACAGCACCACTACAGAGGCCAGAGAAAAGAAAGGATCCAGGAATCCCTTCCTAAACAGGAAACAAGGGATAAACCTCTACTCCTGTTCAAGGGGAGGGAGAGGAGTACTCACTGAGTGATAGGAAAGCCTATCTACTATTACACAAAAAAACCCAAAAACCAATAAAAAAGCAACAAACAAGAAATCTATGAGCAACGTGCATGGCAACCAAAGTTGAAACTAAAATATAAAGTTTCAACTTAATCTTAGTGCCAACCATTGAAGATGAACACTCCACATCTGTGAGCCAGGAATAAAAAATAATTTCCAATACTTGTATAAGTCAGAAAAAAATCAAAGATCTAATATTCAAACAAAGTTTTCAAAAAGGGTGTAGAATAAATTCACTTCAATTAAAAAAAATTGAGTAAAGAAAAAAAAGGGGAAAAAAAAAGAATAGGTAAATAAAATGATTAAAGAATGAAATTCAAAGAGATACATACAAGTAAAACGGGCAATGATATACTTTTTTACACAGCTTTGTAGACGAAAATTAAGCAAGAAGTGACTTTTCTTCTTTTTTTTTTGTTGCGGGGGAGTCATATAGTATGTCTGAATTCAAATCCCAAGACCGAGGGAGGGGGGGGGGGGTCAGTGCTAATATGGCCATGTACCAGCATTTACTTCGCAAGGAAGATGAACACTCCACATCTGTGAGCCAGGAATAAAAATAACATCCAATACTTGCATGAGCCAGAAAAAAAAATTCTAGGATCTAACATTGGAAAAAATATTTTCAAAAAGCAGGTAGAATAAATTCACTTCAATTAAAAAAAAAAAAAAGAATTATTACTTATTACCAAAAGCAAATAAAATAGGAATAGGTAAATAAACTTTTCTCTCACTTTCACTTTCTGTAACCCCCGGCATACTAGTGGCATTCCCTCCTTGCTTAGGTTGAAATGATTAAATATATATATATATATATCAACAGCCAATATAAGTTTTATGTAGACATATAGCTATGTCCACAGCAGCAAAAGCAATTTTAGGTTTAGGTCTTATTTGTGATGTCAGAATGGTAAAATAGTTTTTCCATCACTTATTAATGGAGCTGTAAGGAATTGTTTTAGATTAAATTTAAAATAACATTGATCATTTTTGATCAATATTAATTTCTATTTTATCAAGATATCAATGGAATGAGGGTGGTTCGCTACAATGTGCATGACATAACCATGAAGGTTAGAACTTAGTTCCACCAGTTTTAATCTTCACAGTTAAGACCCACCATACCACACACATTGTAACAAACACGCTCATTAACTTGTATTCTGTTAGTGAGCTGTAAATTCCACTTGAGAAGCTTCTTCCTATGAACTGCTGCTTTGTGGGGCCAACTCTAAAGCAGATGCTTCTCTAGTCACTACAACATGTCTATCTTGACTACTTCCTTGAGTTATACTCTGAATGAACTCTCAGTCTTCCACGACTGATATACATATATATATATCCTGGATGATAGTGATAAAATCTTGTAAATCATGTTAAATAAAAATTCTTTTACTTATCTTAACCAAGTCTTATCTCCATTTGCTGTTTTGTCATTTTTTTTTTGTTAACAGTAAGGCCACTGTTGCAAAAACATTTTTTAAAAATTGTAATGTGTCGTCTTCTCTAAAGATGGAAGCACCTGTTAGGGTCCCAGCTATGGGTAAATAGTGAACTCCTAAACAAAACACTATGGAAGTATAAAAATAAATTTTTTATAGTAAAAATACCAGGAATACATTTTTATATAAAAAAAAAATTACCAACAATAGCTGTTTATAGTAGAATTACCAACAATACATTTTATCTGTAGTCAAAGACATACAGTTGCATTCAAAATATTTAGATTTCGGCATTAAATAACCCACAGAGGTTGATATCCCACTAAACAAATTCAATCAACCAAATCTTCTTCTCTACTAAATTATCTGAATTTATGTTTGTCAAATAATTTTTAAAAAAAATAAAGTTTTTTCAAATTATTTATTTTTTTTTTTAAGATCTTTTCTTGATAAATGTTGCTGTGTGTGTTGCTGTTACTTTGTTGGTTACTATTTACCCACCACAAGAAGTGGCAGAATATCTGGAGGTAAGTTCTGCATTAGTCATAATAAAGTTTTCAATTTATTTCAAGTTACATTAAGGCAGGAAAGAAAGGGGAGAGTATTAATAAATTATAATTGTAATACTTTTGTCTATTATCTGAGTTTATGAAAGATTTTTATTCAAAGATTGTTATCTTCTCTCTGGGCAGATATATTTTCAAACCTTCTATTTAAATTTGATTTAATCTGTGTGAATTTGGAATAAGGGAATTGGCTTCAGATGAGATTTGAACTCATACCCCACGCCATGAAAGACTGTTAGGCTGTACAATAAGACTGTGCAGAAATGTCATCATGAGAATACCATCTGATTTTTGCTATTTTTCTTGACCAAAATGATGTAGGCATTGCTACATAGTATATTAAATAAAACACTTGAAAGCATTTGATGATAATTTCCCACTAAGAACAGGGTTCTTTTTCATTTATAGTTTGGCAACATTTTTCTTGGCTAAAGAATAGCATTTTACCTTTTCAAGAAGCAACCAAGTTTCACCTTCTTTCCCAGCAAATAGAAAGATGAGCAGCAGAAAATTAGAAAAAATGACCTTGCAAAAACAATCTTTTTATCTGAATATGTAAAGAATTATGCATTTTTCATTAAAAGCCATTCAATTCTAAAGGCTTTCTATACATTGGAAAACATGACACAGCAAAGCTTGGGTGTGAGATATGAGTTCAACTCTTATTGGAAGCTGACTACTTCTATAAACAGGCTAAGATAATTGTTCTTTTGGGGTAGTTTTTGTTCCAGTCATCCTTTTGTTAAATATCCAAATGAAATAAGTTGTCCTTGAATGGTGGGATGATATTTCTTAAGTATTTAAGAAAAGTAGTAGTTGGAATAAGGATGCCCCAGGTGAATGTTTCTACCTTCCTCCCCAACCAAAAAAATGCAAAACAAAAGGCTAATCATCTTGACATATGTTTGAAATTCAAAAGTCTTTACTGTAAAATAAAAATGTCATGAAAGTAGACAAATGAAAAGGAAAAAAATTCATCTTTAAGTACTTTTCTGTTTATAACACTTAACTGGGGAACTTGAACTAAATATATATATATTTTTTTTTTTATTAAAATTCAATAACATTGTTTATAAATCACCTTTTAAATATGATAAAATAATTTGTTTTAATAACAAAAATAATTTTATTGAATTCTATTTTGAAAAAAACTTAGTCTAATTTGGTTGCAAAAAAATATTTTCTAATTTTGTGATCTTTGTTTTTCTTTTCAGTTGAAGCCTTTCCCTTCCTCGTCTTATCGATTGTTGTATGTTGGTATTGCTTCCATGAACTTCTTGTTGTCTCTGTTTGTGGAGGTAAGCAATCTCATCAGTGGTCATTATGTGTATGGGGTATAATGGATAAAAAAATTTTCATTTTCAGCTGGAGCTGTGTTATCTCCATACTAATGTCCTTAGAATAAGCACATAGTTGAGTGGTTAGAATATTCACTTTCCAACCATGAAATCAGAGTTCAAAACTCACCATGATCAGTTTGTCAGACAGGTGACTTCTTAATATTATCAGCCTGGGGAGATGACCCTAGCATGCGGCACCTTTAGAAAGTGTCTGAAAACCATACCACAGGTTGACCCAAGACTTGTAAGTGAAATTGGGTAGATGGAACTCTTTGGGATAGTTGTGCTAGCACAGTCACAATTCATCATGACTAAGGGTTTGAGCATGCTGGCTTTGTTCAGAATGTTGATCAGGCTAAATAATACATTCTCTCCCAGAAACTGTAACTAAGGTCTGCTCAGCATAGTTGCAGTATAAACCACAGGTGGGCTCTGTAGGTTTTGAAGAAACAGAAATGTGCCTGAGTAGACATCTTCAACAGGGATGGGTTAGTTACCCTAGTAGACAGGCATACTCAGATATGACTATGAGATGAAACATTGATAGAAAATAGGGAATGAATGAAAAATTGGGCAAGCCATTTTCCTTTACAGGCAGTAATAGCAAAAAAGGATTCACTTAGTAGGTACTATGTTCTACTGTGAGAAGATATTTGGGCCATTATCATACTTTCTAATGGCATTTTCCAAATGGGAATATTTCCAATTTTTTCTGACTTTAAAATGCCTTCAACTTATAGGACAGACTTATTTCAATCACCTGTATTTATTAAAGTAATGTAAATTAGGGATTTTTATCAGAATTTTATGAAATAGCTGCAGGTGAAAAACTGCTGCATAAAATAAACTGAAAAAATTACTTAATCAAAATAATTCACTTTGGAATATACTCTATAATACAATACACACTTGCTTAAATCCATTTTGATAATACAAAATCATGAATCTGACATTTGATTTGTTACAGTCTAATATGAAATCCTCATTGAAGTGTATCAACTGCAAAATATGAACATTTCCAGTAAGACTTCTGTGCATTTCCTCTGAAATAAATTATTTACCAAGTTTTGCCTTAAAAAATATTATGAATCTTTTCTGCATCATGGTTCATATTTGAAATAATTTCTCAATTGAAATTCAATGATAATGAAATGTTCAGTCATTTAAATTTTTACTGATGTATTCAATAAAATAGCTTGGCTACAGAAGGTCTTAGAAATGTGTTCAAAAGGACACATCAGTGCTATGTGGTTGAATGGAAGTTGTCTAGTAATCTGGTCATACACACAAGAATTATGTGACTTGATCCATAAACATTTGTTGTAATATATATATATATATATATATATATATATATATATATATATATATATATACACAACATTAGGGCTTAACAGAATCGCATTGTATTTTTTAGTTTTATAGTCAAGTGAAAGTAAAGCATGTAATCTGGTCACATAATTTATACATATATATGATTAGATTGTTTCAAGAATGAAAACAAAACTTGACCAGCTAGCTACAGTGGTCAGTTACTAGGTTCACTGTGTTGTGCTCAACAATTTTTCTTGCCCGAATCTATCTTACATATTTATAAGTCTACTCTTCATCTATGCATTGAATTTTGCTTCCATATCTGGTCTAGTGCTTCTGCTATATATTTAAAGATTCTTGACAAAATCCAAAGAAGAATCTGTAATGTTATTGGTCCTGACCTAGCATCTAGGCTTGAGTCACTTTCCCACTGCTGTAATGTAGCTTCCCTGTACCTTTCTATATATATTTTCATGGTAATTGTTCTAATGTGCTTTGGTACCTCAACTTTATGAATTTAAGCACACTACTAGATTGGCAGTTAGGTCTCATTTTTTTACAGTTGAAATGGCTAAGATATAACCATAAGTTCTGTGCTAACAGTTTCTTTTCTTGTGCTTCTTGATTTTGGAACTCTCTTCTGGCTTCTTTCTTTCCAATTAACTTTGATCTTCAAATATTTAAATGTAATGTCAATCATCATCTTGTCTCCTTAATACCTGTTCTTTTATTGTTCTCTCTCCTTAATAATTACTTTTTTTCTCAGTTTCTTTCATGCACAGTAACCTTCTGCACCATAGTAGCTTTATTGCCTTACTTGGGATGAAATGTTTAAGAAAAATAGTTGCAAGAGCTATTAGATTCCACTTGAATATAGCCAACTTTCTGTGTAGTCGGAAATGATCAGATGAAATGAGGTCATTATTTGATTAAAGAACTAACATCATCCCTATTTCAGTTTCTCCATTCTCAATCAAAACAATAAATACCTGAATTATATTTTGACCCTCCTACTACTAAATTAAGATATTCCTGCACTATTTAAATGAAATATTATATCACTTTGGTGTGGTAATCAAACTGAAATTCTTACAGCCTATTAAGTCGCCAGTTAGAAAATAAAATGAGTAAGGCAGTCAGGAGTAAGGAGTGTTCAGATAGTTTCACTTTTCTCTGTAATCAGATGTGATCAGATGAAATGTGTTCTTTGAATGAAGAAGAAATTTCATATCTTGTTTGATTCTCTCTCCATTACTATCTCTTTCACCAATTCAGACTTTTACAGTTAGAACACACCATGCTGCATCCACAGAGTTCAATCACCCTCATTTCTTCTCTATTCTAATTGGAAAGTGGAAGTTCTACTCAGCTTTTACCCAAGATCTACTTTTTGGAACAGACTCCTGTTGTTTGGTTGCTTCCCTGAATATTTCAAACGTAACCTCTTCAAATCAAGGGTCAATCGTTATCTATCCTCACTTCCTACTACCTCATTATACATCTATATTACACATTCAATAACCCTCTACTTTGAATGGCTCTGGAGCCTTGCACTGAGTGAACTTTAGTAAAAAAAACAAATCTGAATAAAGCAAAAGCTTTTGGTCAGAACAACAAAAGTTGGAGTTGTAATTTTTCACCATTTTCCAACAAAGAAAAAGATCCACCGTTGTTAGATTACTATTTATTACATTCCTCTGATTCTTATTTAAGATTGTAGTATCATAGGATTCATTTAGTACTTTAAAATACTTCTCTGAAACAATGCTTAATATAATGACAAATAATGTCATTTTAACTTTATGTGGCTGTAGAAAAAAGAAAAAGATTCCCATGTGAGATATGAATTTTTAATCAAAACTTATCTCAAAAATTATGTGCAGAATATGGAATAAAAAAAAGTTCACCTGGTGAAGTTTTGAAAATGTAAATTTTCTGAATTTTTTTATGATTTATCAGTAGTCATTTCTTTTAAAGATTGGTTTATTTTTAAAGAAAAAATAGATTTAATAGTCAAATTAAAAGTGTGGATGAATCATCACAAAATGAGCCCTCATAACTCATCAGGGTCATAGGAGCAGCACATGTACTGCATCCATAGTGGCAGTGGTGTGTCTAGGGCAAGATAGCCTTGACAGACCCCTTCCTTCTTTAGACTGTTTTTGAATTCAGTTTTCTTTCTCCTAGACTAGTTGTCACCTCAAGGCTTCCCTGTTATTTAATCCATAGCTGGGGAGAGAAGAGTATTTGTATGAAAGTTACTAGTCTAATGAATACGCTGTCATTTTCATTCCTTTATGTGAGGAATTGCAGGAAGTGATGAAATATTTTTATTAAAGCCTGCCTCATGATGAGAATTTTCAAAAACTTTGTTTATATTTTTAAGAAAAATTTATGATGCATTTTTTTAATGACTTTGACTTGTGTATTAATAATCTTTTTTTTTTTTTTTTAGAAATTCATTATTGATAATATGTATATACGACATAAATGTGAACGTTTCTTGGAGAACCTGATGCCAAGTTCCCGTTGTGAATATGTGGCTATCGAGCAAGAAATAGCTGAACAACCAGATTGGCCACCAATTAGCGAGTCCAAGGCCAGTTTGGCTGAAGTCTTTCGTAAACTGGACCCCCTTCCACCAACACAGAAATCTGGAGAACAGTCATTCAGCTGTGAATCTGATGATGACCCTTCTGATTCTTGCAAGAGTACTCCTCACATTAATCAAGACACTCAACAAAACGAACAAGCTGAACCATCATGTGTGCAGAAAATAAACCTTAGTGCCATTCAAAATGATAACTACCCATCAACCACTCCTCTGCCCTCACAATCTTCTGTGGCTTGCTCCTCATCGTGTTCCTCATCACCAGTCACAGGGGAGTACTTGTCGGCCGCCTATGAGCCAAATACTGTGGTTACTACTGTGGCTGTAAATGACTTGTGTCCAAACCCTGCCCCACAAGACGATGTTGATTTGTCATCAGTAGAAGGGAACATTACTTCTTCAACCAAACAGGATGGGGAAGAGATAGCCAAAAGCAAAAAAGTAGAAAGCACTCAATTGTAGCATTTGCTAAATTTTAGGACATTTCAAACAATTTGTAGTTGCAAACATAAAAAAGGAAGATGTTTTTTTTTTTAAAATAATTGCTAGGATTAATGAGGAGTTAGTTATTGTTATGATTTTTCTGTCATATCTGGACTTAATTTTACTGGCACACAAACTGAATTGGATGGGTCATTTTTTTTATTTTCTTTCTTTTTCTGTTTTTGGCCTTTCCTATTTTTTTTAAATGAAAAAAATGAATGAACTCTAACAAAAATTTTTGTAATGATTTTTTCATATTTTTATATTTTATCTGGATTTTTTTTATTGGTAATGTTTTTCAACAGACAACTTATATATATTTTCAAAAAAACAAGAAACAAAGAATTGCAAAAAAATAATAAAAGAAAAAAATCAAGATAAAAAATATTAAAAAGATAAACTAGAAAATTATATATATATATATATATATATATATATATATATATATATATATATATATATATATTACATAGAATGAAGACACATGAGTAAATAACAAGACTTCTATGCACTTTATACTAAATTGTATGAGACAGAAAAATAATCATACAAGATATTCCTAAAAATGTATATTTGAAAGGACAGTATTGGTTGTTTGAAAAATTTGGTTCATTTAAACTTTAAAAAGAATTTTAAGATCATTAAACCATTGTATCATTGGTGTATCTCCAATGATCTTTTAACAGTAATGGCTGTTCATCATGAGTTTTTCTTTTATATCAACCCTGTAGCAGCCAGGTCATTTTAAAACTTATTGACATGTTACTGCAGCATTTATTTTTTATCCAATGCTTACCGGGCTCTTTTAAATCAAATTTCTTTCTCATGATTGAAATATTCAGCTTTATCTACTTTATACCATCAAGTGAATGCTGTTTTCTTCAACACACAACCTATTCTATAATCACAGCTTTTTGTAAGTTAAGATTTTAATAAAACTAGTATTACTAATTTAGCTTGTGGACTGATAAAAAATGTAATTTAAAGTTTTATACAAATACTTTATACTAGGTTTCATTTTCTAGTTTGTTTGTTTTTTGGGGGTTTTTTTTGTATTTTTGTTTTAACAACATTAATACTAATCTTTTAAGGATTATATGAATCTGGAAAAATATACAAATTAGTTTTTGTAATGAATAAAGAAAACAGGTTTAAAGATGATTTACAGGGGATAATTTTTACGCTTTTATTTGGTATGACTTGTAACAGGGTAATCAAAGTGTTAAATGCTTCTTCTGAAAAGAAAAAAAAAACAAATTCTGCTATTTAGAATAATAAAATAATTTGCCTTGAAAATACTATTTACTGAATTTTTATATTTTTCTCTGGTAAAAAGTTTATTTAAAAAATACAAATGCTGCCAAAAACTTTTCCCCACCCAAAAAGGACCAACAAAAAGTTCCAAAAATCCCTTAATTCTCCATGATGTGAAAAGCCCTCATTTACAGAAACTTTTAATTTTCAGAAATAAATTCCAGAAAAAACATTTAAAGAAATCAGAGTTTACCAGCAATAAAACAGCAGTGCCAAATTCTGTCAGAAAATACCAAAATTGTATCTTTTGCAGATAAATTCTTTTTAATGCTGTTGTCATTTCTGTCTGATTATTGTTATCTTCTCTATGCTAAAACTTTGTTTCAGTCGATTCTGAGCAACGTTTATAGAGGATGAACATTTGTTACATACTGTCATTTTCACTTTGTGTTAAGTAGCAAATGTTGGCTGGATGAATGTTACCAGAAATAGCTAATGAAAATACCCTGATCATAGTTCTGGCTAATGGTAAATGTTGCCATAGCAACTGTGAATCGACACACACACACACACACACACACACACACACACACACACACACACACACACACACACACACATAGTGTAACTGAAAAGTAAGTTTATGCTTTTTGAGTTTTATTAAGTTTTATTTATTTCTCAGTAAAGACTATTATTTCTCTTCACACCACAACTTGAAACAGTAAATCAGTGACGTCAAGGATCTTTGTTGGAAAATCTTTATGAATGTTTGAGGTCAGCTATAAGAATATGCGTCATGTTGGAAAACAGTTTGAAAGTAGTAGTTGTGATTATCTTTAACTGTACAATTAATAAAATCTATATAATGTGAAAGACTTATGAATGAATGGATCAGCAAATGATTATTGTTGGTCCCTGACATCTTATAATGATGACAGCATTTGGGTGAATATCTCCCCTCAATATAAATCTCTCTTCAGAAAAAAAAGAAACTTGTTTCACATTGAAACAGGTACTGCAACAACATATATCTGAATGAAAGGAAACATATATACGTATGTGTGTGTGTAATATATATATATATATATATAAATCAAATGATCAGATATAAACAAACGTGTACATGTGTACTGGTATGCATATGCAGACAAGCAAATAATCATCAAATTTATACATGATGTGTAAACATAATAGTGCTCGATGTGGTTAGACAGAGTAAAGATTTATATTAATTAGTACATATACGTATACCTACATTTTGGTGTGCAACTTAAGTTTCACTGGATTACCAGCTCGTCGGGCACAAAGTCTATGTTGCTAAAAGTAAACAAATAACTTATGGGAAGATCACTGGTACATAGCCCCAAAATAAAATTGGACAAAAAGTATAGTAAATGTGATGTAGGTGAGTTTTAAAAAAATAGCAAAATGTGGAAAGATTGTAAAAAGAAAAGGAAATAAAAAATAAGGATTACAAATTTAAAATATAAAAAATTTTAAATTTGCAATCCTTATTTTTTAAAAATAAAATATTTTAAATTTGTAATCCTTATTTTTTTTTTTTTAACAATCTTCTACATTTTAAAAAAAAAATGTAACTCACCTGCATTGCATTTGCTACACTTTTTGTCCAATTTTATTTTTGGGCTACATAGCAGCATTTTTCTCATAACCCATTTGTTTACTTTTAGAAACCTAGATATTGCCTGACGAGCTGGTAATCCAGAAAAACTTAAGTTGCACACCAAAATAGAGGTACATGTATATGTACTAATTAACCTATATATACATTTCACTGAATATGACAGACAAGGTGCTTTTATTTAGTTTTTTATACAGTTTCTCATGTGATCTAATAATTTTTTTTTCTTTTTGGATGATAAATTATATAAAAACTGTCTACACCTTTCTGACAATAGCTCAATTAGATCTCATTTAAATATTCATGGAGACCTATTCGACACTATTTGTAACATACTTGTTAACAACACTAATATAATAGCATCATCTACATGCAAAAAAAAGGTAAAAATAATGGAAGCCTTATTAATAAAAACAAAAAACCAACACTTAATAAATATTAACTTTGAACATGGACACAATATCTTGACAGTGTTTTGAAAAATTACAACATTTTATAAAACATACATACAACAAACTATTTCTTATTTAATAGTTAAAATATTTAATCCTTGAAAATGGCGAAATGTATGGCAGAAAGTGCTCAGATAAAAAGAACATTCAGACAGTTTTTATATAATTTATCATCCGAAAAGAAAAAAATTATTAGATCGCATGAGAAATTGTATAAAAACTAAATAATAGCACCTTGTCTGTCGTATTCAATGAAATGTGCATGAAAGAAGGATTGCTGCCTAAATACACAAATATAAATATATATAATTCTGTGTACTAAATGACCTGCAGCTGTATGAAAATGTGTATTTTTAATGTATATTTGTACAAAGAAAAAAAACCTTGTGAAATTCAATCCAGGTAATGCATCATACTCCAATGCCAATATAAAATGAACTCTTTCAATAAATAGTATAAATAATGTCACTAGATCTAAAGAAAAAAATTTTTGTTAATTAAAATAAAGTTAAAACTTAATTATTTTGTTGCTTTTAATTATAAACAATAATCCTGCTTAATAACCATATGATTTATTTAAGTATGCAAAAATGTTAGATATTTTTAATTATTTTTAAACCTTTTTGATTATTTTTGTTTTTCTATTGTTTTTCTTGAAAATGCATTTTGCAGATTTGAAGTGATCAAATGGACCAAGCATTTTTGATTGAATTCACATTGAAACAATCAAGTTAAGATATTCTTTTTTTTTATTATTTATACATAAGATGAAAGATTTCCTCTCTTTTCCTCTATTTAAAAAAAACTTGCTTATTAAATTAGATAATTTAATAAGCAATTTTTCTTCAACATCCCCCCCATCACCACCATTCTACATCCAAATAAAGCAAGAGTTCTCAATCCTAGAAAAAACACATTTTGTAATATAACAAATTTTATAGCAGACTATTTGTTTTTTTTTTGTTTTTTTTTGTTTTTTCAGGATATCTTATGTATTACACCTTTGTATTAAATGTAGTGTAAATGCATTCATAGGTGTAATTGCAGTAATAACTGTTGTGAAATGATCAGTAGTTAGATGCAGAAAAATACAAAACTTTTTAGGGAGTGAGAACACTTATTTAGTTTATTTAGACATAGAATGTGAAAGAGAAAGAGAGGTCAAGAAAGACAATATTTCCTTATAAATCGTCTGACAACTTCCAACAGTGTGGGTTGCAGCATCAGGATGCGGGACACACTTCAAAGGCAGAAAACAGCTTTTGAATAGCTGCTGTGAATAAAATCATCTCCCCTTTTGGGTATACTTGCTAGTTGCCATATATATGCATTCTATTGTCAAAACCCACATCATCGTGTATTTTTAGTTGGTCATATGATTTTGTGTTCTTGTTTAGTGACATGTTGTATTTTCATTTAATCATGTCATTTTACTGAATAAAATATTTTGATCACACTAGACATGGACCTCTTTGGTCAAACCACATTGATAAATATGCCTCAACATTAGCTAATTTTATTTTTTGCTTTTTGGCTATAAGATTTAAGGCAAAACAGTCATTTTTATTTTCTGGAATTTTTTTTTTAGTTAGTAATTTCTTCTTTTTTTTTTCTTGTTTCAAATTGTAGCTCTACTAAATATTTCTACTTGTTTATTTTTGTTTTTTTTTGCTGGGGAAAATAGTTTTCTTATGAAATTATTCAGATATAACATCTTCACTTTCCTTGCTTCAGTCACTGCATCTCAGTCAGTGGGTGCTCCAACCTTTGTGACATGACTAATGCATTAAGTAATGTGAACAAATAAACATTTTCTGTGTGAAATGAATTATTGTTGTTTTAGCATTGAAGCTGATAGAGATAAAAGATTTGACAATTATTGCACAAGTTATTTTTTTCTCTTCTGAAAAGTAAACCCAATGTTCATTGTTTCTGGTAAGTCCATGTGTAGTGGCTCCAAGTTTCTCACCAATGAGGAGTTCAGCCAAGAGAATTTGAACTGGTTGCAGGCTAAATCTCCATATTCAGAGCAGTGGTGACATGACGTCACTGGGTGAAGAGCTTACTAGATTGAAGTCAATGATCAGGACAGGATTCACCTGATGAAATCAACACCCATTTGTCCATGATCAAAGAAAACCTTCAAGTTGGAGAACGTCTACTTGCCTAAGACATGGTACACATGAATGAATACCTCTCCATCTTTCAACCCAGATATTGTCACATGATCACAAGACATGGAGAGGGGCTGGTCAGGTGCTCACTTCTACAGCAACCCTATGACCACACTTGGTCATGGGATTGATGATGATGCATGAGCTGTACACCCAAGGGTGGCTGGAGAGTTCACCAGCTGAAATATAGTAATTGAAACAGCAAAGATGAGAATGCTTGTCTAAATACTTGAATAATGAGAATACTTAATGTAAGAACCTCGAATGATGATATTTGCATTCATAGTTATGAAGTCAGATGATGATATTTTGTACATTTGAAAGTTTACAAGTACTAACATTCTTCTTAAAAAGTTTAACAAGGATTGATACTGCCATTCTTATTAAATAGATTTCAATATTTTATTATCTGGAATTACATATCATCTGCTGTTTCTCTTTATTTACTTTGTTTAATATTTATTAAAACATTAATATTTGTTAGTTTCATGCAGATCTCTAAAGTTGTTTTCTATAAACTGCTCAATTATAAGTTTCTCTTTTTATGTACCGTGTCTTTTTAGGTTGTGGATAATTAAGGCTTCTTACAATTACCTCTTGCTCTAAGTAACTCTAGTCATTTTACCAAGTGTTTTGTTGTCCTTGTTCTTCAGACTCTTCAAAGGCTACTTACTATTTTCCCCTGCCTCTTTTGCCTTCACTATTCTCTGTGAGTGTTAAATTCTTCAAGCCTTTTTTTCTTCATTTTCTGTCCCCAAAACTCTCTCTCTCTCCCCCTCCCTCCCTCCTTAAAACTTACGCATTTCTCACATATTCTGTCCATGGTATTTTAAACTTTCATTAGTAGAATCACATGTCATTTCAAGTTTTTCCTTAATCTGTGAGGAAATTGCCTAACATCCACTGCCATATAAAAGATATTACATAGCTGTTCAGCATTCTTTTCTTTGTTTCTAAGGACATTTTCCAAATCCTTAATACTTTGATCCATTTCTGAAAGGCATCTTTTGCTATTCCTATGCACATTTGTGTTACACATTCTACCAACTGTTGCAATGATACCCAGATTGTTAAATTTCCACATTTTCTTGATTTTGACATCCCCAATATGTAGCTTGCAACTTAGATTGTCTCTTTTGCTGACACCCATGTGCATCTAATATTTTTTATAGTTAATAGTGAATCCTTTCTTCTTACTTTCCTTAAGCAATTTTTGTCTCCAGTCCATGTATGAGTGGGCTACTGACACACTTTAAACTTCACTGTGTGTCACATTCTGCACAAGTGGGTGTACAGTTAAATAACTACTTTACTTGACCACTGTTTAATATTTCAGATTTCTCTCTGAATCTGCCATCAACACAATGTCATCTGCATATTGTGGTGGTTATATCTGCTGATGATTAATCTTGGTAGGTTTTCTTGTCCTCTGTACTGGTTAAATAAAATCTGATGATAAAACAGATCCTTATCATATTCCTGTTTCCTTTTTAGGTAGAAAAGAATATTATTAAATCTAATGTTCTTTGTTTTATTCAAAATGGACACCATTTGGTTGAGTGAGACTTTCTAAGTGTATTTATATGAAGATATGTTTTATTTTATGTTTTAAATAAAAAGCTACTTTTAAATGCAAGAAAATCAGTATAATAGTCCTTTTGTTGAATTATTTTATCTCAGTTCCACATAAAGATAAATAACCAAAATAAATTTGGAGGAAACAATAACACTTCTTAAGTGCCTCAGTTTTGTTCCTGTCACAAGGTCCAGGGCTTGGTAACAAATATTGACAGATTTTTTTGCATGATAATTGTCAGATAATGTGGCATTTATGAATTTTACTTCACTCTTGATATGTCAAATATCATTATTTTATAACTAATTCCTGCTGGAATTAGTTAGAGATTTTCAGAAAATCAAAGTATCTTAACCAAAACTGTTTTGTATTCTCCAATTTGCAGAATATAAAGTTAGGAATCAGGTTTTATAATTTTACAAGGTCTGTGGCCAAGAAACACTTCCAAAAGAAATTCTGACATTTGGTTAGGCTTTGGGAAGTGGCTTGGGACAAGAACTTTTCACAACCCTTCATATCTTAGCCAAATAGATTATTTCTAACAACAGACATTCAAATATTGAACAAAAGTTTAATTATATTACAGTTTGTATGGCAGAAGAAATAATTTTTATATCTGTTTTTTTTTTAATTACATAAAACTTTTTACTACTATATCTTTATTCTTCAACTTATTCTGACTTGTCTTTTCCTTTCTATTTTTATCATCCAACTTTGGCTGATATTTACTTCAGCCTTCTTAGTCTTTATAATTCTGAAATGAATCATTCATATTTCATATGTTTTGGAGTTCTTCAGCTGAATCTGAGGATATTAATAAAAAGTAACTTGGAAAATGGCAACAATATGTCTCGGAATTTCAAAGTTATTTTGCTTCATTACTGTACTTTACTTGTAGCTTGAATACTGGAACAAATTTTCATTACTGCACCTTCAAAATTTAACTTTCTCCTATAAAGATACGGATTTATTATAAATTGTAGGAAATAGCAATTATCTAAGTATTTAATTCAAATAAGTTTGATTAGAATACTGTTTTATATAGATTAATTGTATTACTTATCATTGACTAATTCTTGTTCTTAATTGTTTCATTCATGTTGTTAGCTTCTCAAATATGACAGAAACAAGACTTATTCTAACAGAAGTCTTTATTTATGGCCTTTCATCAGTTGGATGTTGATGAAAACAGAGTTGTGATGTGACTGGTCAGTGTGAAAAATATGAACACTTTTTATTGTGAATCAAAAAAGAACAACTCAAGCTAGAAACCCTGGAGGTTTATGAACTTTATGATAGAGAAATTAGTCTTTGACATATTCTAGACACAAAATAAAATTCTATAAACATTGTCCATCAAAAGAAGGCTGAAAGAAATTGCCAAAATTGGTAATGAACATTTTCTTAAACAAGTATGATTGATTTCATAAGTATTTACATTTTTGTGCATGTGTGTTTTGAGGTTATTTTGATCAAATGTGGAAATCTTAATGAAATATTTGTTATTTTAATTACTTAGACAAAAAGACATATTTTCATCTATTAAGAGTAAAATAAATTTCTTATCTGTCTATATTTCTGAGATACTGTATTGTAATTTTTTACACTATTTATATTGTTTGGACTGTTGTCCTCATCTTCATTACCATATTCATAATGTTTCAGCCATTGTACACCCCAGCCTTCTTCAGATGATTGGAATTTTGAACTGAACCCTTTCTTTTGTCCGCTGGGGTAGATTGTTCTAGCTCCATGCACCATGCCTCTTCCAGATATCTCAGTATCAGTTATCTCCCTTTAACTCAACTCTCCACCCATAGAGTGTAAAGAAAGGGATTGTCCGCTGCTTACAACATCAAGCAAAAGTCATGTGGCAACCCAGAGATATATGAACAAGAAATGGTCAGTATAAGCAGTATCCTACAATGCTGGGTACATGATAGCAGCTCCAATAAACTGGGATAGAAGGGTGCAAGAGGATAACAAAATTCAGAAAACCATCTTGAAATGCTTACCCTACATGAAGGAATTATCAGAAAAAATATAAAACATCTGTAGTCCATATAATATCAGGATGACCTTCAAAAGTGGCTCAACACTTCTCAGACACCTCTTCTGAGTAAGACTCTTCCATAGAGGGGAACATGACTAAGAACTGTGTGTATGCCATTCCATGCAGCTGTGGTAAGAAATATAAAGGAGAAACATGTTGCCCCCTTAGGATAAAACTGCAACAACACTGTAAAACCGTAACATAAGGGGAAATAGAAAAATCAGGCATAGCTGACCACATATGAAGGAGAAAAGGGAGATTACTGCTACCTGTGGGATGAGATTGAAATAATAGACAGAGAACATCACTGGAAAATACAAAAACTTAAGGAACCAGTGTATATGTTATGCCACAAAAATCCCCTAAGCTGGCCAAGCATAGAAATTAATACAATATGGAAACCAGTAATACAAAGTGCTAGAGAAGAACAATAACAAAAAATTGTAATATGAGCTATGGTAAAAAAATTTAATACTGAAACATTAGGTTTATAAGTCCTCAAGATTCATACACTGATGTCCTCGAGTGGATAAAACCATTGGTTGAATCTAGTGACTTTGACTCAAAGAGTTGCGAGTTCAATATCTGGCTACAGCAGAGGTGAACAAAAACAGATATCTGGAAATAGAACAATCTTCCCCAGTGGATGAAATAAAGGGTTCAGTTTTAAATTCTATTCACCTGAAGAAGGTCGAAGTGTACAACAGCCCTGAATATGGCAACAAACAATGTAAATAATAAATTTTGTCTCAGTTTATAGCCAAAAATAATTTTTGTTTAACAAAATACAAAAATGAAATCCTGATAATTTTACAAAACATATTTCTTTATGCATACACAACTATTTCCATTTACTGCCAGTAGTTAAACAAGTATAATAAGTATTAATTAAATATTTTATTGTTTTTTAATTAGTTGTAAGAAATTTTATATTCCATTTAGGTAAGTTCTTATTAATTGCAGTTATTATTGAGTTGCTAGGTAGTATCATGTGTTGAGTTTTATTATGATTATTTATATTATTTGTTTTAATTCTGTTAAACCAAAGTTAAAGAATTTTGATAAAACTAAACACATAATACTACCCAGCAACTCAATAACTGCAATTAAAATGATCTGAACTTACCTTAAATGTAAGATAAAATTTTTAAAAACTACTTCAAAAGTAATAAGTATAAGACAAAGAGAAAAACTAGGTATTTATATAGATGTAGTCATATTGTTTCCTATTTTTTACAAATATCTGCTTGCATTTGAACTCCAATAATTTACGACTTGATGTGTTTTGTTAGGCATCAACAATATTTCTTATTGAATGGAAATATTGTCATCATTTTCCAAGCTATTTTCAAAGTAATAATGTTTGTTTGTTTGTGTGTGTGTGTGTATATATATATATATATATATATATATATATACACGTATATAAAATTATTTCTAAAGAATTAATGGATTTTATTTTTTAATCTGACCTATTTTTGTTACTTCAAACTATTTTTCATGGATACCCATATTAGAGTAGTTTATTTTAAACAGTATTTTGTCTACCAATCTGCATACTTGAGAAAACTTAATAAAGAGAACGTAATTTCTTGAATATGCAGGCCAGTAGATTAAATAAATACTGTTTAAAATAAAGAGAAGATACATGTATCCATTAAAATAACATTTGAAGTAATTATATATATATATATAAAAAAAGATATATAATTTTATATATCAACAAACAGTACTTAGAAAAATATGACAAACTGGAAAATTTCTTGTGACAAAGTGTGTCAAGAAATTTTCCAGTTTGTCATATTTTTATGTATATATGTATACACACACACTCACACAAACAAGATATATCCAAACAAGTTTGATCAAATACAACTGACAAAGTCTGTTTGTTTAATTTTTTTATTTTTAATTTTCAAATAAGGTGTTGCATACTGGAATTGAAATTATGCTTAAACTGTCCTAAGTCCATGTTTGTTCTATCCATGTTTGTTTCATACAAATACTTTTGACCATCTTAGTCATTTTCAAGTAGTACATTGTGTGTGTGGTGGGCAAAATTCCTACATTCTGGTGTTTTTTAGAAAGCTTAAAGATCAGCAATTTTGATTCCACTATACACTTTAATTGAAAATTATAAAAAATACAATAAAAAATTAAACAGATAGACTTTGCTGGTTGTATTTAATCAAACTTGTTTGATTGTGTGTGTGTGTGTATATATATATATATATATATGTATATATATATATATATATATATATGAACACAGTCATTTGTTACACAATTTAATGAGGTGGTATGTATATTCATATAGATAAGGTGGATGCTGAGATTTTTTTTTTCTTTTGTCTGGTTTTTCTGAAGGAAAGACAAATTAAGTGAAATTTTTATCTTTTTTTCTAATTCAAATGTCTTAAATAGAAAAATGGTCAAATCTAAAGTCGGAAATATCAGTTTTTAATTCAACCATCTTCTTCTCCAAAGTGCTGAATAGTTATCAGCCTGGCACTCTTTGCAAAATCAGTTCTTTAATATTTGGTCATTGATTCTTGGTTTTAGGAAGTGACTTGGGCTAAGAATATTTCAGTACCCCACCTTATATTTATCATTATGCATATCATTTACATTTTACACACATACACACACGCATTGGGTGTATATGGACAGTAATTTTATGTTTATACAAGTTTAGTTAAAGACCAACAAAAGTTATACAAAAAAATCTTTAACAAAGCACTTTTGTTGGTTGAAATTTATGTTATGTGTGTGTGTGTATGTATGTATGTATGTATGTATGTATGTGTGCATATATATAAATAGATAGATAGATCCTGTTTAAATGTTGACAATAAATGGATTTAGTCATATAATTTTTAATTTTAATCATTGCTTGTTTTTTTCAGAAAATGTAAATTAGACTTTAATTTTGGTTCTTTCCTTATACAACAACAATAATTTTTTTAAGTACGAATGGAAAAAAAGGAATATATAAAATGGAAAGCAATTTTTAAGGAGAATAAATTGACTTTATTTTCATTGGCGAAGGTGATATTTTTCTTTTCTTCAGCTCCTGCTATAAATGACAACTTTGAACTGTTTGTCTCATTGGCTTTGTTTTTATGGTAATGTTGTAGTGGAAGAAACAGCCACCTTCATCTAGGCTTAGTAATTAAAATGGGCAGGGTTAATTTGGCTGATCAATAACAGGTGATCTCAAAGACTTCTCTGACCCAGTACTCCTTAAGTATATTACTGATACCAAGTCCAGTGTTTCCAACAACAATGTGGTTATAATTCTTTAAAAATGTGAAACTCATTTTTTTCATCTTTTTTTAAAAATTATATTAAACATTTTTTGTTTGTTTTTGTTTGTTGAGGTACTTCACTTGTAAAAAGGAATTTTTGAAGTGATTTTGTTGAAGGTGGACTTTGAAGAAAAGAAAATGATTTTATCAATTTCTGGTTAGTGATCTTTATACAGTATCAAAACTGTTGGATTTACAATACTTTTGTAATGAACTATCATTGCAAATCAACTCAGACTAACATCCTGAACATTTTTTTCTCAAACAAGTTTTGTTCATTAATCATCATACAGTATTGTTGGATGTAAAAGATTAATTCCTTGTTTTGTGGGAAGAATGACTAAATAAAAAGGATTCATATAACCTGATAATGAGTGGAGAATGTAACATATGTACATGAAAACAATTAAGTAGAATTATTTCATATTACTATGACTATTTTAAGGAGATACCTACATATAAACAAACAATAAAGTGGCAAGCAGAAGGGTTTAAACTCACAGCCAGTTGAACCAAAAATGTGCTTCCTCTGGGCTACTTTTTGTCTGTATATTTATTCTGCCAAAATATGGATGTACATTATTGACAAAATCATGATGTTACTAGTTTCCATTTTATTAATTTACTTATCTGGAAATTGCTGAAAATAAAGATCAGGATGTTAGTCTTAAATCTCTGAGCTAGGAAGTCAAATGTGTTTTCACATTTGATTGTAGAAGTCCTTGAAGAAGAAATATGTGTGTGTGGAAAATTTGTTCACACATGATATATAAACCCTGTGCATGTACATATTTGAATGAAGCCTGAAAAAGAAAAGTTGGATCAAAATTTTACAATTGCCCAATCTTTTCATAAAAGTTATTGAAATTGTAAAATTAAAAAAATACTTTCAATTTTTTTTTTCACTTTTCAGCAATAAAAGTTTTTCAAAATTCTTACTTCTTATTTTTGAACTAACATACAAGAAAAAACAGTTTTTCAGTTTGTCTCATATCTCAGAAATGTCTTGTACAGAAAAAGGTGAACAAAATTGATAATTTTCCCCAATACTGAAAAACAAATATAACTAAATTATTAACAAATAAGAGTGAAAATTTGTATTTATTTTAAAATTTGAATAAAATGAACATTATTATGGGAAAAGGGATATCAGAAAGATTTGAAGTATTAATCCATGAAAAAAGAAAATTGTGTAACTAAGAGATTTTATAATTTAAATCTGTTTCCAAATCATTCTTTTATCACTTTTCCCTAAAATTTTATTTTTCAGGAAAATTGACCAATGTACAGATTCTATATTCTTTAGGTGCATAAAAGCATTTTTCTTTCTTTTGGTGTATTTACTGCATTGGTGTTACTTGAAACCAGAATTATCTAGCTTGACATTTATGAAAAAAATTATTTAGAAATTTAATTTCTTTATTTACATTCAGCCATTGTGTCTTATAGTTTATTTTTTTTTAGATTTCTGTTGATCTAAGTAATCTTCAAGGAACCTTCATTTAATCTGAGTTGCTAGATGATTCTTGTTCCACTCACCATGTCTAGGGATATCTAATCTTATTCTTATTTAGTAATACTCAGTTATTGCTTGCCCCATTTACAATGAATCTAAGACTGCACTAACTGGGCTAGGGGTTAAATTCACAATTACTAATTTGTAGATGACATTAGTCAGAATATAAATAATGATAACTCCTCATTTCAGAAATTTCTTTCTTTTAGTAATTTGTTTTCATAGCTGGATGATGGTGATAACTGGTGATGTTTCAAGGTAAAAATAGCATTAAAATGTTTAAAAAAAATTTCAACCTTGAAAATGAAAGCTAATGGATGTTACAAAAGCAGTTTTTACTCACAAGTCCAGCACATCAAGAGGTTGTATTTTACTCATGTGTCAGAAAAGCATCCCTTCACAATGTTCTTGTTCAAACTGTTCTTGCTACAGACTGGGCTTCATTGACCAGCCAAGCATGGTGCATACTAATTGGGGATGTGAAGAGAAGTATATCCTACAACATCATTTGACCAACTTGAGGTTTTGATAAATAAATTTAAATATATTCTTTAAAAAGAAGTTTGTATATTCTGTATACACATTCACTCACACAACCATTTAGAAAATAAAATGTAAGTTGGTGATAGAAGCTGAAAGAGATTGAACAAATAAGAATGGAGAGACTGGGTATGTCTTTAAAAGGGATACATTTTGAATATGTATAAGTTATACTTTAACATGCTTTAGTTACTGAAACAACTGTTATTTCTTCAGATGGTGAATAGGGGAGGCTTTCACAAATGACCCTGACAACTGTAACATCTTTGCTTTGGCCTCAACAACAGGTTCCATCTTTTCCCCCAAATAGACTGTCATCATGTTTGAATTTGACAGTGAGAGAAATCAGCTGCCCTTTAAAAATCAGGCTAGAAGAATACGAGAAATTCATTGAGATGAGACTAAATTAATAAGGATTAACATCTGAAGATTGTCAACTATAGCCTTGTTAATAAGTACTACAACAGGTCAAAAAGAAGGCAAATTCCACCCTCTTTGTCATCACATTAAAACTATAAACACAAAACCTTAACACTCAGTCCTGTGATTCTATTGGACTACTTAAGGCTATCAAAAGAAAGAGCAGAGTATTGTGAATTCTAAGGACTTACAAAAACAATTAATCTCAGTTGAAATGTTGTATTAAAAAATAAAAGGACGACAATAGTCTGAAAATATATAGAAGAATAAAAATAGTTAATTTCAGAATTATAGATAGTTTTAGTTATCTCCAATTCATGTCTGTTGCTTTTCTCTTATGGATCAACCCATAGAATGAACCACAGAACAACTTGTTCATCACTTTTCTATAACCACTTATTTTTCCACACATCACTTTGAAAAATACAAAACAACGGTTTAAAAAATTATTTATTTGAATTTGGGTGATAACAAGATACAAAAGTTGAATTTGGGTGATAACAAAATATTTAAAATAAATTTTAAAAAAGAAAAAATATATGAAAAAATATTGTTTGTACCTAAAATTCTAAGAAGAGAAAACAAATAATACAGAAAAATGGTTGTTCCATCAAGAGAGAATTATTAATGAATCTGTGAGTAGTAAGTAAAGTTGATGTATTTGTCTATATTTCTGAGATGAGGTATTGTAATTATTTACACTATTTACATTGTTCAGACTGTTGTCCTCATTTTTGTTGCCATATTTAGTGGATAAAAGCATTGGTTGAATCCAGTGACTTGACCCAAAGAGTTGTGAGTTCAATACCTGGCTAAAGGAGAGGTGAACAAAAACTTGAGTTATACTAATATATCTGGGAGAGGCATGGCATGTGGAAATAGAAAAATCTACCTCAATGAACCCATGAAATAAAGGGTTCAATTCAAAATTTCAATCACCTGATGAAGGCCAGATTATACAACAGTCAAAACATTGTGAATATGGCGACAAAAACAGTCTGAGCAATATAAATAAAGTTGATGTATTTTGTAGGAATATGAGGTTGTGTTGAAAAGTTCTCAGCCCAATCAATTTTCTAAAATTTGAGCAAACATCAGATTCATTTTTGATGGATTTCTTGGTCAGGCTAAGAACACTTTTTAGCACCCTGTCGTATAAGAAACATAAGATCGTTATGTAGATGCAAACAAATATAGACATTAGACTTTGGAGTAAACTTGATATCAATAGCTTGTAAGATAAGCTAACAAAACAGTGCCCTACAGCAAGCACTCAAAAGATTATAAAGATAGAGGTAATAAAATTAAAATAATGAATATCAAAAATGTAGATTTAAGAATCTAAAACTTCTTGGCATAAAATAGATTCCCATAGGCCCACAAGTTGGCATGGTGGGAGTGAGATTTATTTTTGTTAATAACAATTAGGTCAGAAGTTCAATTGTTAGACTAAACAAGTCATTAATCTTCCAGGAATTGATTTCTGTGAGAGAAATTCTTACTGTGCAATAAGACGTGATTTGTTGATAGTGCCAACCAGTTCAATTAGAAAGACTTCAGTGATTTATGTTTGTATCACTTTTGTTTCCACACATCAAATTTACTTCTTTATGATTGTTGTTTCATAAATTTCTCAAGATTTCTGTTGACGCAGCCATATGTAATGGCTACATGTTCAAATCAGATTAGAATTACCGCTTACCATACAAAGGCGTTACTAATAGTAATGACACTCGTTTGAAAACTTTCAAAATAAATAAATTCAACACATACATGTGTTTTTATACCTCAGAAAAGGAGAGAAATATATATTCATGTGATTAGCTGTAGTGTTGTAGCAAAGAAAATGTTGACTTACCTCCTCAAACCAAATGACAGAATGTTGTTGGTATCCAACATCAGAAAAGAAAGAGTGCACGTGACTTGTTTCTATATGAGAAGGTCATGCAAATTTTTTGTCAAACCTAAACCAACAGCTGACTTCTTCACCTTGATATAAACAGGTGCTGCATGTGGCTGGGGAATTGGCTCTATGAATCGTTACATGGTGTGATGGAGGATTTCTTGAGACATGCAACTGCTGGAATGAATTTTATCCCCTCATAAAATTCTACTACAAGTGTGTGTGTGTGATGTGCCACATGGTTTGGTAGAGGTTAAAAAGTCAGTTTGCCATACAACACATGATTGGGATCAAGTTCTCCAGAAAGAAAATGAGACATATCTTGTCACCATAGGACCCTGGGGGTAAAAGAGAGAAAAAAAATTGAGTCCTTTAGTTCTTTCCTTTTATACTACTTTATACAATGCCACCTAGCAGGTGCTAAGAGAAGTTCCCTGGCAGACAAAGTAATCTCATGCAGGCACTCAGAAATTATATATCTGTCTATTCCTAAAGACACCTTGTAAAGTATATATAAGACCCCAACCATACCAAGTGTTGCTGCTGCAGTTTTATTAGCAATTATATTTTTACAAAGCCAGATTACAAGTTCATTAAGCAAGATGAACTGTCTTACAGAGCTAAAGAGCTCTAACTACCCTTCTTTTTGGCTATAACTGGAGGGAGAAATGGTTTCATGCCTTATGAGGAGCTACTGCTATGCAAAAATGAAACAACAAGAAGCAAGGTCAAACAATGTGTGCAATGAGATAAGAATTACAACCTTAGCTCTCTTTCTGGGGATTCCCCAAAAGTATGTCAAGATTCTGCAAGGTGGGGTGGCACCTTTTAAATTGACTGAAGTCACAACTTAAGTTGGCCTCATAAGTCTTGTTATTTTATTTGATTGATTGTTTTTACAGCTTATGAATCTTTTGCAGGTTATTTAAAGCCAGAAATTATTTTTGAGATTGTAAGATTTGGGGGAGATAATGATCTACTGGTACAAGTCCTACTAATTAACCTATAGCTGGAGAGAGAAAAGATGGAGTCATACTTTTCCCAAGTGTATTTCCGTGTAAGTGAATATAATGAACCCAACTAGAATTGTAACTTGGCTCTCTGATTTTCATTTCCAAGCTGTTATCCAGTACCCCCCACACACACATTAAAACTTTCAGCACTTGGTATTCTCAAGTTATCACCCATTTAAGTATTGACCAGGCTTGATGTTGCTTAACTGGTGATCTATGAGAACCAGTGTTTCAATGTGATATGACTATAAGCCAGGTTGTAGTTTAAACACAAGCAAGAAAGCTAAATTACTGTCTACTACTCACTGGTATTTATAGTCCAAATACAATCAAATAAAGGAAAAAAAATAACAGAATACCAAAGGCAGCTCAAAATACCACTAAATAAATTGATATTAATGTTGAAATACAATCAAGGAAGTTCTCATTTACTGTCTCGCTTTCCCACTTGGATGTTGTCTGGGACTAAGTATAAACATTTTATTTCTTACTAAATCAAAGTTCTTGTGCCAAACACAAAAACTTAGAAGAAACAGTAAGTCATAATAGGCATAAATAGCAATACAAAACTACTCTCAACCACTACGTAAAATTTTAGAAGGAAAAACACATTTATTACACAAAAACTTCCTTTTGTGCACCTATTAAGGCAGGATAACAATTTCAGATAAAAGGATTGCCATCAAAAAATGGAAAAAATTACATTTTGGGAAAAGACAAAAAGAGAAAACTACAAGAAGGCAGTAAAAAACAAAGGTGCTTTCCAAATGATTGGGCTTTATGTCATATAAAACACTGGTTTTACAAGTAGATATAACAACAATGGCTCTTCTAGCTGTTGTATCCAGAATTTTTCAATCCAGTATTTTGATTGGGTGGGGGGGATTTTTTTCTATATCAAGTCCTGAAAATTAAAAAATTTATTAAGTCTTTACTGAAAGAATTTAATTTGGGAAAATTCCGACATATTGGAGAGACAGGATTTGTAACTTCAAATACTTTTCAAGTTTAATTTAATATAAACTAAACAAGAAATAGGTTGATGCTTTCCTCTAGGATGAAAAAAAAGAGAATAGTTTTCCATTATTCTTTAGAATAACACTTTTGTTTTATTATATTTTAAAAATTGACTATTGCAATAAATTCCCAAACTGATCTCAACTTCTACAAGTAAAATTAGAATGATTAATTAATTTTTAATGCACTTACTTATTACAGGCAAGATTTATAAAATATTGTTTTTAAAATATATTAGCTTTGTTCATGTAAAGAGGGACAAGATATGTAATTAATTTATTAATGTAAGTGAATGTAAACATATATATATATATATATATATATATATAATTACTGAAAAAAACAAAATTACTTCACATTGGTATAGTCTATTTCAAGCTGGTTTGACACCAGCCGTTTTCAGCCCTTATGTGTCTGTCTGGAATTGGGGTTTTGAATTTATTTTTGATATTAGTCCTCCTCTGATGAGAGGCACCTTGTTTTTGATAAGGGGCTTGTGTTGGTGACTGTGGGAAGGTGTAAGGTACCACATTATGGAGGAAGTGGTCTGGGGTTGGAGTTTATTTAAGGCTAGAGCCTTTTGTTGTCTGTAATTATATTTTGGTTCATACTATGGGGTGCTATCCTATGCAAGCAGCAAGTGTTTGTGTAAGTATATATATATATATATATATATGTGTGTGTGTGTGTGTGTGTGTTGGACAGCATGATTTATTCCATTGGGTGTCTCGGTATTACTCACAATTTATGAATCTATCATTCAACTAATTTACCTAGATTTAATTGGTCTTAAGGTTAAATCCCCCATCACTTATTAATAACATTAGACCCTTATGGTCTAAATACTAATTAGTGTAAATCCCCGTAAAACACACTTGTGCAAATAGTACAAAATGCATGTAAAGGAACAGTTTTTTCATGCTTTAATGCACGCATGACCATGACATTATAACATGAAAAAAAAAAATTCTATAATGGATAATTTTTTCACATTCCAATGAACGCTCAACACATTGTCAACTGTTTTGCATTTAAAAGCATAATGAAAAAAATGACGGTAATGGATAACAATGCACAACTTTATATAAATACTTGTACTAATGAACAACATATAGTTTTGTACGACTTGTACCTCTGAAGATGATCTTGGAAGAAGATCAGAAGTACTTGGTAAATGAAAATAAAACAATTTTAAACAGCTAACCTTCTGGGATTTAAAAATTTAAGTTTAAACAGCTATAGCACATTTTTCTCATCCTTTAACATCAATACATGGAAGGTTATTTGTGAGTATGAGGAGAGGTGTTGCTTGGAGGAGCAGCACTCTGGGAGAGAGCCAGGCAATAGCTGATCTCATGCTGACGAGTGCCAGAAATTTAGATACTTAACTCAATAATTAATTAAAAGATTATGTAATATTTTGCAAACCTTTATTAGCAATATACCCCGAAACCAATATACCAAAATAAAAACAAATTAAAAAGTGGATTCTCAGTTTTAAGGCAACCCTTTAAAATTTCTGTTTTTAACTTATTGATATGGGGGGGGGGGCAAAGAAGGGTTAAGAGTATAATTTGGTTTGAAAAGTTATCCCTAAATTGAAAGAGTAAAAAAATAATTGTGCTTAAGAAATTTAATCATTTCAGATATTACCTAGTTTTCAGCAACGCCACAGAAATGTTGTATCATTGCTTGCAAAACAAATTACAGAAGCCAGCAAGACCAAACTGCATTTGAGATGAGTAAAATATCAGTTTATCATTTTTCAAAAGACAAGGATGAGAGAGATTGATAGAGAAAATCAATTCCAAATGCCAATCTGAGTGTTACAAACAATACAGTTATTTGTCAACTACATTGCCCTTCAAATTTTGATACCATACAAGTTCATGGTGTGCCAAAGAGTCAAATACCAACACCCTCTTCTGTTCAAAGGGATATAAAAAAAACTTCCGGTACTGCTCAAAATCAAATTGATGAAATGAACGCTGTTTTAGAAATTATATAAGATTAATTATACAAATTTGAAAGAAAGTCTAATGAACAAATACAAAGACTTTCTGTGTCCAGTTGTAGTATTTTGAGCTGAAAACATTTTAACTGTTCAGTTGTCAAAAGTTACCCCTCTCTTTATGTTGAGAATTTATAAAAAAAAATGTGGTTTGAAACCTTTCATTATGGAGCTAAGTATTATTATAGCAGCCTGTCCAAAAACTGTATAAATACAGTTGATACTTGGTCAACATTGGAAGAATTTATCTGATATTTAAATTCTATGTCTTTTGATCACAAGAAGGATATCTTGAGTCAACACTTTTCAGCAATGGCCCCCAAAATGATTCGAATGAAATACAGCTTAGATATTGTAATATGTGTTTTTGAGTGATACACAACATCAGTTATTGTAGAATAAATTAAGACAGGATTTTCAATTACCATCATTAGCAACATTAAAAAAGATGACATCAAGTTTCAAAACTTAATGAAACGCCTTTTTTGCTATCTTTATTTAATACTTTTAATGCCAATAAAAAAGGGTGCATAATTCTCCATGAAGTATATATCAAGAAAATGTTACTCTATCATGGCAAACAACTATTTGGCAATCCATCTCTACTTGCTCAAACAGCACTTGATATGTCTTAATGGAGGTCTAAAATTTCTTATAAGATTTCAAAATTACCATCAGCCTTTTTAGTAGAGAAAAATGAGAATGCCCAGCCACCAGTTGAAAGGTGAGTAAACACTTGCATTGTGTTTTGCTATTGGTTGTCTTATTTGAAGAGCCAATCAGAAAAGCTGTAATATTCTGATGTCAACCAATGTTATATCAACATGTCTGTGCTTTTTCCTTGTGTTTTGTGCATGTGTTTTGGATAAAAAAATCGTTTTTACCATGAAACATGCAGAATCTCAACTTGGACTGTCAGGGGAGCAATCAGGAAGTTATATTTTTTGTAACTATTTTTATGTCTACTGTGAAACATTACATACCAATTATTTGCGAATTTGACTCAGGAGCACAGGCAGAAGGGTTAAAATTGTTTAGGAACTCAGGGCTCAAAGGGTTAAGCCATGTCACCAATGTACATCTTGTGATTATAAACTTTGTGAAGAAGGTTCAGAAATATTTGGCAATCTGGAAAATTTAGAACCATCTCTTTCTGATGAAATAAAAATGGTTCTCATTTACATAGCTGGATATATTACAAGAAATGATAATCAACCCAGTGAATATGAAACTCATTTTTATTTAAAAAATGTATGGAAAATATACTAGGTCAATTGACTATAGAAAACTAAAGATTCTTTCTGACCACACTTGCCAATGGTTATTTTTTTGTTTCATCCTTTTCAATACATTTACTTCTGTGTTTTGTTATCAGTGTCCATAACAAAAATACATATCTTCATTTATTTAACTTTTGGTACATCCTATTATCCTCAGGTATGGATCAAAATGTTATTCTAAGTACTTTCAAAAATAGTTAACTTAATTTTCTTCCAAAATTTCTATTTTTTCAATAGATAAAGTTTATGTAAATGGATGGCAAAATGGGGACTGGTAGGATGCTTACAACTACAAAGAATAAGAAGTTATGGAGAGCCATGATCGTCCATGTCCTGAATGGACATGGCACATAAAAGAAAAACAAAAATCCTTTCTAAAGTAATCCTTTAATAAAACATTACTGCAGTGGTTATTCTTTTTGTGGGAGAATAATTACTAATGAGATGATAAACTATTGCTGCCACACCTGGTCTGGTGCTTCTGCTATGCATTTAGAGATTCTTGGTAGAACCTGCAATGTTATTGGTCCTAGCATTTTGGCTTCAGTCACTTTTCCACTACCGTAATATAGCTTCACAGTGTTTTTTCTATAAATAATTTTATGGTAATTGTTCTGAAGAGTTTTCCTTTTTGGCAACTTAACTTTAAGAATTTAAGCACAGTACTAAATTGGCGGCAAGGTTTCATCAATTTACATTTGAAATGACTAAGTTCTATGCTAAAAGTTTCTTCTCACAAACTTCTTGCTTGAGGAATTCTCTTCCAGCTTCTTGCTTTCCAGTCAACTTTTAGTTGCAAAAGATTAAATGCAATGTCAATTGTTATCTTCTGTTTTCTTAATTCCTATTCTTATTGTTCTTTTATTGTCCTCCCTCCTTAATAATGTTTTTCTTTTTCTCTTATTCTTTCACACTCAGTAACCCATTGTGTCTTAATGGATTTATTGCCTTGCCTGGGGTGAAATGATTTTTTAAAAAAAAGACAAAAAATAAGTACTTGGGAAAATATTCTTTGGCATTTGCAAAAATATTCACTGTAGCTTTTACAAAGAATTCCATCAATATTTTATCACAGCATCCATTAAAATCTGTTAGATTTTTCTGCCAAACACCTATTTTCATTCCCTAATTAGATAAAAAATTATCTTAAAAAACATTTTGCATAATCTCTAAAACGTCTGAATATTGCTAATATCAGCTAATGAAGGCTTAGATATTATTTTTGTATTATTTGCTAATTGCTGGAAAGACATTTTTAAACAATATCAGGTTTACCTTGAGACGAGGAGCTTTTTTAAAATCTCGTGTTGCTTTAAGAAGCCATTAAAAATGATCCACTCTCTGTCATGCTGATTATCCCACTTGGGTCAAACAGTGTGCCACGGAGTGGTTTTCCCTTTATCCTCTAATGAAACTTTATTTATAATTTTTGATTTATTTTGTAAAAAACAAAAACTATAAGATGTTCTTGATGCAAGTAAGATTTTAAATAAAGTGTATTCAAAACTTCTCTCTTATGTGGGAAAAATAAAAATAAATTTCAAATGAACTAAAAGCTACACACACACACACACACACACACACACACACACACACACACACACACACACACACACACACAGTTTTAATTTCAAGCTAATAGATTAAATTTAATATTTCCAATAAGCAAAATACTTTACTGTATTTCAGAATGAATTTAAATTGATTGGAATTATATTATTGTTGAAATTACTAAAAAAATGCTGATTTTAGCCATATTTTCAAATCTGTCAGTACAACGTAAATCTCTTTATTAAAAAATCCTTCAAAAATAAAACTTTTCTGAAACTTTATTTGAGAAATATTAGCTGATTTAAAGTAGAGTTAATCTAAATTTTTAAAACAATTACTTTAGCTTAAATTATCACAGAAAAGCATTTTATAACATGGAGGTGGGAGTTTTTATGAGGTGTTGACAAATATCTCAATAGATTTATGTTTGGGAACTTTTTCTGTGGGGAACATATCTGTAAAAATTACTTAATGAATATAATGTGAACAACATTTTGTATAATTTTCTTAACTACCCAGTAATGTTAAAAATTTCGGAAAATATTTTAAGTAATCTAATATTTTATTAACTTTAGGTACTTTGGCTTTAATTTTACTATAGTTATCACTCTTATTTTCTGATAATGTTGTGTATGGATGTCCATATTAACAATAATCGGCACATTTATACACACACAGAAAAAAATCTTAATTGTTGAATTGTAATAAGCTTTTCCATTTATGATTAATATAGTTCTTAATAACAATTTCATCTAAGCACTAAAAATTAATACAGAACTTTAAAAGATTTAAAACTTTATAAAATATTCTAATTAAAATAAAATAAAAAATGAAAACAATTCTTATAAAAACTCATTTTTTGAAAAACATTTTTCTTAAGAAAATAGTGTCCATAATATATCTTATTCATAAAAGCAATTAAAAGCTTTTCTAATTAAATAATATCTTAGTTTCATTGTATTTTTCACTTTACAATTTAGACCAAATTTTCTGTAACTGGAGGTCCCGTTTTACAAAAAATTTGTAAAAGTGCTCAATATCACAGATAGAGCATATGTAAATATATAGCTTGAAGATTTTTGTTCAAGCATGAAACAAACTGTTGCTGCTCAGTCTGTATGTGTATGCATGTGTGTGTGTGTATAAGATAGAACCTCACAAAGTTTTGAAGAAATTTGACAAATGGAAAATGTATTTCATGGAAATTAGATTTGATTATGCATTTTGTCTTCTAGGCTTCATCGGATCCAAAAACAAAGGAAAGAAATATGTGTGTGTGTATTTGTATGTATACTTAAATAATAAATCATTAGTACTTCCTTCACCAAGCTAGTACTTCTTGTGATGAAAGAAAATAATGAAAATGAGTTAATTTTTAAAAAAATTATTCTGTTGTGACACTGAGGTAGTGAGGTGGTTAAACATAAATTCTAAGCAGGAAAAGAAAAGTGTTAAACCCCAAATGAAGTATATGCTGGAAGATAGATAGAGAGAGAGAGAGTGGAGACATTTTCCTTGGTGAGAATGGGAACATCTGGATTTTTTTAAAGTTTCCTAAAGTTTATTTTTCTTATCTATTGAGAGATTGGCATACGGGACAAAAACAGGTTCAGAGAAATAAATTTTTCTCTTTCTGGAGAAATTAGGAAAACAAGGAACGAACCCTTCTTCTTAGAGTTGAGGTTATAATGATCAATCATGTTGTGTAAAAAAGTGACATTTGTTTGTGTTTTCACTGAAATGGTGATTGGCTATGGATGGAAAACAGTTTTGTCTCTTGTTTGAGAATTTATGAAAACAAATATATTTTCGTTGATGAAAACGGATTGTGAAATAATTTTTATCTCTCACCCGGAAGGTTAAATGAGAATGAATTTCTCCTAACAGGGTGGATGTACTGTATGATTAAGGCTGGAGTTATGAAAACAAATTCTGGCATTGGTGGTTTGGTCTGTATTTTCACTGGGCAGAGATCGTTCCAGGAAAATAGAAAAGATTCAGAGAATTAAAACTAATGCATTAATGCATGTGCCCTTTCTCCCACACACTTTAAAAATCAAATTTGTCACAAAAACATTTATGCATGCCCTGGGGAGTGGGCTGAGGTTGAAGATTGAGAAAGAAGAAGGAAGGGCCAGAGTTTAGCCCTGCCTGTGCAGAGTAGCAGTGTGAGATGTGAATCATCCACCCAAAAAAGGTGGATGAGTCTCCAAATTTGGAAATGTGGTTAAAAAAGTAAAAATAGGAAAGAAAGAAAGCCATTATTAGAATTAATGTGAAAATTGAAGAATCAACAAATCCCAAGAACCATTTGGTCCCATGCCAGTTTTGGGCCGAAGTGCATATCCGCAAACGACTTTGGGGAGCTCAGAAATTTGGGGCTGAGATCCCATATTGAGTGTCTCTGAAATCAATGTCAACTGCCACCAGAATTCCTGATTCCAAGACTTTGAACCAAGCCTACCAGAAGTTTAGACAAGGTCCAGTATTACGAGACAGATTGATGTGGGAAGGGTTAATTTTGTTGTACCAAGAGCCATGAATCTCTTGTTTTATTTTTTGTTGTGAAGATATTTTTTCTTAATATAGTACCAGCCACGGCTTGACCAGCTCCGCGACCTTCAATCTTTCACTGCTCTGAGATCAAGAACACAGTGTGGGCAGAGATGGTGTGGATCAAAGCTGCCAGCTTAGACCAGCATCAGCATTGACCAGCACAGAGTTTGCCCATGATTAAAAAAAGTGTCGTTCTAAACCCTGAATACTCCCAAGTCAGCATCTATGCTGATGACACCACTATTTAATCCTGCCTCAAACACAAATCTAGTGAGGCGGACAAAATTAACCTGGCAGCTTAAATTGAAAAGGACCTCCAATCGGTTGTGAACTGGGGAGAGAAATGGATGGTTAACTTTAACGCCTCTAAAACAAAACTGCTCTCTATTAACCACCACAAGGATCCATCCCTGCATCCCATTAGAATGTCTGAAGACCAACTTCTCGAGAGCTCCTCTCTGCGGCTGCTCGGTCTCACGCTGTCTGCTGATCTGAGATGGAACAAATACATCGAGTCAGTTGCATCAGCTATCGCAAGGAAAGTTGGTTCTCTGTGCCGAGCCAGGAAATTTTTCTCCCTGGAATCGATCCTCCAAGTCTATAAATCGACCATTCGCCCTTGCATGGAGTATTGTTGCCATATATGGTCTGGGGCCCCTGCTATTTGCCTCAGGGTTCTTGATAAGATCCAGAGACGGATAGGCAACTTGATTGGCCCTGATCTGTCATCTCATCTGCAGTCGCTCTCTCACAGACGCGATGTTGCCTCACTCTGCCTTTTTTACAAGTACTTTCACAGTAATTGCTCCGAGGAGCTGCTTTCACTTGTCCCTAGGCCTTGTGAATTTAAACGCCCCACGAGGCTGGCATCCCACCCCTACACAGTGGAAACTGTTAGATGTAGAGGTCTCTTCTACTCCAATAGCTTCAAGTCTCGTACATCTCGCCTATGGAACTCCCTTCCCTATTACTGTTTCCCTGACAAATACAATCTCCAACGGTTTAAGTGTAGTGTCAATCAACATCTCCAGTTGCCTTGATCTATCCACTTCCCTTCTCCACATCCTTTCATTTTTCATTCCTATGTGCTCTCGCTCCAAATCTTCTGTAACCCCCTTGCCTTGATCGACCCACTGTTTTTCTCTTTCTCCACATCCTCTCCTTTACCACTCCTATTTGCTCTTCCTCCAACCCTTCTTTAACCCCTTGCATGATAGTGGCTTCCAACCTTGCTTGGGGTGATATGCTTAAAAAAAAAAAAAAAAAAAAAACTTGACCACTAAGCATGGTTACACCACTGGGTGTAAGAGGTGGCAAAAGGTGTTATGCTGTATCTTTTCTTTATAATTACTAGTTCATATCAAAAGTTATTAATATATTCTCCCAGCATTTCTGTATATATATATATATATATATATATATATATATATATATATATATATATATATATATATATATATAATACTATTGGACTCTACTTTGAACATGTAGTAACAGAAAAATTGTCCAATTGTTAGATTAAGCTTTGAACCATTAGAAATGATTAAAGATATCTTACTGGAATTCTCCACGGTTTCTATACCACTATTGGACTCTAGTTTGAACAATAAGAATGTATTTAGGTCTAAGTTGAAATGACGATCCCTCTTCCTGTTGTAACCTCCTGATCCAGTTTTCCTCTCTACCGTTCCCTCTTTTTTAAACTTATTCACCATTCTCTTGATGGTTCTTGAATGAACTTTGAAGATGGAGGCCAGAGGATGAATATTGGTACCATTGCTGAAGGCCTGAATAATATTTTCCGCTCAGTTGGGACGATATAGTGGAGCTGACACAAGAATAACCAACCTCAAGCCGTCAGAACGATGCGCCACAAGCATAGCTTGCAATCCTGTAGAGCATGAAAATTATCACTTCTGAAGGAGGTGTGTGTTTGAAGTGTGCCAAGGAGTATTTATATAAGCAAGAATAAGCCCCAAGCAAGGCAACAATGCCACTTGGATGCAGGGGGTTAGAAGGAGTGAAAGAGAATGAGAAGACTTTAATGAGAAGAAGTGATAAAAAAACAAAGGAACAGGCTTTTTTATGTTGTCATTTCTTATAAATATATATGTACGGGTGAAAAGGTTATTTAGTATTTTTGTTTGCTTTCTGTGTAGGTGTAAAGGTTAATGACGGTGTTCTGTGTTAGACAGAAGATAGCAATTAACATTGCATTTAAATTTTTGAAGATTGTAGGTGGCAAGGAAGCAAGAAATTGGAAGGGGTTCCACAGGTGATAAGTGTGAGAAAAGAAATCCTTCTACTCAGGTTTTTGTTAAATGTCAAAATTCGGGGTGTTAGGATTCAATACAATAACATAAAATATTGTCATGCTTGTAATTTGGCCATTTAGAATAATCCTACAATTTTCATTGAAAGAATAAAATCCAGTAGAAAAAGGCAACATAGTATCAACAAATTAACATTAATTTAATATAACGACAAGAATACAAGATGTATTGGTTATAGATTTGAAAGTAATGTCTTTTTGTTTTGCTTAATAAAGTTCTGGAATAGAACATAAATTTTATTTGTGTGCATATGTGAGAAACAGTGAAATGTTGTTATATGTGTGTTTACATGAAAGAGTCAATATGTGTATGCATGCTTAGTAGTAACAGGGGATACAAGAGATAGTTAGAATTTAGTTCTTATTGTGAACTGTGTTGCCTTAGTTTGGAGCAGTCTCTTTGTCAGCACAATAGCTCTTTGCATGTGGATGTGAATGGCGTCTTGAAGATAAGCAGCTAGAGTGATGTGGACCTTGGTGACATCTGTGCATCTCATGTTTGGGGCCAGACTTTGTGAGATTTATGCACTTTTTTGTAAGAACATTGGCTCCAGAATTATATTATTTATTTCTTCCTAATTGGCCCTAAAAAGTCACGTGGGGTATGTCTTCTATTATGTCTGCATGATATTTTAGCAGTATCTACCTAAGTCATGATGAAATATTTTATTAAATATTTTAACGGACTTGACAGAGACCCCCTTCAGATCATTAGAAGTTTTTCTCTAATGATATGTAGGAAACAATAATTTAGTATCTCGGGTATGTTTTGTAATGTCTTGGCCAATGCACATGTTTCCCAGATTTTTTGTAACATCCTTCTGGTGGGGTGTCATTTACTTTGCTGGATGTTTGTTTATTCATCTTTTGAGTAATATTTGAATCTGGATGCACATGTTTTTTTGTTTGTTGCTGTTGTGAGAATTGATTATGGACATAAGCTGGTTTAATTAATAGCAATATTATCATGTTTTCCATTTTTCATGATGGAGAAATACTTGCCCCTTCAGTTAATAACTTGGTATGGACCTGAGTAGTTTGAAAAAAAAAGGCTTTTTATGTTGTCATTTCTTATAAATATATATGTATGGGTGAAAAGGTCATTTGGTATTTTTGTTTGCTTTCTGTGTGGGTGTAAAGGTTAATGATGACGTTCTGTGTTTCAATTCCTGTACAAACATTGTTGTAGGTAAAATGTTCATGTTGTCATCACAGTATTGACCAGGTAGAGTCAATGATGTATGGAAAACCCTTTCAGCTGGTGTACTACCCAAGTTTTCTTTTACAACATTCCTGATTGATAAAGTACCAGTGGTAAATTCTCTACACAATTAGTTTTGTTTTGTTTCATCACTAGAGTTACCTTTAACTGTCTGTGGAAATGTTCTACAATCCTGTTTGCACAAAGGTGAAATAATGTTGGATTAAAAACTTTTTAAAAACCATTGATTCCTTAGAAATTACTTTATAATATATATATATATATATATATATATATATATATATATATATATATTACAATAATGTTTACTCTGTATAAGACCCAAGATCCACTCAAGGTGGAGGGTTACAGAGTAAGACATAAAGGGCATAGTTTATTAGGATATATATGAAAGTTAATGGTCAACCCTATACTTGAACTGGTTAAGATTGTATTGATCAGGGAAACATCCTCTTGGAAGTCAGTTCCACAGAGTATCAGTTCATGGGAGAAGCTTTAGTTTTTATGTTGAGTTCCAAGTAGATTATTGAACTCTCAAAATAAAGTAGATTGAAACTGAGCTCCTCTGTCTGTTGTGAGTACTGAAGGTACTCCAAATATTGCAATCCAGTCAGTAAAGATAGTTTTGACTATTGTTGTGGCTGTGATATCTGATTGCTATTGCAGCAGGTCAGTTGGTAAACCTATCTGTGATAGTAAGGATATGTGTATATCCTTGAGAACAAGGTAAGAGTTGATGAATCTTGTATCAGGTGTGCTGAGTGTGCCTGCAGGTGATTTGCTTATTTATCTCGTTCTGGCATGATAAACAAGTTTTTGTCCGATTGCTTATTCCGGTTGACATGTTTGGCCAGACAAAACATTCAGTAATTAACTTAAGAGTCGCACATTTTCCTGGGTGAGACAATTTATGGAAGTGTTGGAATACTTGCTGTCTCAAATTTGGTGATATGTAAGGCCACGGTTGAGTTTGGGAAATGTCACAATAAAATTTTGTATCAGAGGTAATTCAACTAATTTTAGTGATGTGTTTTGTTGTACTTCTTGTAGTGAAGTTTGTAGTACGGTTTGTTCTTTAGCAATTAATTCGAGATTCAAAGAACTAGAATCTAAAGAAGCAATTGTGGCACGTGATAATCTGTCACTATATTTATTTTTTTTACCTGTTACATATCTGATGTCTGAAGAGAATTGAGAAAATGTAATCCAGGTGTCTGATTTAACATGGATTATATGTGTGTGTAATGTGTGTGCAATGTGTGTGCAATGTGCATATATTAATGGCTTATGATCTGTATATATGGTGAAATCTCTGGCCTCCAGGAGGTGTTGAAAATGTTTGATGGAAAGGTATATTGCTAATCACTCCCTAGAAAAGGTGCTGTACTTAGTTTGAAAGATATAGGTGTGATTTGTTTGTCCAAGATTTGGTGTATAACCACACCCACAGCTGTTGATGAAGCATCTGTTGTGAGGGTGAGTTTAATTTCCTCGCTATTCTTGATGTAATTCAGCTTTTAGTGAAGTTAAGCTAAAGACATTTTGAATTGTTGAATGCTATTTGGCCTGATGAAATCAAAATAAAGTTATTTGCCCTTAATTCACATTTTCAAATTTGGAGGAAGAAGAATAGAGAATTCAAACTGGTGAATATGATTGTCTCAATTGTGAAGCATGGAAGTAATGTAATGGGGGATGTGTTCGTTTTTATCGTATAGAATGGCTTCACATAATCAAAAGAGGAATGAATAGAGTCATGTAACAGGATATTTTGAACTAAAACATATTTACATTAGTAAAGGCTGTAAAAATAAAGCAGGTGTTTCAGCTAACAATGACCTAAAACCAAGGTGATCCTTATACCAGGCGTCTACCGGGTCTATACCACCTGTGAGCAATTGGGAGCCAACTGTTAACATGTGAAAGTTCGTTGCTGGAATTGGATTAAGAAATTAATTTTTTTTTGTCAATAAATTTTTACTTTTTACTTTTGGATTATTTAAGATACTCTGAAGTAAATTTATTTGAACTTTGCATATTTTATCTTTAAACAAAAGTTTTTGTTGCCAAATTCACAAGTAAGTCGTGTCATTAAGAATTCATATACAGTTTAACCCTGATATAAGAGAAACCCGGATATAAGAGACTTCTTTTCCGGTCCCGACAACTCTCTTATATCCGGGTTACACTGAAAAAATTCATAAGTTAAATCTCTGTGCTATTGTGCTTCAACAATGAACGTATTAAGCAGAAAATTCATTTTTTATGAATCCAATAATTCATCATATTAACTGACAGAACAAACGTTTTGTTTTAAAAATATGTTGAATTTTTCTATCGTTTGTAAATTAATAGTCAATACTTTCATTAAAATGTTGTGTTTTTCTCAATGAAATTAATGAAAAATGACACTTAAAGAATTTAAAATAAAGCTAGCGTCAAAAATGAAATTCAATAAATTTATTAATATTTAACAACTATTCTAAAAATTATACCACAAATATGTAAAAAAGAAATTATTATTCATTGTCTTGTCAATATCGTTTATTTTTTCACATTTTTTGTGATTATTTTAACAGCGAAATTAATTTAGAAAAATGTCATTAAGACTTTTTTAATGCTACTATTCTTCAATCTTCATAATAGCGAACATCTTGATTGTAAATTAATTTTTAAGAAATAATTTGTGTTTTCTTTATAACATGTGAAGTATGTTGGTATCATCCTTGGAAGAAAACAAAAAAAGGAATGTAACGTTTTGCATTGCGAATTTTCTAAAATTACTATACAGAAATTTCCACATTTAAAAAAATTTGAATAAAAATTTAATTTAATATTTCTTCCATGATATTATTCTTCATAATAAACATATTGATTTAGAAAATAATTATTTATGAGTATTTAAAAAAAAACTTATGTTGCATTTTATTAGCATTGTTGTTGTTAAAAATGAAAAACAAAATTAACTAGTTTAATATTTTTTTTAAATATACTGTAAAAATATTAAACTGGTTAATTTTTATTTAGATTTTATTTTACAAAGAAGAAAGTGATCAACTCATACCCTCCATAAAATTTTAATGAAGAAGGTTAAGTTTACAATGTAAAAAAAAAAAAAAAATGGACCCTGGCTAGTGAAACTATTTTTAAATCCTTTGGAACCACATAATTCCTTAAAAAACAATGGAAAGCAATATTAAGAAAAAGATGACAAATTCCCATACAAACTTTTTAAATTCTAAAAATTCTGAATCCTAAACCTTCTCGTCCAGACCTTAAGGGCCATCATACACTTTTCAGAAACACCATGTAACAAGATTGTAATTTTTACAAAATAATAGTTTTTTAGTTATTTATTTATTTATTTATTTTTTGTAGTGGCTTTAATTTTGTTGTGCTTCGTGAATTTGCCACAGATAACTTAGAAAATCAATTTGGAAAATTAAGACAAATGTTATTGAAAAAATTTATATTGAAAAAACTAAACTACTTCTTAAATTAAATGTTAATGTCAAAGAATACAACTTTGATTCAGGCCAAAATTGTGGATGAAATGGGGCATGAAACATTTGATAACTTACCACACATTGAAAATAGGATCCCTAAAGATATTAAAATGTCCCTTTTGCATATAGCAGGCTGTTACAAGAAAAAAATTGTCCCTCAGAAGAGTTTTTATTTTCAAGAATATGAACAGTTATGAAAGAAAGAGATTGTGGTAATTTTAAAATTCTACGGGATACCACAGGGATAGAGGTATTTTTTATTTTCAATTTCCCCCCTTTTTAGATATATTTAATTGGTTAATTCCTCAAATTATCCTGTTAATCAATTCTGTGTTCTTGTTAATGTAAAACTGATTTTAATTATAAAACTATGTATACTGGTAATATCTATTATTGTATCATAGGGAAATAAGTATTTTCTTCATCTTCTGTGAAACAAATGGTACATGTAACAAAAGTCATAAATTATTGTTCCTCTGAAATTTATATTTTTTGTAAAGTATTTTCAAACTTTGTTGATAGACGAATTTGTAAAATACTGAAATTGCTTTCTGATTGTATTATACAAGGTGCAATAGATCAATTGTCATCTAAATTATGCAAAAATGAAAATAACACTGACATCTCATTTTAATAGATATATTTACCAAAATTACACAATAATATCTTGAAATACTAAAGAGTGAATTTATTCAATAAAATCGCCATTGGCTTCAACCAAATCTCCCGCAACTCTTCTGGACAGTCTCCTTGTTATCTTTGGTATTATAAGGAGTTTTGTTGTTCTCTTGCTCAACTGCACCCCACACGTAATAATCAATGGGGTTGCAGTCTAGGGAATTAGGTAGCCAGATGTAAGGGGTGATGCCGTTGTAGAAATTGTCTGACAGCCATGGCTGGGTTCTCTTGCTTGTGTGGCATGGTGCAGAGTCCTGTTGCCAGATATAGGGTCTTCCAGCAGCCACCCTCTTGGCCCAGGGCAGCACTACCTCCTCAAGGCACTTGATGTAGATCTCCATGTTGAGTCTGAGGCCCTGTGGGAGGCATAACGCCACCATCACTAGTGATCACTCCAAACACCTTTGTAATCAGCATTAAACTCATTTAATTCTTTCCAAATCCTCTGCGCTGTCCTCAGATTTACACCCAAACACTCTGAAATGTTCATATTGGAGCTTTCGGCATGAATGTCAAGCAGTACAGCATGGTGTTTCCAAATTTCTGGTGGAGTGAATTGTGTCATGTTGCTATTTTTCTCACAGACAGTCCCCAACTGACCAAACTATACTGTGCAGTCAACAAAATAAAAAACAAACAATGTGCATATGCAAAATTAAAAATATAAAATAGCAACAATTTACCCATCGCACCATGTAATCAATTGGCATAAACAAATAAACTCATCATTTTTGCAATATTATCTAAAAATTTCTAAATTAAGGTGATTTTTGTGCATTTAATTATTTTATGGTATTTTTGTTCATTCTTTGTACATTTGCATTTATGGAAATAAGTCAATAATTGTAAGATGCGTCCTAATATTATATATAGTTGCTGATTACCTAATTACTGGACATTACTAACAAGTTCCTTGCTAAAAATGTTCTCAGTAATTTATGTTTAGTAGTAATTTAGGTCTCGCAAAGTCCACCCCTAGTTGTGGACCTCAAGAGCCTGGTATAAAGACTGCCTTTCCTGAAACATATCACCAGTGACCAGTTGTTTGAAAATAAGAAAATGAACCTAATGAAGTGGCCCAGTCAGTCCGCTGACCTGAATTTGATTGAAAATTTAGGTCCATGCTCTTCAGCTTTGTAATTTGATTGAATGAAGATCTGCCAAGAAAAAAAAGCACAGTTTGAAATGCTGATTTTCAAGGATAGTAAAAGCCAACTCTACTTGGAAGATTGGTACAACACAATTTTCCTATCTCCAGATCCATGCTCTTCATCTTTGTAACTTGAATGAACTAAAAACTATCTGCCATGAAGATTGTTCCAAAATACCAACAGATGACTATTCACTACTGTCATAATAGTAAGTCTGATTGATTTGATAAAGTCAAATTGGCAGTTGATTTCTCCAATCTGTTGTTAATTTTGGCAAAAGATGATTTGTTAATTTTAATGCTTTCAAAATGAAAATGCTCTCTTGATGACTCCTTGTCTTTCCATCAGCATGGCTGATGCTAACCTCCAGGAAAGTGACGCATTATACCTAATCTGGCTAACATTTTCTGCTAACATGAAAAGGAAATATTATATTGAATCAATTTCTAAGTTTGCTGCTATGAAAGTTGGTTGCAGAAGAATTTGCAATGTTATTGGTCCTGACCTGGCATCTCAATTTCAGTCACTTTCCTACCACCGTAACATAGATTCCCTGTTACTCTTTTATAAATACTTTCATAGTAATTGTTCTGATGAACTTTCCTCTATGATACCTAGACTTTATAAATTTAAGTGCAGTACTACAGGATGACTGAAAAGTAACTTCCTATTTTATGTATGATGGACTAACTATAATCTTTACAAGATGGGAGAGTCCATCATAGATAAAATAGGAAGTTACTTTTCAATCACCCTGTAGATTGGCAACAAGGTCTTATCATTTTAGAGTTGAAATGGCTCTATGTAACTAGATGTTCTATGCTAACAGATTCTTCTATCTCACTTAACACTTGTGGAACTCTCTTCCGGTTTCTTCCTTCCCACTCAAGTTTCATCTTCAAAAATGTAAATGCAATGTCAATTCTTATCTACTGTCTCCTTAGTTTCTGTCCTTTTATTGTTCTCTCTCCTTAATAGTGTTTTTGTTTTCTTATATTCTCGAACTCTCAACAACTGATTGTGTCTTAATGGCTTTATTGTTTTACTTGGGGTGAAATGATTAAAATAATTTCAAAGCTAACAGCTATTTATTGGAAGGAATTGATAGTTGTCTTTGCAAACAAAAGCTTTTCCACAACGTATTAGGTTAGAATGGCAAGTTCTCCATGATAGAGAAAATGGAAAAAACATGGAAATAAAGTAGAAAACGGAAAACATGTAAAATCATGTAAAATAGGATTTTTGCTACTAAAAAATAAAATATTCCAATGGTAAAACATAAAATTCCCGAGGTGGAACTTGACAGAATCATTATTTTGCATAAATTTGCAATACATAGTGAAGTCAGTCACTTATGTGCAAATGCTACAGCCTATACTGCTGCAACATGTCATTCTATAAATAATATGGAGTATTTTCCACTACTGATCCCAGTACTCTGCAAGCACCATAACCTAATTCATGATATTAACCTGACCAAACCAGTCACTGCTGGTTGCCTCAGGGCAAATACCCACATGTGATATTAGCATATGAATAGTGTGGCAAAACCCCTCAAGGGTAGTAAAAATAAAAGTTGTTTTTAAATGTCAGTTTGATTATCTTTCATGATGAGTAAACAAAAAGCTGGCAAACTTAGTGGGTGCAAACTTTCGGCAAAATACAGAGCTGAAGAGCCAACTTTCTGTGATGATTTTTATCATGATGGCGATAAATTATTTTGCAGCTTTTGTCAACACACTGTATGTTGGACTTGGAGGGACATGCTTGTGGATCATCAGAAATCACTGAAGCACAAAAAAAAAGAAAGATACCTATATAAGTAGGCTATATATTTGCATACTTTTACAGTTTACACACATCTCTGTTTTGAAACAAAAACAGAAAATTGAAATTTACTGTCATGGAAGAACATAGAATTTGATGTTTTAGAACACAGAGAACTTGCCACTTTAGCGTAATGAAAATTTGAGACTCCGTATTGTACAGAAAAATATTATCAGGCAACTTTCAATGTTGAAATTGCACCCAGAGTGTTCATGAGATGAACATGATGATGACATCTGTACAGAGGAAGATCAGTATTCAAGATTGGAACTTACAAAGAATGAGATTTGCAGCACAAAGGAGCAGCACTACTTGAACTGGTTTACACTCATCCTTAATACCATTGATTTTAACACAAGGATAAATTGATTCTTTGCAAAGAAATTTTGCAAACATCTATGTTGATTAATAATTGCCTTACTGCTTCCTGATTTCCCTCAAGGCTCTATACTAGGTCCTACACTGTTTCAAACAATATGGCTTCTGTTTTGCCAGATCAACCACTGATGTGATAACAGCTATCATTAAATATGTATATCCAGCTCTTGATAATAATGGCAAAGCTCAAGCTGTAGCCCTAGATATCTTGAAAGTGTTTGACAGGGTTTGGCATGTTAGTCTTCTACATAAGTTCCAGGGCTATGTTCTTGCAGGACGATTGTTTCAGTTAATCCAGTTGTTCCTATCAAATCGTGAAATGATGGTCGTTTTGAAAGGGGTCATTTCCAGATGCTTTCACATGAACACAGGTGTTCCCCAAGGCTCTATCCTGGGTCCTATGCTGTTTCTGATCTTTATCAATAATCTTCCTGTTGACATTAGTTCCCAAGTTGGCATTTGTGCAGATGACACTACCATTTACTCCTGTCTCAATAGCAAATCCATCAAAGCTGACAAAGTTAACATGGCTGCTGCTCTTGAAAAGGACCTCCAATCAGTCGTTAACTGGGGAAGGAGATAGCTTGTAAATTTTAATGCTTCCAAAACCAAACTGTTCTCAATTAACCACCATAGAGAAACTCTCCTGCGCACCATCAGCATAGCTGATGTTCAAGTCCAGAAGAGCATCTCACTGCACCTTCTTGGCCTCACCTTTTCAACTGCCTTGAAGTGGAATGACTATATTGAGTCAATAGCTGCATTTACTGCAAGGAAATTTGAGTCACTGTGTCGTGCCAGAAAGTTCTTCTTGTCAGAATCCATCTTGCACATTTACAAATCTACCATTCGCCAGTGCATTGAATACTGTTGCCATATTTGGTCTGGTGTTCCTGCCAAGGAACATCAGACCAGGTATTTGACAAAATCCAAAGAAGAATCTTCAAAAATTTAAATGCAACACCAATCGCCATCCCATTTTCTTGAATCCCATTCATCTTTTCTCTTTTCCTCAATACCCCTTTCCCCAGTCTTTTCTCTCATCTTCACTCTCTGTACCCCACCCCTGCCTACTAGTGGCATTCTCACCATGCTTAGGGTGAAATGATTAAAAAAGAACAAAAAAGAAAAAACTCACCTACAGGGGGTGAAATTTAAAAAAAATGACAATTCATACTCTACTATTTCTGTCATTACTGGTTAATTATGATTTATATATTGAAATGTTTATGCTTTTCAGGGTTTATGATGTTTTGTTTAGAGGTTGTTAATAATTAATCTTCGCTTTACATTGATTTTAATGGAAGAACCAATAAAGTGATGGGACTACCTTTTACATTTTTGTAGGTAGCTGGGTAGGGTCTCCAGAGCCTTCAATGCTGTTAAGATGACCCTCTATCCAGTCCTTAATTATGGTGGTGACAATAAAGTTCAATTGATGTATATTTATGTTGAGTCATAAATAATTTTTGTTTTTGTAAGCAAAAACATGTTTATTCTTCAAATAATAAAGTACAATTACATTTTATTCAATTATATATTCACCATTATTTACCAATTATCAGGCAGGTCTTCAATACCGTGACTAAAATTCTACAGCTTTTGATGTGAAAAAGTTTTTGACAAACTGGTTATCATTAGAGAAAGTTTTTCAATTCAAAGTGTTTTGTAACAATCACAAAAGACAACAATCATCTGGTGTAAGATCAGGTGAATATGAGGGAGAGGTAGAACAGAGTTACAAATCTTTTCCTATGTTTTTGCTATATGCAAACTTACATTGCCATAGAGAACATTTTTCTTATTAACAAGTGCAAGGAAGTTTTCAATCAAATATGTATGGACATGTTGCAGCTGCTGGATGTATAAATGTGCATTTAGTATTTCATCACATTTTAAGAATTCTAAATGAATAAAATTTCAAAGAACTGACTACGTGCATAATATTACATTTCTTCCTCGATGCTTAGTTTTTAGAGTCAGTTGGGTAGATTTATCCATGTGAAGCCAATGCCTAATTGCACTGAATATTGTCATATGTAAACCATTTTTCATCACCTGCAATGATATATTTAAAAGCACAGTTATTGAGGATGATATATTCATCATTACAATAGGTCAACATTTGGCAAGAATGACAAATAAACATTCATTGATTATCATTTACTTACCTGGGTATCATCAACACAATCAACATTTGGCAAGAATAAAAATAAACTTTCATAGATTCTCATTTATTTACCTGGGTGTTATCAACACAATCAACATTGGGCAAGAATGACAAATAAATTTTCATAGATTATCATGGCAAATAAACTTTCACTGATTCACTTTTATTTATCTGTTTGTCATCAACACAGCCAAAGTTTAGAAAGAATGACAAATAAACATACACAGATTCTCATTTATTTACCTGAGAATTATCAACACAGTCAACTTTTGGCAAGAATGACAAATCAACATTAAGTTATTCTCATTTATTTACCTGGGTATCATCAACCCAGTCAATATTTGGCAAGAATGATAAATCAGCATTAATTGATTCTCGTTTATTTACCTAGGTGTCATCAATGCAGTCAACATTCTGGCATTATCTGAATATTAACTTTTGTCATTTTTAGTTTTCTTGCTTTGCTTTTCAATTTATCAACACTGTCAACAATTGGCAAGATTGGCAAATAAGCATTCAGGGATTATCATTTATTCACCTTGGTGTCATCAACACAATCAACATTTGGCAAGAATGACAAACCAGTGTGTCATCAACCCAGTCAAAATTTTGCAAGAATGGTAAATAAACTTTCACTGATTCTCATTTATTTACCTGAGCATCATCAACTAAGTCAACATTTCACAAGAATGTCAAAGGAAACATTTATTGATTCTCATTTATTTAACTGGATGTCATCAACCCAGTCAACATTTGGCAAGAATGACAAATTTACTTGGGTGTCATCAACCCAGACAGCATTGGAAAGAATGACATATAAACATTCATAGATTATCATTTATTTACCTGGGTGTCATCAACCCAGTCAACATTGGGCCTGAATAACAAATAAACATTCATAGATTATCATTTGTTTAACTGGGAGTCATCAACAGCGTCAACATTTAGCAAGAATGACAAATTTACCTGGGTGCATAATGCCAGTCACCACTGGCAAGAATGTCAAATAAAAATTCATAGATCATCTTTATTTACCTGGGTGTCATCAACCTAGTCAATATTTGGCAAGAATGAAAAATAAACATACATTGATTATCATTTATTTACTTGGGTGTCATCAACACAAGAATGGCAAATAAATATTCATTGTTCTCATCTAATTACCAGGGTGCCATCAATGCAGTCAACATTTGGCAAGAATGTCAAACCTGGGTGTCATCAACTCAGTCAATATTTGGCAAGAATGAAAAATAGAAATTCACAGATTCTCATTTATTTACCTGAGCATCATCAACCCAGTCAACATTTGACAAGAATGACAAATAAACATTCATTGTTTCTTATTTATTTACCTGGGTGTCACCAACGTAGTCAATATTTGGCAAGAATGATTAAAATACATGGATTCTCATATATTTACTTGGGTGTCAGCATTTGGCAAGAATGACCAATAAACATACATAGATGCTCATTTATTTACCTGGCTGTTATCAACCCAGTCAACATTTGGGAAGAATGTCAAATAGACATTCATATATTTTCATTTATTTACCTGTGCATCATTAACTTATTAAACAATTGGCTAGAATAACAGATCAACATTCATTGATTCTCATTTACTTACCTAGCTGTCAGCAACCCAATCATTTGGCAAAAATAGCAAATCAACATTCATTGATTCTCATTTACTTACCTGGGTGTCATCAACAATTGGACCAATACCAAGGCTACTGAATGCACCATTACATCCCCACTTCCTGCTTGCGCTGTCTTTTTGACACATCTAGGATGGAATTCTTCAGTTGGGCTGCATCTAACAAAGGTTTTTCCATCTGATCCAAAGATGCAAAAGCATGAACCATCACTCCAAAGAACTCTACACTAGCTGTTGGCCGTCCATTGAATGTGACTTTTTGCGAAATTCAGCCGTTTGAGTTGAAATAATCTGAAATAATTGGCTTTTTTTTAGCAATGCGCCTGAATAATCCAAATTCTCTTGATGGTTTTGAACAGTTTGCAGTGTAAAACTAATGCCAGTTTTACCAGATAATTGGCTGCAAATGTTCACGGCTGTCAGCATTCAGTTAACTTCGGAAAGCCTATGAATTCGTTTATCCAGTTGCACTATTGTTTTTCTTAGGGCTCCCGATCTTTGCCTATCCTTATATTGTCCAGTATCCAGGTAAAGCTTCCAATTTGCTGCACTTTAATTACTTGCTTATGTTCATAAAGGAAACGTTTTGTTGATGAAGTAACACTATTTTCGATCTAGTTACTGGGCTCAGACTATGACGCTTTTCTATAGCGAATTGTATAACAATGCCCAATTATTATAGTATATAATGCATTAATGACCAGCCATGTGACCGCCCATTTAGCAAATAATTTGAATAATACCCATGCGGTCTTAAAATTATTTTGCCAACAAATTTGGATAATTTAAATTAATCCAGTATTAAAATTTTCAAGTTGTAGAAAAATAAACAATTTTACATCATTCAAAATAGAAATAAATTCTGCATAAAGCATACACAATAAAACTAATTTATATTGTTTTATTAGAAACATATTCTGAAATGAATAAAACATTAACCATTGGTCTTAAACTTATTTTTGCCAGTGTATTTACCTGGGCGTCATCAACCCAGTCAATATTTGGCAAGAATGACAAACATACATTGATTCTCATTTATTTACCTGGGTGTCATCAACCCAATCAACATTCTTGCTTTATCTGAATTTTAACTTTTGTCATTTTTACTTTCTTGATTTGTTTTTTGGTTTATCAACCTTTTGTATATTATTTAAAGCCAGAAAATATTTTTTTTAGATTGTAAGAATATTTTGGGAAATAATGATTTACTGATACAAGTCATAGTAATTAACTCATAGTTGTGGGGGGGGGAGAAGAGGAGGATTCATAATTTCACCAAGAGTATTTGCACGTTAGTGAATATAACGAACCTGACTGAAATTGGAACTTGGATCTCTAATTCCAAGCAGGTATTTATTACACTACCTGTATATTCAAACTTACGGCACCTGGTGTTCCTAAATAGTCACCTATCTAGGTACTAACCAATTTCAACATTGGCTAACTTTGGTGATGGTATGGGAATATTGACGTGCAGAGGTTTGATAATGCTCAAGGCCAACTCATTGATTGTATGCCCCTAAGACTTAAGTAGTGGGGCCTACATAGCCTAGTACTGAGAAATGTGAGAAAGGAAGACATTTTAAATATGTAAAAACAGATGAAACATGAAATAAATACTTTATTCAAATTAAATAGAAACTCAATTTTTGTTTCACTCATTTATTGGATGCTATCCCAATATGGATGCCAGGGACCTTCGCGCCTTCTGCTCCCCACTTCTGCATGCTACTGTATGGGAACAAGTGTTTCAATGTAACAGAACCATAAGCCTCTACTTTTCTTCACCTAAATACATTTAAGTTTTGTCATGTAAATGTTTTAATGTATTACATTACATAATGCGAATAAATATCATAGTCATTTTATTCTATTTATTGGTAGAATTAAATATATTTTAAATTTTGAAATCTGGACATATATAAAATGAATATGTATGGGTCTTCAGTTTGGCTCGATAAGTTTTTATTTTAATGAATAATTTTCCTATTCTAGTTTTGTTGGACACTAGGGAAATAACTTTTGTTGTTCTGATATAAAATCTAAATTAGAATGCTCTAGAAGAGCATAGCATAAAGTTAAATTGGGAATCTAAAAAATCATCCAGATGACAGCATTACTAAAATCAGTGAAAAATATGGAGAAATACTGGTGTATTAATGAGTCTTGCTGTCACTTTTATCTCCTGTAAAATATGCAGCATATAACTTTTGTGAAGACTCTACAAATACAAAAGAAACATGAAAAGTAAAATTATTCATGGGACTATAGCCTAGTATTAGTTTGTAAGTGAGCAATAACTGAATAGTATTAATTAAGAACAAGATGCGATATCCTTAGACATAGACTGTGGAATGAGAACAATCCAATCTCCATAGATTAAATAAAAGGTTCAGTTTGAAATTCCATGTAGGAATTGACAAAGAGCACAAATGGCCAAAACATTGTGATAGAAACAACAAAGATGAGGATATTAGCCTGAATGTAAATAAAATTACCCAGCATGAATTTTAAAATTGTTATAACATCAACTTTACTGATTTTATTATATTTAGAATAGTGAACTTTGTCTGGCTGTATATGATTTTTACCAATCTTTAATGAAGAGATGTACTCAGTCAGTTAAGTGCCATACGTGATAAACGCTTGGGCGATCATGTCTCTTTCAATTTATGACTGACTAGGCAGAAGATTTTCCTGCAGCAGATTGCCATTCCTTTTTGTGGTAGACTGGTTGCCAACCCAGGCTATAGGACCTAGTCTGCCGTGCTATTCAATCCATAGCTGGAGGGAGAAGAGATGGATTCATGCCTTTCCCATGGGTATTTGCACAGAAATGGATGTAACAAACCTGACTGGAATTTGAACCAAGCTGTTATCCATTACACATGCCCATCACAGAAGTATCATCTTGAAAATTAACATTTAAAAACTTGGCTTTTACTGGGGCTTGGACATTGATCACGTTCATCAGTGGGAAATATTTAACTTTGTTAGCCAATAAGGTGGCAGACCATATTGAAGGAGGAGAAAATAAGTAATGGAAGGTTTATCAATTATGGGTGTTAAAACCACCACAAATCCGTCAACTCCTGGCCTTACCAACAAACAGCAAGAACCACATATCAACCATTTTGTTACCTTTTCACACAATTACATATATTGTCATTAAGCATTATGTATATATTCTGAAAATTGATCAATACACACCATTGAAATTTTAATCCTTGTCCTTTCCTTTGCAACTATATGCTGGTTATAGGGTCATGGATTTGGGGAAATTTAAATAATTGTTAGTAAATTAACTTTTTAAAAATTTTTTATTTCAATTTCTTTTTCAATGTAACATATTTTTTCTTTTCCTAAAATCTGAAATCATCTGGAATCATCTGGAACGCCAGATGTCATCATTGCTCAAGATGATTATTGGTCATTAAAGAAAAAAATGGAGAGTGGGAGGAAAAAGAAGGCGTCTAGTTCACCACAATCATCGTCCCTGAACAATTCCCCTTTACCCCCGATTAGTACTTATTATATGTGTGTGTGTGTCGGCATCGAGCAAGCCCACCACAAATAAACAGACACGCTTCAGTACATTTATTTTTCATTGTGTCTTCCATGGTCGACCAGTCGGCACGAGCGGACATCTTTGTTTGCTTGTGGGGGCCATTGTCGCAAGAAAATAGGAAAATGGGACAGGCGCGTAAAAAGAAATCTTTCTTTCTTTCTTTAAAAATAGAGAGAAAGAGAAAAAGAGTGTGATCCCACCTAATTTGTAGGGAACAATTGGGGAGTTTATTTACACAGCAGTCCCAAGACACACACACACACACAAAAAAAAAAAAAGACGGGTAAAAATATGATAATGGTGGCTGGCCCTTCCTCCTCCCAATTTTCGAAGGAAGCAATAGGAACATTTTTAGTGATTATTTAATGGAGTGATCTGTAGAATTGAAAACAAGAAGGAGGGGCTAAAACCCTATTTATGGAAGAATTACTGAATTTAGCGAAAAAAAAATAAATGAAGATAAAAAAACAATAATCTTTTCATATGATGACCATTGAACAGTTTGTTTTTCTAAAAGTTCACACTTAGTTTTTTTTGTATTTGAATGTTCAGAAGTTAAAAAATATTTTTTCACTTAAAAATATAATTAAATCTGAGTGATTTGTTTTTGTAAATTTCAGAACAATTTTTTAATAGACTTAGAAAATGAAAACATCGTCTTATTTTTTGTCTTTATCTTTTTTCTCTCTCTCAGAAAGTTGACTAGTTTAGCTCTGAATTCAAGATTTTCAAATAACCCCATAAAAATAACGCACTTGTTGCAGATTTTTCAAGAATGCAAAAGAAGCGGTGATTGCACAAATGACATTTCATTTTTCCGACTAGGGAAAAAAGTGTCTTGAAAATTAGAATCAAAATTTTGACTTTTTTTTTTTTTAACTAGATATTGCGACTTCTAATGGCAGATATAAATTTACTTATGACTACAAATAAGTGGGAAAAATAAAAGAAGAAAAAATATAATTGAATTGTTTTTTTTTAGTTTTGTGTTGATAAAAAAAAAAAGAAGTAGAAATGACCGGGGGGGGGGGTAACTAAAGAAGACGGTAAGAGTGTATTGCGCCAATTTTTCCAAGAAAGTTTGCCTTGGAAATCAGCTATTGAAATCTTGCTTCTTTTTCTTACCTGGATTCGTCAGTAAGAAAAAGGATCTTTCTTTTTATTGCAGCTACAGAGCACGCCCATTTTTACGAACAAGTCGTATAAAGGTTGTTTTTCCCTTTCTGGTTTTAGACATAACACACAAACGAATCTTTTACTTACTTGTATATCGTTATTTTATATCCCGTTATTGTGGGTTTTACAATGACAACACAATTTGTGAAAAAGGCAATTGAAATGATAGATGGCACGCTAAGAAGTGCGTATTATCATCAAAGGGGTTCCTTCTTTTCTGCTCCCCTTATCTTTTTTTTAATTCTCCCATAAATTCAGGCATAGAACGCAAACTGAAGAATAATGTGTGTGGTAGAAAGGACGGAGAATGATACGAAGAAAAAAAAGGTAAAGATAACCAACGGAAAGGAAAGAGGAAAAACTAAAAATGTTTTCTCTGGTAATTGAATCCTTACTGAATACCCCATTAATTGGGGCCTTGTGCCAGACTAGGCCATGCACAATAGTCAGCCTCGTAGCTGAGATGGTTGTATATTTCTTGCTGAAAGCCGTGTTTGTGCTCTAATGAAAAAATAAGCCAAGATTCTGAATGCTGATTTTCAAGAAAATTAGATACGTAACTGATAGAATTGGTTCAAATTCAACACAATGTTCCCACTTCCTTTGGCCTTGTGTTGTACTAAGCTAACTTAACACCAGGAAAATGTCATAAAAGAAAAGTCATAATGTATCCTTTGGTAGGGTAAAGATTAATAAAGAAAGCACAACTACAAAGACACAGGAAATAAAGTCCGTTTATGAGTATTATTCAGAGGAATGACCAGAGGGTTTATTTTATTATGAAATTTAATCTTTAATACTTTTTAGTTAGAACCTTCGAAATTTTGGTCAAAGATTTTGTTTTTCTTGTGTCAACGGGGGTGGGCGTGGGACCATAAATTAGTATGGGGAATTTTAGCATTTTTTCTTTTTCTTTTGCAGTGATAACATCATAACACATTGATTTGGAAATAGTTGTCGGATTTTAATGAAACTTTCAGGACTGAAATGGATTATTTTAGAAACGTTTATTTTTAGAAAATGTTGGTAAAAATATTTTTTAACTGTTACCCCCGCCACGCGCATGCACATACATCTATCTACAAACTACATCTTATTTAATAATTTTATGAATTTCGAGGAATTCATTTTTATAGCGCTTAATGTTTATTATTAGTTATAAAGAAAAGTTCTTGGAGAATTTAAATTATTTTTTGTCAAACAGAACCTCCAGTGAGAGAAAATCTGCTCTGAATCGTAATATAAAATATATAAAATAAAAAAACAAAAAAACTAAGACATTATTTAATTAGAAAAGCTTTTAATTGCTTTTATGAAAAAGCTATATTATAGACACTATTGTTTTAAAAATATATATTTAATAATAATAAATGGAAAAGCTTACTACAATTCAGCAACCCCCAGTATTTTAAAAAGAAATTTGAATTTTGTGTATATAAACGTGCCGATTTTTGTAAATACGGACGTCCATACACGACAATAGAAAATAATTTTCTAACATTTCTCAACAGGCGTCTTCGTAAAGCCCAAACACCTAAAATTCAATAAAATATTATACTTACAATATTTTCCTAACTTTTTAAGATTATTGGTTAGTTAAAAAAAGGCGTTCACGTTGGATTCGTTAAGCAATGCTAAGTACTGAAACTATCGGATTACTACCGATAACTCATAAAAACACCCATCTCTGTGTTAAAAAATTATTTTCTGCGATAATTTAAAAGTAATATATATATATTTTAATTTAGATTAAAAATCAGCTAATCTTCCTCAAATAAATTTTTTAAAAAGTATATTTTATTTTTGAAAGATTTGTAAAAAAGAGAATTACGTTGTGTGGGTATATTTGTCAATATGGCCGATTTTAGAGAGACAACAAAAAAAAAAAAAAAGAAAGAAAAAGTTGGCTGAATATAAAAAAAAGAAAGTGTGTTACTAATAAATTGTTTCTGCCCTGCACATGGGCAAAAATCTAATGTGCTGCTACCCCCAGATGTACAGTTCGGTAAGAGCAAAGATTGTTCAGTCTCCCTCGGGATTTCTCGTTTAGGGCGCTTCAGGTATCATAGATTAACCATGTCCCTCCCAACTGTGAAAGAATATTGAAAAGCGCGGGAAAATAGAAAGTTATTTATTTTTTTAGGAAATTACGCAAAAATATTTGAGAATTTCTTTATTTGTAGGAGTAGTCTCCCTTCGATCACAATTTTGCCTCAATTTGGAAAAATAAGTGCAGAGAAAATTTAAAATAATTTAATTAAGCGGACGGAATAATTGGGAGAATCTGAGCTGAGAAAATGCATTGTTAATGCAACAAATTTCTTTTTTTATTATTTAATCTGACAGTTTGTTGAAGTAAGAATATTCACACCTTGTTAAAATATTTAAAAACGAACAAGTGGATGAATTTGGAAACTACTGTTGTGGTCCCGCCGCCCGTCCCGGGGATTGAAAATTGTTCAAAAATTTGCATAAGAAATATTAAGAGATTTTCTCACTTTTCTGCAATTATTGTGCGTGTGGCTTTTTTTTGTTGTTGCGTGAGATGCTCGCACGGATAATTTGCAATAGTGGGCAGTTTTAGAAATATTTGAAAGTTTTAAATATTTTTTTCTCTCAAAGAGTCAAAATTCTCTGCTGGAGATGTCCACTTTTACGATTATTTATGAATAAAAAAAAAAGGATCAACACTGACGAAAATGAGCTCCTTAACCTTAACTAAGAAATAAAGTAGAGACAGCATAAGTGTGGATGGGGGCTACGGAATCGTAGCCCAGTCCAAAAATGATTAAATTAAAAATCAAATATTTTTTTATAAAGAAAACTGAAAAGTGTCAATAAAAACCATCCGGATAATGTCGGTTCGATTAAGTTTATTAAAAATTCAACCTTTCATTATTTCTTACAATGGAAATTGGAAAGTTAGAAGAATCCTTTTCATCCCATCGTCAATATTTTTTAAATGTTATTTCTTCTTACTTATCCACCTGTTATATTGGGTCTAAAACGTCAAATCAATAAAATCATACTTTGCATCAATTTTTTTAATTATTGAATTATGAATTCTAACAAAATATTTTCAACTGATTTCCATCCTCGGCCTTAAGTAATTTTTTAAAGGAAACAAAAAAATTTCTTTTTTTTAATAAAAAATAAACTAAAGTACCAGAAGAAAAGACATGATAAAAAAAAAAGTAATAAAATTACGTTCTAAAGTGGGAGGAAGTAATAATTTCACTTTGTGGGTTAGAAAGTCAGAGAAAATAACTTAATATTTTCATCTAGATGAGGCATTTTTTAAACTAAAAAAACATATTTTAATTTTAAGTTGTCTTAAAAATAAAACATTTTTTTAGTCTTTAAACAAAACAAGTAATACTTTTTTTTATAATAAATAAATAAAAGTTATCAAAATTCGATATGCGAATTAAATATTGAAAGTATTACCTAGTATTTTTAAAATTAAAACATTATTCTATTATTTAATCAGCTGTTTAAATTTACCTATCCACATTCTCAGGTTTAACTTCTTTTTTTTTTTTACCTATGACTTTTTTCCTTCGTATTCAAATTGTTTGGCTTTGTTGTTGTTTGAAGGCATTATTTAAATTAAAAGTTGAAAATAAAATAATAACTTGCATGATGACTTCTTGTGTATGTATTTATTGTTTGCCTTGTCAATAAAGAAAGTAGGATTTTATTTTTAAAGCATTGTCGGACCACATTTTCATGGCGCAAAAAAAAAACCCAACTAAATTTGGGTTTTCTGGGCTGCACTGCCATTAAGACAAAAAGAGGTGAATTTACTTTCCTTATTCTGTTGAGGAAGCAGAAAGGCAGGGAAATCTTAAATAGTTGGGTCCTGCTGATAAGGAGGTCGGGGAAGAGAAAAGCAATGTAAATCAAACAAGCATAAAAAGATTCGCATTCACTTTTGCCACGGACCATTACGTGTCGTCATGGAAACTAAGAAGAGAGAAGAAAAGACAACAACAACAATTACTACTATTACTACTACTACTACTACTAATAGTTATGATGTTGATTATGATTATGATGATATTAGAAACGTTAATTAGGGAATTGTAGCAAATTGTAAAAGAAATACTCGCGTGATGATCCTGAAAATCTGAATTTACTCACACAGCAAATAATTGTTACAATTTTTATTTTAAACTTTAAAATAAAAATTGTAACTGAATGCTTTAAAATTGAAAATAAAGCATTCGGTTTTAAAGATTATTATTGAACCGCCTTTCCCTTTACTTTTATTCTCAGCCCCGGATAGACGACGTAATGTTTAAAAAGAAAACATATATTTTATAATTAACAAGGACAACAGAAAGCCGATGTCCATTGTAAAAATGGCGATTTATTAAAAATTCAAATCGTTTAAAAAAATTATATTGATTGACCTTCTTTGAAATACGAAGTTTGTTTTTAAAGTTCATCAAAAATTGAATAATTAAACTTTAATAATTAAAGTTGAAATTAATTAGAATTGTTCAATTTTTAAAGTTTAATTAATTTAATTGTTCAAAAAAGTAAAGTAAATGGCGTGATTAAACTAGGAATTTACCGTAAAAATAAGATAAAAACTGCAACAAAAAACTTACACAAATAAAATCTCTCATACGAATAAATTTGAAATACTAATGACAGGAAAAATTATTCAATTCAATGAAGATTTGTAAATAAAAGATTTGTAGTTGACAGCCTTCCTGATAGCTTTTTGCATATTTTCTCATTGTATTTTTAAAGTTGTTATTTTTATTTATTACTTTCTGGACTCCTTGCCGGCTTCAAGAAGAGTTTCCTAGAACCAGACCACAATGGGGAAGGGAAAAGGAAAAGTGACAACGATTGGCTTTGGTAATTGTGATAACAATCCACGGAATAGAAAGGACATGGGTCAGGGAATATTCTTCCATAGAGGGGAGAACCGTCCGTTACGGTTGCCACGTGGACAGGACAAAAGATCTCATCAGACGTGTGCCTGTCTATCTTCTGTGCGAAACCCTACGTAGCCACCGTTAGTTGGGTTTGGTCGTTGTTGGGGAGAGCTTTACAAAAGTCCTAATTTGTTCCACCTGACCGACCTCGTCTGGTTCAGCTACCCAGTACCTATTTCCGTAGCCTCAAAATAAATATCCACCCCCTCTTTTTTTCTTTTGTTCATGTTTTTTATGTTCCCTTTTGTTTTGTTTTTCCTCCTTTTCACCGTAAACCTTTTCCCTTTTTTTCGTTATCTTTTCATTCCCTTTTATATATATTTTTTGGTTTTGCCATTTAAGCAAACGACAATAGGAAACCCAAGATGGGTTGAGGTAGAAAAAAAACTTCTTGAAGAAGGATATATTTCATCTTTATCCCCTATTTTCTTTAGTTTAACGGGGCTACCCTTACTCTTTTATTTTTATTTTTATTTTACCTGTCTTCAGAGATAAAGGGAGCGACCTTAGGCCAGACACATTTATTTTTGTAATTGTTTAGATCCGTGTGCGTGTTTCGATATCTATTAGTGACCTCTTGTTAACGATTTCTTTTGAGGGCCTCCATATTCAGATTAGTGACGACCATCTGCAATTGCTTCAGAATTGAGATGATTATCTGTTACTAATTCTTTTTTGAATTATTTTTATGGGCATTTTGTTGAAGAGAGGGGTTTTTTTGTAGGTTACAGTAGGCTAGGTACTTAATAATTTTTTACGTTAAAAATTGTTAAAAAAGAAATATATAGTTAAAAAATGAAAATATTTTTTATCCAAGAAAATTTGGCAACTGGAAATCATTTTTTTGTTTTTATGATTCAAGTTGAATGATTCAAAAAATTGAATCAAAAGAAAAATTGTTTTTTTGGCGGGGAGGGGGTTACTATACAAAAGTCATTTAAAATTCCTTATTATTATTATTTTCTTTACACAGAGAAATTTTGGCAGAATTAGGTTTTTAACTGATTGTTACATTAATTCTGACAATGGCAAATTTCATTATTCATGATTTTTTTTTGTTTTGGTTAAGTCAAATTATTCAAATTTCTTAACGGAAAAAAAGTATGAACTTGACACTTTCTATTTTAAATATAAACATCAAATAAATCTCCTGTCTTGAAAATTTATCTATGGTCTTTTACTTAAAATTTGCTTAGTCTGGCACAGGGCTTCAAGTGTGAGCACTCAATGAGGATAAAACTCACTACACTATATTGTTCACTTAGAGATCAGTTTAACCACTATTCAATGTTAATAACGTACCTTCTCTTGTCTTGGTGATAATTTATTGGTTTTAATTTAACTTGTTTTTTCTTCTGTCAGTTTAATTTTACTAATGTCAGTTTTGACCCAAGGAGATAAGAATTACAAAACCATTGAAATAAATGTGAATAAATAGTCATGATTGTTTATATTTAAACCAAGTTTTGGTAAATTTTAGTTAATAATATTTTAATCATGAAAACAAGAACTTTCAGATTATTGAAAAGAATTAATAATGTCAAGTTCTTGTGAAATTTCTCGTATGTAGATTGTGTAATTTATACAACTTATTTTTTGTTCTGTGCATTTAAAATGTTGCACCACATTGTTTTATTTTATATTAGGTTTGCTTAACGGTTTGCACCATGTGACAGGTATAGAAGCAATCAGCAGCCTATTCACCTGAATTTATCCATTTGTTTTTTATCAACTCCTCCAACACATTCTTTTCAGAAGCTGTTTTTACCCATTATTTAAGACTATATTTCAAAACTTGATTTTCTACATTCATTGCATATGCTCTTAGTTACACATTTCGCTAACAAATTTAATTTTAATCTAACAAAGAACACAAAATTTTGTAATGATAGAGTCATATGCATTGTTAATAAAATCTTTGAATTTTGCCATAATTTTACTGCAAGTAACACTTGTATTTTCTTCCTAGAGCAACTTTATTGGAATGTCTTACATTATCAGAATTTTAAATAATCTGTGCATTACTGTCAAAGATAATTTTGCAGAAAGTTTAATTTTTCATTTTGTTATATTTTTGCTTAAAAACCTTGCATATGTTGGAAAATATTACATACATTAACCTCATAAATGTTATTGTTGAATAAAATATTAATTCACACACGCATGCACACACACACACACAATTATATCAATTCAAAGTAATTAACTTCTTTAAACTGCCATCTTAAAACTCAAAGAAAAATGATTTTTATTCAAGAAAAGATGATATATATTTTGGTTCTTTTGACTAAATGTGGAGATAAATTTTGGTACTGTTTCTGTAAACTTTTAGCAATCTCCCTTAACTTGCCATTATTAGTCCTATATTTCTGTTGGTGAGAAACAGATCCATTAATATAATTGGTAATTACCACATTTTTAGATCATTAATTATCATCAATTAACAGTAAAAAAACATAGTGTATATATAATCTATATAATCAATCAGAAAAAACATTACAAATACAAAATTATACACACACACACGCACACGCACACACACAGTGGGGAGGTAAACAAATATTCGTACACATACAAATTTTTAATTTATTGTATTTCCAACTAATGAATAAACATACTTTTCATATAATTAACTGTACACAAATGCATAATAACTAAATATGCATCGAAAACAGAAAAAACTGATTTAATAGAAATAAATCCCATTTATTCATTTTAATGGGTGAAAAAAGTATTCGTACAATACAAAAAAAGAATGCATAATCTTCATTTAATACTTTGTAGAATAGCCATTATTCACTTTTACAGCAAACAACTTCTTCCTGTAGTTCTGAATAAATGATTTGCAAATTTTAGTTGGTATTTTGTTCCATTCTTCTTCGCATATGATTTTCAGATCTGGGATGTTCGTTGGAGCGCTCAATTGGATTTGAATTTTCAAATAACACCACAGATTCTCGATATGGGGACTGACTTGACCATTTCAGGATATTTACATTATTTTAATTACGCCATTTCTTTGTAGATTTTGCAGTGTGCTTAGGATCATTATCTTGTTGGAAGATCCAATCAGGGGGAAGTTCAAGATTTTCAACTGAAATCATTAAATTTGTTTCCAAAATAAAAAATAAATAAAAATAAAATGCGGCATTCATTCTACCATCGATTACCAATATGTTTCCAGTATCCTGTTTTTTTTGCTGCACCACCAAATTTCACTGCTGGAACTGTGTTCTTTTGTTCGAAGGCATCATCATCTTTCCTCCATACAAGATTTCTAGAATTACGTTCAAACAACTCAATTCTGGTTTCATCTGTCTATAATACTCTTTGCCAATACAACTTTTCCTTATTCTTAGGTTCACAAATGAATTTCAACCTGGCACCTTTGTGTCTTTTCAATAGCAGTGGAGTTTTCTGAGGGGAGTGTGACTTTAGATTGTTCCTATGAATTTCATTGCTTATTGTCCATTTAGTGACACAGATTCCTGATGAAAGCAAATCATCCTGCAACTCTTGACGAGTAACCATTGGATTTTGTTTAATTTGACGTATTAATTTCCTCGAAGATCTTGAAGAAATCTTCCATAGAGCATCTGTTCTTCTTTAGTTTTCAACAGTTTTGAGTTTTTATACCTTGCAATGAATGAAATAATGGTAGTAAATGGAATATTCAGGTTGTCTGAGATTTTCCTGTAACTTTTACCTTATTTCCAGAGCTTTAACAATCAGTTCTTTTTCTGAATTAGTCAATTCTTTACCTCTTGCCATGATGATAACCTTCTTGCACAAATATCAATTATAGAACGTTCTGCTTGTATTTTTTAGGCTAAAACTAACTACTGATAACATTATTGGAACATTCTAGAATATTCCACTTGAATAATCTAGAATATTAAAGCAATTCAAAAGTTTTAAAATCTGAAATTTGCATTGTATGAATACCTTTTTCCCCTATTGAAATGGATAAATGGGATTTATTTCTATTAAATCAACTTTGTTCTGTTTTCTTTGCGTATTTAGTTATTATGCATCTGTGTACAGTTAATTATATGAAAAGTATGTTTATTCATTAATTGGAAATACAATAAATTAAATGTGCACAGATATTTGTTCCCCACCATTATATATATATATATATATATATATATATATATATACTAGCTTAAAAGCTAGCATTTAAGCTAGCTCCTGTGGTGGGTTCCTGATTGGGCCTTCATCACAATAGCTAGGGAGGAGTAGATGCAATAGGCAACAATAAACTACAAAAGAAGTCAAAATTGAGCAATGCATTTAAGTATTACATTAATATTTAAGCTTACATTTCAAAAGTTCAATGATAATTATTCTGCCGCCACTTAACTTAAAGACAATTTGATGTATGTAGGTCCTTACCTTCTGTACAAACAATTATTTTTATTTCATGGGTGACTTTTGCTAGATTTCACATTTAATTTTGATTATTCCCAGATTTATTTCCAAGCTATTAAAATTGTTATCATCCCAAAAAATTTGTCGTAAAAAATCTCTAAAAACAATCGCAGTAATGAAAACTTAAGAATCCAAAATTTGAGGATTGCAGGTCCAGATCCAGCCTAGAATGTTTTTAATTTACTCACAAAGTTGGCTTGATTTTATATGTTGGGCTACGACCTCTAGGAGTAAAGATAAAAAAGTGTGACACACTGACATTTGCATTTATTACATTGATGTGAATAAAGACAAAAGGAGAATTTTTCTCAGCCAACACATTTTGTCTTCTGATGGACTTTATCAAGGCAAATATTAGGATTTTATTTTATAAAGTATTTATAAACAGAAGTAAAAATTACTGTTCTCCATAGTTTACCTTGACTTTCAGCTAGCCAGAAGTATATTTATGAATATTCTTAAATTTAAAAATTCTAAAAAAAAAAAAACAAATAACCAGATTTTTACCTCTGTTTATAAATACTCTTTTCAAAATAAAATCCTTACATTTGCCTTGATAAAGTCCAACAGAGGACAGAATGCATTGGCTAAGAAAGATTTTCCTTTGTCTTTACTCATATTATCTTTTTACAGATATATTTTTAGTTATATCTGGATATTTCCATACACACACAAGGAAGAGATCATTACAATTGCTGATAGAATGTGAAAAGTTTCTTACAATAAGGTACAATGCTTTGTCCTCAATGAACTTATAAACCACAGAACAGATTGTTGTAGTACTCAGACATTGGTCAATATCTTTAAAATTATATTTATACATACAGTTATATACAAATGAATTTGCCTTTTTATAATAAAAAATCTTACAGTCCTGTAGTATTTGAGATTTCTTACAGGAAGTTAAGAATTAAAATCTTTGTGGAATTATACCAATTTTAACAGAATCATCAATATTCACTTAAGATGTGTGTATATGTTTGTATCTGAGTATATTCAAATATGCTCATTAAAATGCACAAATAATTTATTGTGTGTTGCCAGAAATGTTTCCACACTTTGGATACTTTGAAAGCTTCAGATAAAGTTATTTTAAATCATGAGACCTGTAACTTATTAGGGTCATAGGAGCACCATAGGTACTGCAGCAGTAATAGCAGTGGTGTGTCTAGGGCAAGACACTCTGACCAGGCATATCCTTCTGTAGGCTGGTTTGAATTAAAATTTTTCCATCTTCTAGACTGGTTGCATCGGACCTATTCTGGAGGAGTGTAGAGATAGTCATACAGACCTAACAGTTATTAAAATTAGCTTTTAGTACGAGACACAATAGAGCGAATCATTGGTGTTGATGGGGAAGAAGCTCATTTTATTTTGGGGTAAGTAATCCCAAAATATTAACATTGCCTATGACTGGATATCTACCTCCTGACAGTACTACCATGTCATTTTTTTTTAACCACTGTTATTTTTTTTGCATTTACATTAGAAAAAAACTTGTAAAAAAAGTATTTGTAGTTTTTCAGAATACTTCAGGGGAATCTGTTTATTGAATCATTGGACAAGTATGAGATTTTTATAAAGTATAGTTTTAGCATAGTGTCACATCAGTAGCGTATGCAATGTGGACTGAACTCGCTATGCCAATGAATGGTCTAAAAGGCAATCATAAGGGCTGTTCAGAAAACATATAGCTTAGATATTAATGAAATGAAAAAAAATTAGCCTACCTAAGACAGTGGTAGCTTAGTTTTCTTTTAAGTATTCCTCCTTGCACCTTTATTCTTTTAATATTCAGTGTCTGTTTTACTTTCCAATACAAGTCTTTTGGAATTTCCATCAGCTATTCTGTTGCATTCTCCTTCTCATTCATAATCAGTGTTAATATTAGTTGCAGAGGACGAAATCTAAATGGGATGAGGGCTGACAGATAATTCATTGTTTTTCAAAAACACTCAGCACAAGATGTGAAAAATATACTTGCTTGCTTAATTATTGTGAATGCAATGATCACACAGTATTCAAACTGAATAGCATCCAAGTGCTGACTGAGTAACCTCATAAGAGTGTTTACATATGGTTAATAACATCCCTTTTTTTATTGGATGCCAAATTGCATAAAAGCTATCATGTTTAAAATCAGTGAACACTTTTGACAAATCTTGTTACTGTTACCGAGAAAGGAAAAGATATTTTGAGCACTGACACCAGTAAGTCCAGGGTAACTTTCATAAGAGGTCCCAATTCCAATAACAAAAATGTGTTTCAAGAAGAAAAAAAAAACAAATACCTAAGACTGGTAAACAAAGTCAAACTTAGACACAGGTGGTGTGGTAAACATTGCCTCTCAGTCATGGAGGGAGGTTTTTGCAATATTTGTTGTTGTGATAGATTTTAGTTAATGGAAAAGCTGCAAGTCTCTTCTTCATCATGAAGATTTCAGTTTCTTCCTCATCTCAGTCATTGCACTTTTTAAACTTGAACTTATCTATCAATTTTTATTTGGATTTTGTCGCGGTGCGACAAGAATTATTTTCATTGCAAGATATGCCTGAACAATTTGGCTAGATTTTTTCAGCATGCAGTTGCCTGTCATTTCATTGGCTGAACTAAAAATAATCACCATATAACAATAATGTGTGCGTGCGTGTGTGTGTGTGTGTGAGCGTGCATGCATGCATGCATGTGTGCACTGAAAATTAGTATTTCAATGACCAAACAAACATCAGATTACTGATTTTGGGAAGTGGGTTAAGCAAAGAACTTCTCTGCACCCCTCATATACATGTATGTGTGTGTGTGTTACCAAGGAATTGTATTTTAGTCTTCCATTCTTTTCTTGGAGTCCAATTACATTAGTAAATGGTTTCTAGTACAAATATTCTGACAGTTGAATTTGCAGAAAATGGAAGGCGTGTCTTCATTTGCCAACTTCATTTGAAATGGAAAATCAACAGATGATGGTTGTGGTGGTGTTGGAGAGTGGAAAGTGACACAACAATGCGTCTGACACCCCATTTACCTGAATAGACATGCATCTCCACCCAATGAATGCAGTCGTGGAAACATTCACACATGCACAAATACTCTTGTGATAGAAATATGTTTAATAAGCTAATCTTGCATATGAGTGAGCTTGAATCTCACTGTGTTCCCATTATTTTGGCCTTGTGCCAGACTAAGCTATGCTGAGTAAATATATTTTATTCATACATTTACATGCCCTTCAATAAATGTATGAACTGTCACAAACACATACATGCATTCACTTGTATATATGCATACAACCAAAAAAGCATATACTAAAATGACAAATAAAATAAACATACATTGGTTAAGGCAGTGTTTCTCAAACCATTTTAAGCAGTGGCATACCTAGGAACAAATGAAAATATCTTTAAATTTTTGAACTGTATACATTTAAATGTTATGAAATAAAACCGTAGATTTTAAAAAATACACAAATAAATATGAACTTACTTTATTTCAATATTTTTATTCAACTATTTGTGCAGCTTATTTAGTGTGAAATTTCTGCCTGGTGTTTTTTCGTGATTTCTCCAATATTTTATGGCACGTATTAAGAGAATCGTGCAGCACACTACTGTACCATGGCACAGTTGTTGAGAATCACCGTGTTAAGGTACACAAGTATTTTCATATATATGTGCTGGAAGGAATATATTCTTTATCAAGACTCTTGAGCACACATGCCGGTAGACATAAATTTGCACTGTTTAAAAACATAGGGATGTCTACTCAAACATGTTTATCCACAAAATATGTTTTAAGTAATAAGGTATATATACATACATGCATACACACACACACACACACACACACACACACACACACACACACACACACACACATATATATACATATATATATATATATATATATATATATTAATACAAATTAGTAAGAAAAAACAGCTGTATTTGGTGAACCAAACATCTTTATTTCATTCCATAAGGTGATTGAAGTTTAACTCAGGGGAGATGCTGAGTGGAGAAGTTAGAAAATACTGTAAGATGTCAAGTCAGTTTTTTATTATCAGTTATTTAAGCAATTGATATGTTTTAGGTTAGTATCAAGACATAGTAGAAGATTACGTTTCATTTAATTTCTTTCTCTTTAGATGTTAAACTTCTCTCTTATTTAATTGGGCTTTTAACTTATTAAAATAAATCAAGAGACTCAACAGGAATTATCTCAAAAGCCATTTTGTTTATTAATTGCTTAATAAAATCAGTCTTCATCTTTTGTAGGAATTGAATTTCCATTCTCTTTTTTTTGGTTAACAATGTGTTATCCTCTATTGCAGTAAGATCTCTTTCTGATTCATTCTGCATGCAAACCTGGATGTGAACACCATGAAGGCAGAGAACAAAAAAGTCATTCTCAGCATATAGGCTCCAAGCATCACATCCTGTTACCAAAGCAAGCCCCCACAACAAAAGCAACACTGGCCAATCATGAATGTTCCCACCAAAAAGATGTCCCTGAGAACGGTCAGACCAGCTTAAAAGCAGATCTCCCATAATGACCACAAGAAGTTGTGGGCTGGCAGGCCACCTACCAACACACTGACATGACCGCTCCTGTCAAAAGCCATTACCACTCTCAGGCTTGACTAACGTCTGACTCTTCATACATGGAATCCAGAATATCTTCTCCTCGTTGTCACCACCAAGCCTTTATTACCAATGCTGTCACCTCAGCAAAATCGACTCACTATCGTATCTGACAATTCAGCCTCAACACTGTCAGATCCAAGACACCAACTGTTATGACTGATAACATCTCAACATTGACACTACCCAGCTACAAGACTTCCTCATCACCAACACTATCTCCTTGGGAAATCCAACTCCACAAGCAGCTCTGTAAGACACCCTATATATACGACAATACACGTTCAAATACCTAATCCTTGTTATTCCTTTCCTTTTGCAACCAAACGCTTATTATAACAAATGTATTTTCTTAGGGTTTTTCACTTGGGAGAACTGTACCCATTATTGGCCTGTGCCAAAATTCCATTTGAGTGGACTGTACCAAAATTCCACTTGGGTGAACTGTACCAATTTGTCCATAAAATTAGGATTAAGTTTTGTACAACCAAACTAAGAAATCTTTGTAAACTACTCAGTATAATGAAGTAACTCATGGCATAAGGATTCTTGATATAAGAGTAGATAGGTTTGCCTATCATTCAGTTTACACACCTCCCTACTCATTTGAACAGGAGCAGAGGTTTATCCCTTGTTTCCTGTTTAGGATTGGGTTTCTGGTTTCTTATAAAGTCTTTTCATCAGTAACCCCTTATGTCTTAGTGGCATATCACATTGCTTGGGGACTTACAGCCCCATCATGATGAATCATCAAGTTCTATGCTAACCAATTCAACTGTAAACTGATGAGACCTTGTTGCCAATCTAGTACTGTGTTTAAATTCATAAAGTCAAGGTACCATAGTGAAGAGTTCCTCTGAACAATTATTATGAAAGTATTTATAGAAAAGGTACAGGGTAGCAACTTTATGACAGTGGGAAAGTGACTGAAGCTGAGACACTAGGTCTGGACCAATAATATTACTGATTCTCCTTTGGATTTTACCAAACATTTCTAAATATATAGCAGGAGTACTGGACCATATGTGGCAGCAATACTCTAAACATAGGTGAATGGTAGACTTACAAATATGTAAGAGAGATTCTGGAGAGAAAAATTGTCTAGTACAACACAGTGAACCAAGTTTCTTAGCAGCTGACCTAGCAATGGATTCAATATAGTCTTTCCACTTCATGTCAGCCAAGAATATTAACCTGGAGGTTAGCATCAGCCATGCTGATGGAAGGCAGAAAGGGGCCTCTCAGATGATTTATGGAGAGCAGTTTCATTTTAGAGGTGTTAATATTAACAAGCCATTCTTTGCCCCAATTAACAACAGATTGTAGGTTGTATGTGATATCAGCCACCAATTTGACCTTATCAAACTGATCAGAGTTAGTATTAAGACAATAGTAAATGGCTGTATCATCAGCATAGATACCAAGCTGAGAGCCGATGTCATCAGGAAGGTCGGTAATGCATTAGTAAGGAAGGATCTGAAAGAGTGGCTGTTTAGGACAACTCTGCTTTCATGATCTGATAAGAAAGACTGAATCAGTTGAAAGATTTGCTCAGAGACACCATAACCTTTCAACTTGTGGAGAAGACCAGCATGTTGAATGCCTTTGAGATGTCCAAAGCAACAGCTTCACCATTCTTACCTAAAGCTTGATAGACTCTTTTCACAATAATTGTTAATACATCAGCAGTCAACTGAGAGAAACAAAAGCTATATTGCTTGTTTGAAAGAAGGCCCTGCGATGTGAGATGCTTAACTTATTCAGTATTGATTAGGGCCTCAAGTAGTTGGCCAAAGAGAGGTAGTAGGCTAATAGGCCAATAGTTGAAAGGGTCAGACAGTTCACCAAAGTTCTTAAAGACTGGAATAGATCAGGATTTCCAACAAGCAGGAAAGAAAGAGAATTGTATGACTAATCTTTTTTTACCATTTGTTGTGTTTTGCAAGAAGAAATATATTAAAGAATATATGTTTTTTTTTTGTCTTATTATATTTTAAGCTATTTTCTCCCAGGCAATGTTGGGTATCCTTCTGAGCAAAGAACAAATATTAAGATTAACTTCAACTGAGAAATTTTGGTAAGTGTGCATTAATTCTTTTTAAGTGAGAAAATATCTCCACATTTTGTCAGTGTAAGACACTTTTTTGTTTTTTTAAATAAAATGTCATTAAATCAGAATTGAATTTCTTTTAAAAAACTTTATTACAAATATTTATTACATAATAACCTAATAACTAAAGCTTCTGTTCCCAAATAGATTGCATGTATAAATTCTTGCAGGTATATATACAGTTGAAAAATAAATATATGACACAGGAAACAGTTTAATGTATTAGTTACCTGAATATACAGTCAGTAATAGTAATGGTAATATTAGCTGTTTCCTTATAAGGAAAAATTTGGTATTCCTTGACTAAATAGCTAGTACTTTTTTTAGTTTTATAAAACTTTTCTCTTAAAACAATTTTTCAGGAAAATATTTTTATCAAGTCCAGTAGCTGTTATTGCTCTTTCCACTTTTCAGGTGGGGTTTCCTTCCTAACATTTTATTTGAAAAATAATTATTTTAAAAAGACTTCAGGTATTATTAATACTCCCATTAATGCAGTATTTACCTCTAAATTACACTACATTTTGTATGAATTGTTACAATAGTAAATATGACCAAATTTCCAAATACATATAAAATTATGAAAAAAAAAAAAAAAAATGAAACCAAGAAGCATTCATTACACTTTCCTAAAATTTTTCATTAATTTTTCAGTTGTTCTGAATGAACAAAATGTTGGAAACAATAAAAATATTTAAACATCCAATTGGTTTTCATAAATTCCATCTTAACTTGATTTGGATATTTTATATCAGTCATTTTATCACATTCATTAAAAGTAAACTAATCATTGGTGAATGTAAATTTCTATGTGGTTAGATTGAAACAGCTGTAGGTTATTCTAGAATGTTCTAAGTAGTAGTTCTTAGGGTGATCATAGAGTGTATTATTAGTTGACAGCTAACTATCATCACAGTATCATTCTGGGTATGATGATAAACTCCATCTGGTAGAAAGGCCTCTGATTGGAAGTGGGAGAATATTGAGGGGTGTGGAACCACCTCTTAATTGCTGTTGCCTGTTCTGCTCTGCCTTAGGATAATAGCACCTGCTAGCAAATACTTACTCCCCAAACAGGGGTCAAAACACTATGAAAGTATAAAAATAGATTTCTATAATAAAAATACCAGCAATACATTTTCGCAGTAAAAAAAAAATATCAACAATATATTTTTGTAAAAGAAATTATTAATGCTCCAAAGAAAATTAAATTTCAGTATTAAATGACCCATAAGGAGTTGATATGTCACTAAACAAACATCACAGTAGCAACCATAAAGTTGCAAACTAAAGAACATTCTACCGAGATAACATCGTTAACTTAGTGGCAAAGGTTACAGTCATTGGTGAAGGACTTGTGACTATGCACCATTAGTTTGATAGTTCACAAGTGGAAGGAATATGGTTCAACAGTGGACTGTTTTTGAGATAGTATCAACTGAATGATTTTCAGACATGCTGCAAACAGAATTGTAAGAATGGTAAAAAAGTATTTAAGGATTAGTCATAAAGAATTGGTAGATATCCAGACATCAGGATCAACAGTTACACATCTATAGGAATTAAATCCTATATCTATTTTTCAAGCGATAAAATCGCATCAGAAGGTTTGTTGGATAAACTATAATTACTAAGGCAAATACTGTCAAAATACTTGGCAGACATAGCTGTAGACGTACCATGTGTTATTTTTGTACCATTTAGAAAATAACAATAATAACTCTCTTCACCACGACCACAAATTCAAGAAAAAGATTTTCACAAACCAGTCTGAAATTATTTTGTAACTAATGAAAACCTTGTATTAAAAAAGATTGCACCACAATGTGAAATAGATTTTGGATCCTTTTTACAGATATAAAAGTAGAAAGAAGCCTACTGCTTTTTGGGTTTCAAAACAATTTTGGAGGCCAATTTGATCTACACATGCATACACGCATGCAGACCTGCTGACTAAGAATTTTCTAGACACTTACAGAAACATGAAGCTGACTGTCATGAAGTAAGTCTGTTCACACATCTCACAAAGCCCTAAGAACACTTAATCACATGATAAAACAAACTTCATTGCAAGGAAAATTGAACATTTTATTGCTATTGTATATTTCTGAAAAGAATATTTAAATCATCAAAACTTAGGGTTTGAGAATACTGGCCTTGTTCAAAACTGGTGACGATGCCAGATTATGTGCTACCTGGAAACTGTAACTAAGGTCTGCTCAGCATAGTTGCACTATAAACAAAACATGACATATGTCTGAGCAAGCATCTGCAACAGGGATTGACCCTGGCAAAAGTGAAAACTTAGAAACAAGCAGTTGCCAGCGAAATACTTTAATTATATATATATATATATATATATATATATATATATATATATATATATATATATGGTAGTGGCATCCTAACAGTTCACACAGGTTTGCGCAAACCAGTTCTTATAATTATACAAGCTTAGCAAACCAGTTGTTGGATTATTCAAAAAGAATCTTATATATTTATACATTAATAGCTGAAGGTCTAGGTAAACTGTTAGTTACGCTATGCTCAAATGCATGTCTAGTGAAACCCTTTAAGCAATAACTCTCATCACATAAATCAAAAAATTTATGAATTAGTTAATATTGTGAACCCTGATTCTTGGAATATGGAAGCAACTGTAGTTCCTTGGAAGTCTGCTGAAGGGAAATTACCAGACTTTTGTGAAGTATTTTGCCATGAGATCTCTGATAATGATTTCTGTGACTATGTTGAAAATGTAACAAGAAATTATCATAAACATGTTGTACCCAAAACTATCCAAAGAGCTAAAAATATGATTAATACCATTGCTGTATGTTCTGTGGAGGCTGGAAGAGGATTTTCTGGGATGAACATAATTTATTCTGACAAAACAAATCATCAAAAGGTAGAAAATCTCAGTCTTCCATTGGATCTTTCAGACTGCAGTGATTCAATTTGAATGTGGTTAAGAAACCATAACACAGCTGATGACACGAGAGTCAAAAAGCATCAAACTTCTGAACAGAAATATGATGAGAATAGAATTTCAATCTGGAAATATTTTAATAAATAAATGTTTTCTATTAAATTATCAAAATGGTTTAATTCTTTTTGATGCTATAAAGTGATTTGTTTCCATTTTCAGATTGAAAAGAAAATAAGCAGAATAGGTTACTAAAGATTACCTGATTATAGAACTGGTTCCTGGAAATTTGGGATGCCATTATTGTTTGTGTGTGTGTGTGTATATATATATATATATATATATATATATATATATATATACACACATATATATATATGAAGAGAGAGAGAGAGAGAGAAACACACACAATGAGTGTTCAAACAAAAATTTGAAAATGTTTAGAAAAAAATGCCTTTCAAAGTTTTAAACTGATAAACTTTGCAGACACTTCATAAAATTTTCTCAATTGAAATAAATTATCACAGAATTATAGATAAAATGCTAATTAATTGATATTATTTATCATAACATTTATTCTTCATGTTTAATTAAACACATATAACTGTTAATAAAAAGTGGATATATATTTTGGAGGAGACTCTTCATGTAAGCAAGTAGAAGCCATTTTGTGTACATTTCAGTGTTTACTTACATAATTCTCAGAGGCATAAAATAATAACAAATTTAATGATTTTTTTCCTTAATTGAAGAAAAGTAACTTTTAGGTTTATTTTTATGAACATATCTTCCTTTATTTTAGATTATTTTTGCACATATCTATAAAGGATGAAAGAAAATATCTTGAGATTCTTGGCAAAATCTGAAGAAGGGTCTGTAATGTTATTGTTCCTGATCTTGCATCTCGACTTCAGACATTTTCCCACTCTGTCATGCTGTCACTTCCCTCAATCTTTTCTACAAATATTTTCATGGCGATTTTATTCTGATGAGCTTTCATCCTTGGTGCCTTGACTGCAGGAATTTAGGCAAACTACTAAATTGGCCACAAGGTTTCATCATTTTACTCTTGAAATAGCTACATATAACTGAAGCTTTTATTATTCTAATAGTTTATTTTCTTGCACTTCTTGCCTGTGGCACTATCTTCTATTTTCTTGCTTCCCTGCCACTGATGGACTTCAGAAATTTAAATGCAGTGTCAATCTCTATCTTCTGTCTTCCTGAATTCTGTTCTTTTATTGTCCTTTCTCCTCATTAAAGTTTTCTCATTCTCTTTCACTCCCATTAACCCCACTGTGTCTTAGTAGCATTACCTCCTTGTTTGGAGTGAAAGGATTAGAATGAATATATATATATATATATATATATATATATATATATATATATATATATATATATATATATATATATATGGTGGACTCTCCCGTCGTATTCGATGTATTAGGGTCAAGCAGCTCAGTTCCTAGAACCCTCCACAGATTTTGAATTCAGAGTAGTCCTTCTCCTAGACCAGTTGCCATCCAGTGCTATAGAACCCAGTCTGTCCTGCTATTTACTCATAGCTCGAGGGAGAAGAAGAAGATTAATACTTTTCCCAAGAGTATTAGCACTGATTTGGTTCATAATTTTTAAATACATGTTTCTTTATATATATATATATATATATATATATATATAAATATAAAAGTGAACATAGAAGTCAACACTTAGAGGCGACAGTCTGTTTCATGCTAGATGCAATTGTTGGGCCACGAGTGCTGTTATTTTTCTCGGCTATTTATCTAGCATGAAACAGACTGTCGCCTCTAAGTGTTGACTTCTATGTTCACTTTTATATTTACACACGCTCTATCTCTGATATTGAGCACTTTATCCCATAAATATAGCACACTTTAAGACTATATTTCTTCATATATATATATATATATATGAAACTCCAAGTTGTACTGTCGGCATGGGGTATTATGATATATATATATATATATATATATATATGAAGAATTAAAGAAATATACTATATATATATATATATGAAGAATTAAAGAAATATACTTGCCCAAGAATATAATCAGTAATTCTGAATAACTTAAATGTGTCTAACATTTGATAAACTGTTGCTAGGAACATGTACAGTTTTTTATATAAATATTTTTCTATACTAGTAAAACTATCCAATACATATGATCCAGCAGCAAGATTAGAGGTTTTGAGGAGCATGCAACCACCTCTTAATTGTTGTTCCCAGCTCCCAGCTATGGATCAATAGTGAACTCCTAAACAACAAAAAAACACTATGAAAGTATAAAAAACATTTTTATAGTAAAAAAACCAGCAATACATTTTTACATATAAAAAATTACATGTATTTATAGTACAATTACCAACAATACATAATTAAAGAAAAATTACAAACAATACACTTTATCTGTAGTTGAAGACATACAATTGCCTTCAAAATATTTAGACTTAAGCATTAAATAACCCATAGAGATTGATGTGCCACGAAAGAAAATCAATGAACCAACCAATCCAAGATTTATGAACAAACAATTTCAGATCAGATGTTGTTATGTTATGCTTTTAGAATAGAAGAAATTTAAAATGTAGTTGTGGTCAGTAATTAATGTTTTTTATATAATGTATTTTAAAATAGATGTGATATCTGTTAATATATTCAATACATTTATCTTATCCTGATTGGTTGTGTGTCTTTGAAGCTATAAGTTGGGGGATAAGTTATTAAAATTTTCATCTCTCTCTCTATCTTTATATAAATATGAATATAAAAGTCAACACCAAATGGTAACAGTCTGTTTCATGCTTGAACACAATCTTCACACTTTGTGTGTTATGTTTTAGCTCAACTATTTATATATGCTGATTAATGGTGCATTATGGGTAGTAATGTATATTGTATTATCCTAATGGTTATTGGGTAGGTAGTAACGGTTATGTTTCAAATTATTCTAGAAGATATTGAGAAGGAATAATTGTATATCTGACTGCAGTTATTTGTAGCTATTTTGTAGTGTTCTTTGTTAACTTTTTTACTCATTATTTATTATTGATTACTTAATTATTTGTTGGTAATAATTATTATTACATTACTTATGTGTTTATGCATGCATTTGTTGTTTGTTAATTTGTTTATTATTTATTTCATTTATTTATTTATTTTTTTTTTTATTATTTTTTCTCAAGGGGTTGGTTATCTTATTTGTTTAGTTTAAGGTATTGGCTTTGTCTAAAGTATTTTACATTATCTGCATTATATATAGCATATATATTTGCATTTATCATAGTGGTATTTTACAAGCTATTTGTTTTTAGTTTTCAATTATTAAGTAATGTAGTAAAAATTTGTTTTTGTCAGTGCATTTTGAGATAAGTTCTGATGGTTTATTTAGTAATTTGTATTGGTCTGGGAAGGTGATTATGGCTATTTGCTCCTCCAGACAGTTTACAAAAAACACGCAAAACCAGAAAAATAATCATAAAAATTTTCAAAATAAAATAAATGAACATTTAATTTCATTTACACTTCAATCTATCTGTCTGTCTCTGTCTGTCTGTCTGTTTTTTTTCTCTCTCTCTCTCTCTCTCTCTCATATATATATATATATATATATATATATATATATATATATATATATATATATATGCTCTTTAAAGCAAATACTATTGAAAATGACATATTATACACTGATTAATTGTAATGATTGTCTTTTCCAAATTACAAATAATCCTCAAACAAAGAGGAAATTCCATCAAGACTTGTCCAAAGTTAATTTTGGAAGATCTGCTACCTAAACCCACATAATATATATATATATATATATATATATATATTAAAAACACTTCCTGGCACATACATATTTAAATGGTTAACAGCTACACTTTGAGCTGAAATATTCACTGTATAATGTTTCATTGATCTGTATAATTAATAATCAAATCATCACCAAATTAAATGCATTGTCAAGGAGATTTTTGTAAAATATTTTTTTATTGGTCAGTAGACGTATTGATTTATCCATACATATATATATTATAAGACTATTTCTTTAGGTACTTTCTGGGATATAGATCACCCTTGCTGAGGTTATAGATATTGATATATTGATTCAAATTTAATTTAATCGGCAGAAGGCCACCAATTTTAGACATTCTTTAAGGATTAAACTCAATGAGCTGGGATTATAAGACTTTGATTTTACCCAAGTATGCCCTTTAAAAATGAGGATGTTATAAATTTGACTTTATTAATATTTTTTAAACTTGAATCCAGGCAGGCGTCAGTACCTGGCAACCATTGTTGGTTTGGTCAGTGCCTTTCCCACTACTCCAAACATGTCATTTGTTTTCAGGCTTCAGTGGCTGAAGTCTCTTCACTCTCCCTATATTTGTCATTTGACTTTCACACGTCTCTCTCTAATTTTTATCTTACGTAAGTTCTACTCACTCTAGCTCTATGTTTCTCTCTCCTTTTGGAACTTGATTTTCTTACTTTCATCACCCTGGCCTGATCCCCACCACCAAGTGTTACCTTCCACTTTTAATAGGATTAGATGAACTTTTAAAGGTCAGAGATTTTGAATTTTTTTCTGGTTTTGACACAATTTCCGGCAAAGGAAAATGACTTCCAAACATTCACAAATGTCTGGAAATTTTTTGTTATCCTGGAGTGAATGATATTAAATAATATTTTCTTTTGAGAAGTGTTCATCACTGTTTTGCTTTTTCAATTTTATTCTTATTCGTATTTTTCAAACTTTTCTAAAGGAATGGAAATGTTCAGTGTGTGTGTGTACACACACACACACACACACACACACACACACACACACATATATATTCTCATTGGCCTGACAATTGCTTTAAAGTATAAAACTTTTAGTCAGAAATTGAACTCATTTGTGATTTTTACTTGGTTTTACCATTGCTTTATCAACTTATTCATACTGAGTGCACTTCGAAATGACTTCTACGTGCCGTGCCCCATCAGGATGTGGACAACATCCTATTCTTCATGACTCTTATCAGTATTTGTCACTTTGCATTTTTGTATTTACTGTGTTTAAAACCCAGTCTATGATTATTATACCTTTTTTTTCAATCATTTTCAGTAGCCCCTCTGTATACTTTCTATGGGACAAACACTTTTTATTCTACAGTTGAATCTAACTTTGTTTTGTTTACAATCACTGTTATTGAGCAACTTTTTGTTATGATTTTCAATTATTTTCCTGATATTTTTACCACAACTGTGACTGAATTTAAAGTTATTTTTATTAAATAGTTTCTTTATTTTTCAGATACAGCAAAATGTTTTTTAATTAATTTTATAAATATTCTTCCTTTATTGGTCTTTAATGATTTACTGTATAGTGGATTAAGCCATATTATTTTCTATTTTCGTGTCTATTATTGCTTCATTGCTGTTCACTATATTTTAGCTTTTATATATTTTTTGTTCACTTTTTCCCAATGCATCTTGATATAGGATCTTAGTTTTTTTTTTTTAAGATTCCTTCATTTTTTGAGTTGGTGGATAGACTATGGACTTATATAGGTGTTTTGTGATGATATTAGGGGGATTGGACTCAGTGTTTATATATAATGGAAAATTTTCTGTTTTTCTATATAGGTTGTATTCCCTTGTGGATATGTTTAAATTCATATCCATGTAGTTCACTTCTATAAGCTTTGATTCTACTTCTATTCTGAGTCCATACTGTTTAAAAAACACTTCTAAGTCTTTTTGGTACTTATTGTTTACTTTATTTCTTTTGTGGCAGGGGCGATATCACCCCTGAAATAATAATAATGATAATAAAGGAGGATATGCTGTAAAACAGAAAACACCAAGTGAAGAGAGGTGTTTTTGAATAATCAAGATGTTAATATGCTGTAAGGACTTTGAAATGTAAATGTTACAGAAAGTTAATTTAGAACACAAAATACAATCTTTTTGTAAGTGAACAAAGGATATCAGATTTCTAATAGAAAATTACTGGAACAATAATAATTTGGAACTTTAAAAAAAAAAATGGATTTTGACACTATAAGAATTGAAGTTAAAATCAAGGATGTTTTGATCTAGAATTTATTTTTTAAACAAGAATCTCTGTAGTTTACAAAGAGCAGCATAATAATTAAGGTGATAATCAATAGTGTCTTGTTGTGAACCTTGGAAACCAATCGATGAAAAAGTAAATTGTTTATTCTCGGAGGAGTGAAGTTGTACTTTGGTAATACATCAGTATGTTTGCACTAGAAAAACAGATACATCACCAGTCTGGGTCATGTGAGTCCGGTTCTCTTAATAAAGAGGCAAGCCAACCAGAGGAGGCAGAGAGTTTTGGGTTCATCTGTCCCTGAATGCAGTTGAACTGAGTGGAGAGAAGACAAAGACTGAAAAGGAAGTGTCCATTGTGTGTTGCTGAAGCTAAGAGAAAAGAAGTGAAATACCACCACTAACATCTAAGTACCGCTACTCCTGCTACTACTAATACTACTACTACTATTACTACTACTGAGAATGGCAACATCAAAGGTTGTAGTAGTTGTGCTAAGAACAGACCAAAATGGGTTAAAATGAAGGCCACATCTCTCCTTTACTGAAATTATTCAAAGAATTTGTGTTTGTTTGGTTATTGTTCACATAAAAGAAACATTCGACCTTGTGCAATAAGAATTATTTTTTTTGTGTGTTTGCTTTTCTATATAAAAAAAAACTTTTGTCCTTTCAAAATTGAATTGACTTGGTTATATTTATTTTTCTGTTAACCTGATTCTTACCCGACGAACTCACAGGTAGACCAATGGAGGGCTTCTGGATTTCTATGATCTGATGACCACTCTCCAGGATCAAAACAATCACAATGTAGCTGGAGGGTGGCTTCAAATTGACATTGGGAACTGGAGACTTGTGTTTAACCTGTAATACTGGACCAACGGACAGTCTTGTGGAGTGTGTGGGTCCAGTGGGGTGAGGATACAGTGTTAGACTTTTACTTTTTATTATCATTGGTCCGTCATCTCTGTATAGACCTACTGTTTCTTTATTGTATTTGTAGAAAAGTTTCCACAATAAAAAAAATTCCTACTACCTCTGCACCGTCATAGCTACCAATTCCAACATCAAAGTCCATATGTTTTTTGTCTATATCTCATTTTTATGGAACAATAGGGATTTCTTGCAGTGTATTATAATTTTTTTCTCTTCACCTTTCTTATGAATGCTTGAGCCAAATTTAACAACATTATTTAACAGATCTTCAGAAATAGGTTTCCTTCATATCAAATTGCCTATATGCAGAAATGATGAATTTTTATTTATTAATTCACTGAATATTCAGGCCAGTGGACAAAAATAACTAAGTATACTGTTTAATAGATAAACATACATATATATATTACACAGCAAAAATTCCAAAATTACCTCATGTGGGTAGAGCCTATTTTAGCTGGTGAAACTTTGCGCCAGTCTTCTTCAACCCTAGACTGAATTTTTCTTTGAATCAGGGATTTAGAATTTAATTTAGATAGTAGTTGTGGAAAAAATACCAAACCTACCCAAAATGATACCTCTACTAGATAAAAAGCCTGAGTTGGTGATAAGGTAGGGCAGGAGATATCTCTCTAAAAGGGGAAGATGTCTGTTGGAATCAACCCTGATATTAACCTTATGATCCTAAGTTTGTAGCCATACTCAAAATTCTTTAAAAAAAAAAAAATAATCAAAGGGGGTTGCATAAATTAGGGGACTGTTATAAGACAGGATTAATATGGAGAATTGAGGGAAATTATAGAAGTTAATTATCATTATATTTTCAACATTAGAAGTGGGGTTAGGAGTTAACAAGTAATAAAGTAAGATCTATATACTTATATAAGTTTAAACCTGCTTCTATGTCTACATTTTAACACTAGTTCATCCCTTTTGATTTTTTGTTTGCATTGATTATTCTATTTTATTATTCTATTCTTTCCTCTAAATGTAGACTGCACCTATCTCTAAGACTTAGGAATATGAGCAAAACCTATAATTTTCCAATCTCTCTGAGGGTTCATACCTTTTATCTTCAATTCCCAAAATTTCTTTGAAAGGGCTATTTGGTATTTTAATTTAGGATTGGTGAAGGAGTGGCTATGGGTATAAAATCTGTTTCCATTACCCCACGGAAATTCCAATATAAATATTAAAATTTATCATATTTTCTTTGGGGGCAATGGTTGCCATAATTGATCTGCATTTTCCCTCAACTGGGCAGTTGTCTCTGTTTCTACATCTATGTGGTGGGGGGCTCTTTTGTGCTATGTTTCTTGTTTTTTTCATAGAATTTACTTAACATATAATTATTATGGGAGTTTATAATTTGGTACATGTTATTAGTACAGGAATAGCTAATTTTCATCAATTTCCTGTTGAAGATCTTACTTAGAGGGTTGATTTTGCTGAAATTTATTAATTTTAAAAAGTATTGTCCGATATTAGTATTTGATTGTTTGCAGTAGCAGGAGGTTGAACCATTTCTTTTTTTCTTTTCTTTTCTTTTCTTTTTTTTATTTCTATGCCTAAATCCCACTTTAGATGTTTTGGTGTTACTTATAGGGGTTAAATAAGATAACTTATTTTTGAAACCACTTTTGTGAGAGCATTTTCATACAATTCTTTACTTTTATTAAAGATGTTTTTGTTGGACAATAATTTACTAATTCTGGTGCTAATGGTAGTGGGTATTTGTCTCACAATGGCATTGGGGTGGGTAGAACTAACATTAATATAGTTGGGGGTTTCATTGTCTTTATGGTAAGGTTTAAAGGTTTTATCATTAAGGTTAAGGGTGACGTATATAAGCTCTGTTATAATAAATACATTGAGCTCTCTTTGTGAATCAGTTTTAATATTTGATATTACAAGAATACACCTGGATTATATACCAATGGATCTGTTACCTGTACTATATATATATATATATATATATATATATATATAATAATAATAATAAAAAATGTTAGATTTTTAAAATAAATTTTTAAAAATGGATGTGCACACACACATACATAAACACACACACACACACACATATATATATATATATATATATATATATATATATGTATGTGTGTGTGTGCACATTCATTTTTTAAACACACACACACACAGACATATATATATATATATATACATGTATACATATATATATATATATATATATATATATATATATGTATGTGTGTGTGTGTGTGTGTGCACATGCATTTTTTAAAATTTATTTTAAAAATGTGACATTTTTTATTATTATATGGAAAATCTTCTCAGATGAAGAAGAGACTTGAAGCAACAGAAATGTGATTCTGCAGAAGGATGCTGAGGATACCATGGACAAAATGTGTGCAGTAGCAAAGTTTTAGAGAAAATAGAAACAAAAAGGAAACTTATACTTAACATCAGAAAGAAAAAGTTGAAATTTCTAGGACACATAATGAGGAAAGAGGACTTGGAAAACCTGATACTCACAGGTCAGACTGAAGGCAAGAAGGACTGAGGATAACAAGACATAACCAAGTTAAATGGATAGCAGAACAGGGTTTAGGAGAGATAACAAAAAGACAAAAGTTTAAGAACTACAATGGACAGGAAATTGTGGAGAGCCATGATCACCTATATCCTGAAGAAGAAGAAGATAGAAAAAGAGATACAGTCTTGATTCCTGTTGGGAAGCACACTTTTCTTTAGTAGGAATTACTACTGAATTAAGTGCCTTGACAAAGAAGGACATTATGTTCCAAAATAAATATTTGTTGTGCAAAATAAATATTTTTTCATTGTTGAGCTTATTGATATTTTTGTGTATATCTTTATGCACAGATATATATATATATATATATTTATATTTGGGCAGCAACCTTTCTTTTAAACATGTTTCATTGTATGTGATGGACAAGGCAAATTTAATTTTTTTTTTAGTTTTACCAGCATTCTTACATTTTTTCATATGGTGAGAATAAAGGTGGGCAAAAATTGTCCATTATCTCAAGTGTTTTTGGTTATTTCTTTAGCCATTTTCAAGGAGGTTTATTTTTGAGTGTTGTTAATTCTCTTCATGTTTGTATAAGATGTGTTTTTGTGTTGTTTAGAATACTAGAAGGAACATGGCTGGAATTCAAGCAGTGTCTTTGTATTGTTTTTTAAAAAACTTTCAACACCCTGTTACCGCTGATGAATAAGGTGAGGTTGATAGTGGGAATCAGATATTTTATATACAGGGCCTCTCTTTTAGGAAGATGTCTACAGTAATTTTATTTATATAGAATTTTTTCTGTTTTCAACAGGAATTTTCCTTAAGGGATCTTGTAAATTGTGAATGGCTAGATATTTTTTTTTATTGCACTTTGATCTGACAAGTGACATGTACGGCATCTACTCAAACAGCAGGTTGTGTGTGTGTGTGTGTGTGTGTGTCTGTGTGGGCGTGTGTGTATATATATATATATATATATATATATATATATATACACTCAACACCTTATCCGAAAATTGGAAAAATATAATAAAATTAAGAGAGATAGCCCTTGTTTTTCTTTTAATTAAATTTGTTTGGATGAATACTTGTTGCTTAAATATACCTTAGTCAAATATATATATATATATATATATATATATATATATGTGTGTGTGTGTGTTAAAAATGTGGGTAATTTTATATTCAAGCATATAGATATACGCATATTGGTATGGAAAATAGGATGTGTGTGTCAAGATCAAATTCCAGCTTAGTTACATTTGCTTTCATAGAAATGCTCATGGGAAAGGTATGAATCCATCTCTTCTTTTCAACCCAAGCTATGAGTTGGCTACCAATCTTAGAGAAGGACAACTCTGAATGTAAGACTGGTTGGGCATGGGGCTAGCAACTCCACCCCATAAATAAACTACTTGCTATGGAAACCACAACAAGAATGCCTAGCATGTTGAGGCTGCGGCTATGTACTTCACAGTGGTGATTACAGTGTTAACACACACACACGCACACACACATATAAAAACATATGTTTATATATATATACGTTAACAAAAATGTATAAAATCAATTTAAATATGTGTGGTGTTACCGCAGCTGATTTATTTATTTTAAATCACTCTTTGAAATTGTAAGAATTTGTTTCTGTAAATAAATTAAAATAGTTAAGTAAATTTGTCTCAGATGAAACTTCAATAACAAGAGATCAAATTAATCCACTCTCCAATATATATATATATATACATATATATATATATATTGATTTCTTTTATGTTTCTTATTTACTTCTTCCAAAATTTCAGAAGACATGTATCCTTTCCCTTATTTATTTTCTTCCACCTTGTTTTGGAACTGGCATGACATTTAAACTTCAAAACAGATTTGATTGAAAAATATATTGGAAAAGATTTAGTTATATTACTTATGTCTGAATTTAGATGATGCCTCCTACCTTAACAAAAATCAGTATAGAGTAAAAAAACAAAAAATACTGTGTTGTATGAAATAAAAATAAGTTTAGATAAAAAAAAAACCTTCTCCAATGTAAGTGCCAAACTGCAGAGCGTTGAATTGCAGATTCTTATCTTTTTTTCATCTCCACCCACTTTGTCTTTGTTTCTCAACATCTGTGTCTTAAAAGGCTCTCAGATTTGTCTTTATTTGCAGAATTTTCTTTCTTTTTAGATTGATTTTGAATTTTGATGAAAAATGAAAAAACAAAAACATCTTGATGAATTTATTTTATATATCTCAATAATTCTTTCATGTGTATTTAATGTTATTGTTGTATTGTGTTGTTCTACAAAATGTAATCAGTAGTCTACTTCTGCCTGTCACTTAGTTTACTATACACTTTATATGTCTTCTACTTAACAGATACAAATAGGTACAATCCTATTTATGAATCCACTGCAGTTCTCTTTTTTCACAATTCTGTCTGATTGTAAGTACCAGTGATAGAACAGAAAACTATGTACAATTTGTTCCACTGCACTGTATTTTTGATTCTGACCAAAATGGTTTTCTTTTTTACGGAGATGTTGAAAATACTTTGTAGGGAAAGTTGTTCATAAGTCAACAGATAGGAAAATAAATAAAACATATGGTTTTGTCAGATTAAAATATAAAAAATTAATGTGAACTTTCATCAGTCTGCAAATTTAAATTTAACAGATTTTCTGCAAAATTAACCGATAAGTCATTTGTATCTGCTTTTCATTCTATTACGTTCAGTCTGGTTTAGTATCAGTGAGCAAATTTATTAGATAACATCACTAATCTTTTTGTCAGTAAAAATCAATTAATCAATTAATCTGTAATTTTTGGCCATTGATAATTTTCTGTTTTTCATGATTTTTAATTATGATAATAAAATAATTTGTAATGAAATTACAAAAAATACACAGGTGAAACATCAAGGAATTTAAATAAAATAATATATGAACACAAAAGGGGACTTTTCCAAAACTATACAATCAATGCTTTAGTTGTTCATTGTAATAAGTATGACCATAATTTCAACTTAAAGAATGCAGTTTTAATTAAAGGAGAAAGTAATTTATTAAAGTGCAAATATGTAGAAACTACATTAATTTCTGAGTCTTCCATACAACATGTCACCTTTCTAAACAAAGCTATTGCTATTAAAATGTGGGACATTTAAAAACAGCAGAGTAAAAACAAATAGAAGTGGCAGAAAACTGAAGGTCACCTGACTTGTGCATTTAGAAAATATCAGACACTAGAAATTTAAAAATTAAATTTAAAGGTAACCGTCTCCACTTTTTCAACATTTCTCTTGATGTACAATAATAAATAATATTTGTTTGTATTTAGAATTTTCCATTTTGTCATTCAATTTCCAGCCATTTGTCTGTTATATAGATTTTGTATATGATATTCTCCAAATAACACAATAATAATTGTGAAATTCAGGGTTTAATCATAAGGCTTATTTTTTTTTGATTGCCACAAATATTTAGTTTGTTAATGTATAAAATGGCTAAAGCTAAGCAAAGAAATAGTGGAATAATGGTAAAGTTAGTGGGCAGTAATAAGAAAAGCCAAAACCTTGCTTCAATATATTGGGTTCAAATGTAGCAATTATGAAAATATTAGATTGATGCATGTTTCCAGTATTTTTTAATGGAATCTTTTATTCATATAAATCCATAGCATCATTATTCAGCCATCAAAGTATTTTCCCTGAATTTCTATGACCTTTTGCCGCCTTTTACCTAAATTCCATTATAAAGAAACAATTCTGGTAGATACCATTTAGAATGATGGCTTTAGATCTTATAATAAATCTTTCATTTTTAATGACAATTGCATTATTATTCTGCTTCTCCCTCTGTTAGTATGAATGTTACATCTTTATGTGCTGTGTCCCTTCAGAATGTAGGCGATCATGGCTCCCCACTATTTCCTGTCATTTGTAGCTCTTAATAAATGCTGTCTTTTTGTTATTTTTCCTAAAACTTGTTCTGCCATCCATTTGCTCAAGTTTACTAAGTAGATTATAGGGTGCAATGGGTAAATTTTCGCCATTTTATATTTTCAATTTCACGCATTTACATTGTTTGTTTTCGATTTTAGCAACTGCACAGTATAGAAGGGTCAGTTGGGCTCCATCTATGAGAGAAAGAGCACCCTGACACAATTCACTCCACCGGAAATTTGGAAACAGCATACTGTATTGCTTGGAAGTTCCATTATGAACATTTCAGAGTGTTTGACAGTGCAGAGGATTCAGAAAGACTTGGATAAGTCTAATTGTGATTACGAAGTGGAGTTATCACAAGTATGCAATTGTCATTATCTTCCCACATGACTTCAAACTCAACATGGAGGTCCAAATCAAGTGTCTTGAGGAGGTAGTGCTGCCCTGAATCAAGAGGGTGGCTTCTGGAAGACCCTATGTCTGGCAACAGGACTCTGCACCATGCCAAACAAGCAGAAGAACCCAGTCATGGCCGTCAGACAATTTATGCAATCACATCACCCCTCATATCTGGCCACCTAACTCCCTAGACTGCAAAACCCTTGATTATTACGTATGGAATGCAGTTGAGTGAGAGACTAACAAAACTCCTTGTAGCACCAAAGATGAACTGAAGGCAAGAATTATGGCAGCATTCACCAACTTCAACAAGGAGACCATCCAGAAGAGTTGCAGGAGATTCTGAAGTTGTCTGGAGGCCATGGTTGAAGTAAATGGCAATTTTGTTGAATAAATTTACTCTTTAGTATTTCAAGACATTTTTCTATAATTTTGGTAAATATATCTGTTAAAATGAGATGTCAGTGTTATTTTCATTTTTGCATAATTTAGATGACAATTTATTTATCGCACACTGTATGTGTTATTTTCCTCTGTCCATCTTGCTTTCAAATCTGTCCTGTGAGTATCAGATTTTCCAAGCCTTCTTTCCTCATTATGTTCTTTAGAAATTTCAACTGCCTCTTCCTGATGTTAAGTATAAGTTTCCTTTTTGTTTCGATTTTCTTTAAAACTTCATTGTTGCTTACATGTTCAGTCCATGGTATCCTCAGCATCCTTCTGTAGAATCACATTTCTGTAGCTTTAAGTATTTTAATCGTCTTTGAAGAGATTTTCCAGTATTCACTGCCATATAGGAGGACTAATATCACATAACAGTTCAGTACTCTTTTCTTTTTTCTAAGGATTTTTTTCTGTTTCTTAATACTCTGCTTAGCTTTTGGAATGCATCTTTTTCTATCCCAATGCTTCTCTTTATTTCTTCCTTTTTCTTACTAAAAACAAACAGCATTTATCATATATATTATTTTTTATCATTTATCATAAACAAAGTGGAATGGTCCATTATTTATCTAAGGTAAATCCTGCCATTACTTTAGATAAATAATAGACCATTCCATATTGATTATGAGGAAAGATAGAAAAATAAGATATCATAAATAAAGAAAGCATACATATTAAGAAGAAAGCAATGGAAGATAGAGGGAGTGATAACACTCTCATGCATTTAACATCTGCTTCAGTGAAAAGGAAATCCTTGTCAGTTTTGGATCTTGTACTCTCTTACTTCCTTAAATAATAACTTGCATTCATACTTATGATTGTTATTTGCAATATTTTCTTGGAGTCGTTAAGTTCAAATATATAGTGATCAAGGTGATATAGTGATGCAATAGAATTCCCACGGATATTTATAGTCAGAGAACCAACAAAGAGTTTATTTAATCATTAAATTAAGAATTTAAATAAGAAGACTGCAAAATTTCTAAGAGTACTATTAGTCTTGTTTAATATATCAGTTCTCTTTGTCACACAAAAAAGGAAACTGAAGTGTTTCATTAACAAGTGTTAATGAATGTTAATTTATTTAAGTTTATGTACAGACATTTTCCTCGCTGCCAAAATTTTTCTAAGGATTGTAAATGATATGCTGCAAGTTGATTAATTTCACAAGCAATAGAAAGCTGAATAAACTTTGAAGACACTTCTAAGATTTCCCTAATACTGTGCAAACAATGGCGTTGAGACTTTTTGAATTTGTCCAATGTAAAGTAACATTATTGTTTAATTTTTTCACCTCTACCACCAGAATTTACTGTTTCACTATGTATATATACAGTTTTCGAGTGAACAAACATTTTTTAGGTATTTGTTTAATAAAACCTACCCATAATATCATAACTTCCAAAAACAGATAGTTTTATAGATATGTATTAAGATTAGTTCCATATGGCACAAACCCAAAATAATGAAATAGAGATAAAAAAGGGGTATATTGCACCTATCTTTTACTGTGGAGAACCTGTCTACCTTGAAAATCAACATGTAAAAATTCTGGTTTTGAATACTAACCTCAGGTACCATTGTGAAATATGCCACAATCTCAGCTACAATTTTCCTATATTTATTAAGGTTAGTTTAATCTGGCCCAAAGGAAAGGAAGAGTGTATTTTAACAACCTTTCAAGTGAAGAAGGTATTCCTACCTGGCATTAAAGTTATCATATCCTCTCAGCACTCCCACACTTTTTAAAAACTACTGAAAGAAGAAACTTCCCCTTCCAGGACCAGCAACTATTGTAAAACTGATTCAACATATAAAAAAAACCTAAAAAACCTACTACTAAGACAACACTCTGTGACCAAGGTACCTAGGATCAAAGTGTAGTATTGAAGCCACCAGCTGCAGCATTTCCAGCTAGCAATCATTAGCCATAGCTCCAGCTTACCATCACCCACTGCTCCAGCCAGCCATCCTTGCCAGTGTCAATGACTACAAAACTGTCCTTTTCAGGACAACACTCTTCTCACCCTCTACATGAACATGCAGAGATATTTTTATCTAGTGTTCTGTAACCTTATCTTTGTCAATGTATTTTCTTTAACACATTGGCAATATATTTTTTACTCAAGTCTTTATTGTTTGTTGTTGTCTTCCATCATTTAATATCTGTTTGCAGGCCAATATACCACCCACAATAAAGTGACTATTATGTTCAGTCCTAAATAATGGTTGTTTTTCTTTATCAACTTTATTCTTCAAAAATAAAGTACTATTAGTACTACATTTTATTCATTTATATATTCATCATTATTTGCAATGACTTGGTGCTATTCATCAGGCATCTCTTTCATCCCTTTTGAATAAAATTCTGCAAATTTTGAGTCATAAAGTTTTCAATAAATTCTTGAATATGGTTTTCATTAGAGAATTTTTTTTTGCAGTGATTGAAGAAGGTAATAATTGGTTGGTGCAAAGTCAGTTGAATATGGCAAGTAGAGTAGAACAAAGCAAATGATTTCCCCAATTTTTTGTGTTCATTTTTGCTGTATGCCGCTCTGTATTGTCATAGAGGAGGATAACATTTTTTCCTATTGACGACAACAGGACAGTTTTCTACCAAAATTTTATGGACATGTTGCAGCTGCTGAACGAATAAATGTACATTTAGCTTCTCACTGTGTTTTAGAAATTCTAAATGAATCATACCCTGATAACTCACCCACTCATACCCAAACGTTACCTTTGTTCCACTGAGCTCAGCTTTTGGGGTTGGTTGTGAAGTTTTATTCTTTTCAATCCAGTCTTGCTGCATGATAGTGTAGTCTAAATTTACCCTTAACTGCCATATAAGATTAGTAGTTAGAATGATACATTTGTTATTACAGTTGGTTCCAATTACTTATGACTCAACCTAATATTTTATAAGTCTGATTAGGTTCTCTTCTAAAAACAACGTTCTCAAAAATAAGATGAAATAGAAACAATTATTTTGTAACTTTGATATTGACCAGAAACAACTTCTAACCTGATCCTGGATATTAATTTTTTGGCAAAAGTTGGCATAAACTAACAGATTGCACCCTGTGTTGATGAGGCAGAAATAATACATGCCTTCTACATTAAATCCTCAAAAAAGCAGGTAAAATGAAACCCCGTTCAGCATTTTTCCAGTGCAGTGTATATGAGATGCGGTTGAACTGCAAGCTTCCCTCACCATAGTTTGTGAAAAGCAGGTGATGCATGGGTATTTTCCATTTTTCTGTGTACTGTGTTTGCTAAACATTATGTCTAAGCAACAGGATGCTGTAAAGAGAGACTGATAAATCACTTGGGCCAAATTAACCTGTCATGGAGTCCAATATCACCCAGCAGGGCTTCAAGTGCATTATGGGAAGGCTAGAAATGAAAAACATCTGTCTTATGATTTGCTTACAGTTACAATCAGTTAAACATTTTCTGAGCAAAGATCACAATTTTCATGAATGTATTTTTCCTGCAAATCTGTGTTTATTTATTAGTGTTTTTTCTGTTTTTTTGATATTTTGTCTTATTTTATTTTATTTATTTAGTGTATTTTGTGTTTTTATGGTTTCTTGCATTTAAGACATATTATACATCTGTGTGTGCATATGTATATGTGTGTGTGTGTGTGTGTTTGTGTGTGTGTGTGTGTATGTGTATGTGTGTGTGTGTGTATGTTTACTTAATAATTTCTCTATGTTTTGTTTGATGCATTTTCGACCTGCAATATATTTTGTTCTTTGTTTTTTGCTTTACTGGATCTTCTTATGTTTTGTATCTGGAAACGTTTTTCATTTTGTTTTTTGCATAGGCTGATATTTTTATATTTTTTGTTAACTTTTTTAGTTTTTAAAGGATTTTGTGAGGATGAAAAGTAGAAAATTAGCATTCAAGAAGAAATAATTTTTTGTTTTTTTAAACTTTTTACACTTTTGTTATTTTTCTATAATTTCTATATTTTTGCTTTATTTTACATTTGCTTATTTTGCATAGTTACAATTTATTTGTATTTTTTCTAAATATTTGTACTCCTACTGCACTCTCTTTAAGTGAATGTTTCATGCCCCGCAAGATTTTTATGCATTTTTCTTGTGTTTTCTCTCTCAGGGAAAATAGAGTGGCTTTATATTTATATTTTATTTCTTGAATATTTAATTCTTTTTAACTTGATGCAACTTAGTGCTTTGTTGAATGTAAAGCGCATCTTTTAATTTGACTTTGGGACATTTTTTGCTGAATGTGTCCTGTACGGCAATAAGTTTCCTTAAATGATAAACACAAACTTTAACAAACTTTTCAAGTTTTTTTTAAACATCCAATTTTTTTATTCTCAGATAGATTGATGTTTTCAAAGTTCAATTCGTTTAAATAAATTAGCTACCAAGTGACTTTCACCTGCATTTTAAAGAATTTATCTTTAGACTGAAAGCCCCAAAATCTCTACACACCTTATCAAGCATTTAAATAGACAAGATGATGCATTATTTCAGCATAAATCATTTTATTGATTGTTATCACTTTTATTTTTTAGATTTACTCAGTTATATTTAAGAAAGTTAATATAGCAGTTACTAACAAGCAAAGCATGTGTGCATTCTAATAGATTCTATTAGGTCAAATTGGTAGCTGAGCTAAAATAAATCTACAATCTGTTGTTAACTGGGGCTAGAAATGGTTTTTATTGCCTCCAGAACAAAACTACTCTCTTTTAATAGTCTTAAATAACCTTTTTTGTCTTCGATCAGCATGGCTGAGGCTAATCTCTAGGAGTGTGACTCATTGTGCCTTCTCAAGCTAATGTTTTCTGCTGACAAGTGGAAAGATTATATTGAATTAATTGGCAAGTATGCTTGCTAAGAAAGTTTGTTCACTGTATCATGATAAACAATTTTTCTTGCTAGAATATATCTTACATATTTGTAAGTCTACAATTAGTCCAGGTATTGAATATTGCTTCCACATCTGTTTTGGTGCTTCTTCTATGTATTTAGTAATTCTTAATAAAATCCATAGAAGAATCTGCAATGTTATTGGTCCTAACCTGGCATTTTGGCTTCAGTCACTTTCCCACTACCATAATGTAGCTTTCCCATGCATTTTCCTGGTAATTGTTCTAATAAACTTTCCTCTATAGTATGTAGACATTATAAATTTAAGTACAGTACCAGATTGGCAACAAGGTCTCCTTATTTTACAGTTGAAATGGCTAGATGTAACCATAATTTCTATGCTAACAGTTTCTTTCCTGACACATCTAAATTATGGAATTCTTCTCTGGCTTCTTGCTTTCCAGTCAACTTTAATCTTCAAAAATTTAAATGCAATGGCAATCATTATATTGTGCTTTCATAATTCGTGCTCTTTTATTGTTCTCTCTCTATAATAATGTTTTTCTTTTTCTCTCATTCTCTCACTGTTCTTGTGTTTTTAGTGGCTTTATTGTCTTGCTTAGGGTGAAATGATTAAAACAAAAAACAAATAGTGTGGACACTAATCGACACTGCATGGTGACTCTCAGTTTCTTGTTTCAATTTAAGGAATAAAAGATTAAATGAATACAAAAGAGTATTTACACTACTTACATTGTTATCCTCATCTTTATTGCCATATTCACAATGTTTCAGATGTTGTACTCTCTGGCCTTCTTCAGGTAATATTTGTTGGAATTTCAAACCAAACCTTTTATTTAATCCGTTGGCTAGATTATTCTAATTCCACATGCCATATTTTTGGATATCTCAGTTTCAGTTAATTTCCCTTAATAACTCAACTCTTCAAATTTTTGTTCCCTGTGCTGTGGCCACAACTCTTTGGGTCAAGTCACATTTGAGTCAATCAATCAATGCTTTTATCCACATTGGCCATGTAGCCTTGGGGACTAAATAAACGGTTTGGTAGGAAATTCCAACAAATTTCACCTGAAGACCCATGTACAACAGCCAAAACATCATGAATATGACAATAAAGATGAAGACAGCAGTCTGAACAATGTAAATAGTTACAATACCTCATCTCAGAAATATAGACAAACACAAAAGAGATCTTTTTCAAAACAACACACTCAATGCTTTAGCCACTCACTCTAATGTGTCTGATTATAATTTTGTTTTAAAAAGTGCTACATTAACTAAAAGAGAAAGTGATTTATGAAAATATTTAGAAAGTGCTTTGATTGCTATGTCATCCACAGTAAATTTGCATCCAGGTTCTTACATTTCACCTTTCTTAGCCGATATTACTGCTATCACAATATGATACTTCAAAACAAAAGTGATAAAACAAAAACAAAAGCATATGGAAAGTTTCGGTGGATTGATTTTGTTTAGTGGCATATCAACCACTATGCATTATTTAATGCCAAAATCTAAATATTTTGAACACAATTTTATGGCTTCAAATAAATGTATTTTGTATATAATTTTATACTTTCAGGGTAAAAGTATGTTTTTAGATATATAGTTTCTAGATTATAAAATGTATTGTTGGTAATTTTATTATTAAATGTATTTTTATACTTTTTTAGTGTTGCATTGGTTGTCATTTTGCTATAAAAATGTACTATTGATTTTTGTTTTGGAGTTCACTATTTGTCCATAGCTGGGACCCTAACAGGTGCTAACACCCCAGATCACACATGGAAACTGAATGAGATCAGATAGACTGAGTGTCCAGCCACATATGAAAAAATAAAAAATAAAATTAAATGTAAACTTTCAGTGTTCCCACATGTTTAGTGTTTTCTCTCTTGATATATAATTGTAACCAACACACGTTTTTATATGTTTCTACCCCCTTCTACACATATACAATTCCTCAGCAAAATCATTACTTTAGTCTGATGAAGTCTTTCTAAATGATGAAGTGCATTATACAAAATTTATTCTATTGTGTTATTAACTGCCAACCACAGCAACTAAGATGGTAAGCATTTTGAACAGAAGAGCCACAGTGATGCTCCCATCAGAGGGTTGTGACCACTGAAGACCATTTTTATACCATCTTATTTTTTTCTTGTAAGGTAAATGCTATTACTTACATTGAGATTCCAGACATGGTGATCAAGACCTGGACTGAGTTGGTTGGTCTGCATATGGCCCATATAATACAGGTGCAGCTGGGTGACAATTTTACAGTCACATTAACCCCTCAACCTGTAGCTTTCTTACTTTCCTTACTGAATTGAATCACCTGAACAGCTATGTCTGAGGTTTCATTGACAAGGAGACCAACTTTTGGTTTTATAATATATGTACATGACAGCCAACATGAATGTGAACCACCTATGGAGTTGTTCTGAGACCATATCAACACTGTCATGAAGGTTCAGTGTATTAACATTTGTCTCTTTTTCTGTTTTGAGAATGCGTAGACATTTTTTTATAAGAGAGTGATTTTTTATTAATAGCTTGTTGTTCCTAATTATCTGATATGGCATGACTCACACAGATATATATGGATGTATGTATAATTTTTTCAGGATACTATAAAATCCAGGCATTTACAAAGTCTGTTCAATAAAAGGAGTAACTCCACCTATAACACATTTTGCAATATTTATGAATGCAAAATATACATTTTCAGGGACTGGGAAAGGTTAGAAAAAGACTATTTTAGAACCTCAAAAATTATTTTTTTATGAAAAATTTAGGTTTATAATACATTTTGTAATAATTATGAATGTAAAGTATTATACATTTTCAGGGATTGAAAAAGTGCTGTTCCATGACATGCTAGCAGAGATTTTACATTCAGAGTTCCCCTCCCTCTTCCGTTATGTTCCCAACACTAGATAACCCAGTCTACCTTTTAACCTATAACTGTGGTGTTAAAGAAATGGGTTCATGTATTTCCCAAGGAAATGTTGTATTAATGCAGTTGCCATTGTTTGCATTGATAATCTCTATGCTGTATATATCTGTATCTATATATCTATGATAGAATATAGTTTTAAGGTATGCTATATTTATGGGTTACAGTGCTCAATATCAGGGATAAAGCATATGTAAATATAAAGTGGACACTGAAGTCAACATTCTAGAGGTGACAGTCTGTTTCATGCTAAATGTGATTGTCAGGCCATATCTATATACACAGTGATTGAAAAGTAAATCCCAATTTTATGTACGAGTGACCAACCAGGAATCATGACTTAACAACCTGTGACTTTTTTCTTTGGGGTTGTAAATCTACTATACCAAACCAAGACTTTGGAAGAACTTGAAGAGCAAATACAAGAAGTTATGTTTTCCATATAACAAGAGTTCCTGGTGAAATCAGTTGATGTAATTCCTTGGTGGATCGAGAAGCTGGTAGCAAAATTAGGAGCCCATATTGAATTTGAAATAAAACCACATGCTAAATGCTTTCCTCTCATATCCATTTCTTGTAAAAATTACATTTAATAAATAAATTATAAGTATTTTAAAATGGGGAGTTACTTTACAATCACCCTGTATATATGAACTGACATGTCAAAAGTCATGGGACAGATAGGTACCTAGTAACAAATAAGATCTTCTCTAGCCTGGTAAAGTGCCTTAACTTAACTTGGCATTGACTCTATAAGTGGTCAAAAGACCTGATATTTAGCCCTGCTATTTCAATAGTTGCCCATGGCTCTTTGATATTTATAAGTGCAGAATGTTGCATGCAAAATATCTCTCTACTATATCTCCACAAATGCTCAATTGGGTTCATGGTTACAAGTCAGTGATGTGTTTAAGCAAATCAGTGTAAAGAAAACATAACATGTGAATACACCGTTGCATGGCATAATAGATCACCACCAACCTGATTTTTGCTGTGTTGACAATTGGGATCCATGGCTTCATAGGATTTGCCCCACACCTTAAACCCTTCCATCAGTCCCAAATAACTGGATCCATGATTATTAGACCACTGCACATTTTACCAATCCTCCAGGGCCCAATTTTATGAGTTCAGATGAGGCAGTGTGTCTAGTGTAGTGGTGTTAATAAGGGTACCTTGATTGTTCTTCTCTTCCATTGAAATTGTATGAAAGTGGATGGAATTTGAGCCATTATTACTTGTCTGTTACCACAAATAATTTCAGCCAGATGACTCTGGTCACAATCATTAAGGACCTGTGACACCAGAAATGTTCCTACAATTTTGAAAATGGAATTTTCTATCCATCTGGCACTGACTATCATACCTGATTTGAATGCAGATAATTCATGTCGCCTTGTCATGAGTAGCATTGGCCAATGTTCACATTGACACACCAGATGATGGTCTGGGTATTTTCATGACATTAAAATTAGGTGGAGACACCTACCATAAAAATTTACATACTGCTATCCCATGACTTGTCATGACAATATATATATATATATATATATATATATATATATATATATATATATATATATATATATATATATATATATATGTTTTTTTTGTGATCATAGTCTACTCAACCTGTTTTTGTTTTGTTTTTTTTAGCTGATTTTGATTTTAGTAAGTTAAATCAAGTATGAATATATATATATATATATATATATATATATATATGATTGTGTATTTGGGCAGCAACCCCTCTTTTATGCAAGTTTCATTAAAAACGACTGACAAGGTACTGTGGTTAAGTTTTTTCTTTCATGTTTTCTTATCATTTTTTTCTTTTCTGGATGTAAATTATATAAAAATTGTTCAAATGTTTTGTATGATCGAGTGCTTTTGGCTATACTTTAACCAGTATCACGGATGAATTTTATTTTTATTTATTAAATTAATTATCTACTATAAAAAATTTAAAACTTCTAACCTAACTAAAATAATAATTCACCTGCAAGATCCAAATTTTAGAGAACCAATATTAATTATGAATTCACATGTCTCTTAAGGAACTGTGTTCCTGATCAATCCAAATTCTTAAATAATTATATTGGATATACTGTAACATGCCTAACAAGAAGACTCAAGTTACAACTCTCAGGCCATAGCTCAATTAGGTCTCATTTAAATAAACATGGAGACCTACCGATTCTATCTACAATATACTTGATGATAATACAACTATAATAGCCTCATCTGCATATAAAGAAAAGGCTAAAAATAATGGAAACATTATTAATAAAAAATAAAAAAGTCAATATCAACTATGAATGTAGCCATAATGTGCAAATCTTGTTTGGAAAATAAAACATTCCTGTAACTCTAGATATATACATAAAACTATCCATACATTCAGTTAAAAGTAAAAATAAAATTCATCCTTGATAATGATTAAAAGTATAACCAAAAGTGCTTGGGCATACAAAACATTTGGACAATTTTTATATAATATATGCCCAGAAAAGAAAAAAAACACATGAAAAATTAAAGAAAAACCTAACCACATATGTTGTCAGTTGTTTTTAATGAAACTTGCTGTGATAAGACAACCTGATTACATCCCCTGTCTTATGATTTGTAGAAATAAGTCACACAGTCTTAGCCAAAATGGCAAGACACTTCAGTTACGTTCAATTAGGCATATTAAGCTGAACTACACTCTGAGTTTTCATTACAATTTATTTAATGTAATTATGGACAAATACCTTAAATCAGAACATCTCAACTTGGACTCTGCAGACCCATCTTCTACTGATGCCTGGCAATATTGGAAACAACCATTTGAAGGATTCTTGCTTGCACTGGAAAATTTTTCATCCACTCCTATTACAGATAAAGATAGACATAACCTGTTAATGCACCATGTTTCCATATCCGTATATACCAATATTTCTCACTGCAAAACTTACCAGAGTACCATGGATGTTTTAGATGGAATTTTTGTGAAGAGACGAAACATAATCTTTGCCTGGCATGTATTAATAACTACCCACCAATTCCCTGAAGTGGGGTTAGAATAGTATCTTGAGCACTTAAAAATTGAGACTGCAACTTTCAAGTGATGACAGCAGATCAGGAAAAGAACAAATTCTTCAAAGACTTCTTTACAAACGGATTAAAATCGAACTATATCTGTCAAAGATTGCTGGAGAATAAACAACTAGATTTAGCTAATGCTTGTGAGCAGACACTTACCCTGGAGATGGCAGAAAAGCAATCATGTTCATACCTACAAACAAGTGTTGCAGAGGCTGCACTAAGTACTCACACTCCTAGTCCACCAGTTCAAACAAACTAAACAGGAAAAAAAGACAGTCCTCTATGACAGACTTCCTCATTTCTGCACCCACTCCACCACTTCAAAGTCTCTCTCTGGAAGACACTGCATACACTGCTAGTGCTGCAGCCAGATGAAAATGTTATTTTTGTGGGGTCTCAAATTACACTTCATATCGTGTTGCCCAGCCAGGGAAACTAAATGCCACAAGCGTGGGAAGAAAGGACATTTCTCTAAGGTCTGTCAATCAAGCTTTTTTCACTGCGTTCAAATGCCCCTATTGCGACTAGTATCATATCAACTACAAGCCCTAGATATATTTCAAAGGCTATGTCAATGATAAAAATAAATAGGGTAGAAATAAATGAATGCTCTAGTCGACACAGGAAATTCAGAGAGATTTATTAGCACTGATATTGCAAAAAGAAACAGATTTAAAATCATACATCATAATAGTCAGGTGGCTATGATGAACGCTTCACTATCTTCACGGGTTAGAGGATACATTTTGGCTGACCTAGAGTTGAATCACACTAACTACACTAACACCAAATTTTTTGTGATGCAAAATCTGTGCTGTGATGTCATACTGGGCCACAATTTCCTCAAACAGCATTCTCACATTAATCTCCCTTTTGGGGCCCTAAACGATTGTTGAACATCTGTGGGTTGGCCATGATAAATGTACAATACCTCTCTCTTTTTGAAAACTTAACCAAAAACTGTAAACCAGTGGCCACTAAATCTCAAAAATATTTTCTTGAAGACAAAACATTTCAAGCAGAAATAACAAGAATGTTAAGAGAAGGAATAATCAAAGAAAGCAGATCACCATGAAGGGCACAAGTATTAATAACGTCATCTGATAGTAAAAAAAATGAGGGTCATAGACTACTCCCAAACTATAAGTAGGTACACCTTCCTGGATGCATAACCTATACCCTGTATTGATGAGATGATAAATGAAATTGCCAAATACAGAATATTTAGCACATTAGACCTAAGGAGTAGTTACCACCAAGTAGCTAAAGATAAGCCTTGTATGGCTTTTGAAAACCTGCAGACGACTTTATCAGTTCTGACAGATTCCGTTTGGGGTCACTAATGGGATTGCCAGTTTTCAGAGGGTCCTCGATAAAATAATTCTTGAAGAAAAACTACAAGGCACGATAATGTAACAGTGTGTGGCCATGACTGGGCTGACCACAACTGCAGCCTAAAATGGTTTTTGGCAGCTGTCAAGAAATGTAATCTTTCATTCAACCATGACAAGAGTTCTTATGGGTTGACAACCATCAGACTATTTGGGTATATTGTGGGTAAAGAAATCATGAAGCTGGATCCAGCTGCCTTGTGATGAACCATGAGTATGTTCACTCATTATTCTCAATGGATACCCACCTTTTCTGAAAAAATACACCCACTTACGAAAATTACCAAATTTCCTTTGAGGGGTTAAAAAGAAACTTTGCCAACTCAACCATCACTTCCTGACATTCCCCTAGAAGTAGAGACCGATGCTTCCGACCATGCCATAGCTGTCACATTAAGGCAATCCGGGCGCCCTGAAGTGTCAAGAAACCCAGTCACCGGGATGATATTGTATTGGACTAGAAGAAAACAAAGACAACCCTATTACCTCCCCTGTCTTATGATTTGCATAAATAAGTCACGCTGTCTTAGCCAAAATGGTGAGACTCTTCAGTTACATTCAATAAAGGCACATTGAGCCAAACTAGACACTTATAATGGCCTGAAGAATGTATTGAAGCATGAAACAGACTGTTGCTTGGTGTTAAACTCAGTGCCCACTTTTATATTTTATATGTATGATGGACTCTCTCCTGTAGATTTTAACATGAGAATCCACCAATCTCATGCATTACATAATATATATATATATATATATATATATATATATAATAATAATAATAATAGCAATATCAAAGATAGTATGAAGCCAAAAATGTTGACAGTCAGTGGGATGTTGAGAGAAAAGACATTTAAGCTACACAGTCTTTGCAATAAAGTGGTCGATATCAAAGATAGGGCATTAACAGGATTAATATGAGTAAAAGTTTGTCACTTAGCTGATTGATGTGTTACCTTCAGCATCCTGACTCCAAAGTTTCGTAGGTGGATCTGTCTCTCCACTTTTCGGTGAGTATCAGCAATTTGCTGTTTATATTTATCTGATTTTTTCCTTTTATATATATATATATATATATATATATATATATATATATATATATATATATATCATTTTCATAAAATACATGAACTACATGAAAATTAAAAAAAAACTCAATTCTTAACTTTGATAATTAAATTTCTTGATGTATTGATAGACACTAATAATAATTAACATTTACTACCTCTCCATATAAACTATAAAACTGAATGACCTATTACAAAAATGCTATTATACAAAACTTGATACATCATGCAAAATTTAACTCCTTCATAGAAAAGATTTTCTATACTGAATTAAAAAACATCAAACAAACTTTCATTAATAATGATATCCCTAATTACACTGTTGATGAACAAATTAGATGAGCCATTAGAAATATTAACATAAATAAAAAAGAACATAATACTTCCTCAAAATACCTGAAACATTTCAATCTACTATACTGTAATCTAATGCATTCTAACTATAAATAACATGAAAAAGACCTAAAAAATATCATAAGTACTAAAATATTCCCCACTGATCCCAGTAAAAAAATAATACTAATTATATATTATACTAAATTTAATACAACAAACTTAATCATATGCAATAACTCTTCTCCGTCAATTAGTGTTTTGGAAAAGACCAACATTGTATACCAGTTTAAATATCCTTTGGGAGATTGTATCTCTGACAAAAATATGTACATATGTTGTTTTGACAACCACAACATTATCAAGAAATCTTATACTTCATTTGTTGGATACAAGTTCTATTGCACAACATCTAAAAGCACATGAATTGGTCTGTTAGACAATCTTGACATCAATTGCATTAATTTGTGTGTGGGTGTGTGTGTCTGTGTGTCTACATAAGTGTGATTTTGGTTTTTAATAACTGATGTATTTGTGAAACAAAAAATTGCATGCTTAATTTGATCTCTAATTTCTGTTGGTGCCTCTGCTTTTCCCATGGGCAGAGAAACATTTCATTATCTAAATTACACATATGTTCTTTGCTCTATCTGAAAAAGAACATACCATAAAAATGTTTTATTAGTAAGTAATATAAAATATTTAAAAATAAATAAATATTATATTAGTATAGGTTTGTCTTTTACACTTACTTTTAGGAAAAGTGTATTTAAAAGAAAACCAGACAGTTAATAAAAATGAAACTATAACTGATAGATGTGATACATCAGTCTGTTATAATTTCTAAATTTATAATTGGTTAAAAAAGAACTGCCAAAAATAATTTGATCAAACCAGACTGTTTGTGATTTCTTTATCAAATTTCAAAATATGTACACTTTGTATTTATTGACTAAACATGAGGGCAGCTTCCACCCATGTAAATTTAAAAGATAACATGTGTATGAAGCCTCTTTGGAGGATATATAAGCAGATGTATCAGTCAATAATTTCAAGGGCTAAAATTTTTTTTAAATCTAGAAGGTGTAATAATCTTTTGATTGGAAGGTAATAAAAATTTCAAAGAAGTCAGAAGATGAAGAGTCATGAAGATTTCATCCATAAGGAAAAGCTATTTTTGGCTGTCACCTGCAGAAGAGGAGAAGTAATCAGAAAAAAGTAAATGAAGTGAAACCAGAGAATAGAACTATGGTCTAAAAAAGAAAATATTGTTAAAAGTTTTAGTGATGTAAACGAATTTCTCAAAGCCTTTCTGTTTTTCATCTTATGATTAGGTAGGTAGGTGTATCTTTTTTCAGAGTATTTTCAACCTTATTTAAAGTTTTTGTATTAACTTCTCAAGTTTTTTTTCTATTATTTGAAGATAGAATTGTATATCTTTTTTAGAGCTTATAATTCTTTATTTTGATTTGTTATCTTGCCTTGTTTATAATAAGGTGCACAAAAGGAAATTTGTATAGAAGCTCTCTCTCTTCTATTCCCTCCCAGGGAAAAATTCCTTTAATGTATCATATTTATGCATGTATACAGTTTTGGGACATCACATCTCTTGTTGAGCCTGATCAGTACCTAGATGGGTGTCCACTTGGGAATATCAGGTGCTGTAAGCCTGAATGTGTGGGTGGTGTAATGGATAATGGCTTGGAAATTTTTAATCAAAGAGCTGAGTTCCAATTTCTGTTGGGTTCCTTATATTCATTTATGTGCAAATACACATAGGAAAGGTATTAATCCACCTATTCTCCCCCTCAGCTATGGGTTAATTAGACTTGTATCACTAAAAAATTATTACATACCCCCCCCCCAAAAAAAATTTACAATCTAAAAATATTTTCTGGCACCAAATAACCTGCAAAGGGTTGATAAGCCTTAGAAAATGAACCAACCAACCAACCAACATCTATTGTGACACGACAATATAATAAGTAATATTGGATTAAAAAAATCATTTAATTACTTAAATTATTTTGTTTACATTTTGGGTAAGAAAAAGTTAACAATGGTCATGTGTGTTTCTTTGTAAGTAATCCATAACGCATTGTAGTTTTTCCTAATTGTATCTTCTTCTTTTTCTTCTTCTTCTTCTATGTGCTATGTCTCTTCAGGACAGAAGCTATGATGGCTCTCCAGAATTCCCTATTCTTTGTAGCTCTCAGTAACGGTTGTCTTTTCACTGTCCCACCCATTCCCTGTTCTGCTATCCATTTACAGAAGCTTGTTAGGTAGATTGATTACTCACTGTTTTCTCCTGTTGCTCTTGCCTTCAATATGTCCATAAGAGTGTTAAATTCTCCAAACCCTTTTTCCTCATTATGCCCAAGAAATTTGTTTTCTTTCTGATTGTCTCTTTCTAAGTGTCCCTTTTCTTCCATTCTCCTTATTGAGGAGCTAAAAGCAGCACACTGACTAAAACTGTAAAACGTGATATGTTATCCGCATGAAAACCTTACAACATTTGATTTTCTAACACCCTGACAGACCTACTTTTATACTAGCATGAATAAATGAATGTTATTAAGTTTTAAATCTGTCTTGTTATTGTTTCTTTCTGTCGTCTGAAATACTGGACAACATGTAGATATTTGTGACAGATTATGTTTGCAATCATCCTTGATCTTGGTAACAATATTTCTTTAATTTCACAAACCAAAAAGGGAATAGTTTTTCTTTAGGAATCAAGCAATAAGGTTTGTTTATGTAATAAAGCATAAAGTGATACGAATTATTACCAATGGTGATCATTTTTTTAAAGTAGGGGTGGGGGTAATATAAAATGAAGTGCAAACATTTTGATACTCTTAATTGCATTAACATATGGTAGGAGGGATGAAAACTCTATTTGCTCCTCCCATATGGCAGGGAGGGAAAGAGAGAGTGGGAGATAGAGGAGAGAGAAAGATGGGCAGAGAAAGTAGAAATGGATAGAAGACGAGAGATGGAAAGAGAGAGGAAGGGAAACAGAGAGTGAGAGAGGTGGAGAGGAAGAGAGTCACGGGGATGTGGCTGTTATGCTATTTCATGAGGAAATTATGCTTTTGTGCAAAACTAAAACTGAAGGTCAGTAAAGGTGGCTATTCGTTTTGCCTTCTGACTCCTGTGTGAGTAATAAAAAAAGAAAAGAGAAGTGTGAGAAACATGATAGACATGAATGATTAATGGAGTTAGAAAGAATTTGTTGTTTTCATGCTTTTAGGTAATGTATTCCTGACAGTACCTCCTTCCAACTTCTTTTATGTGCCATATCCCTTCAGGACATAGGCGATCATGGCTCTCCACATCTTCCTGGCCCTTGTAGCTCTTAATACATTTTGTCTTTTTACTATTTCTTTCAAACCCTGTTTTACCACCCATTTACTGAAGCTCATCAAGTATGGTTTCCTCTGGCCATTTGTCCTGTGAGTATCAGATTTTCCAAGCCTTCTTTCATATGTGCCTTAGAAATTTCAACTGCCTCTTCCTGATGTTAAGAATAAGTTACCATTTTGTTTCCATTTTCTCTAAAACTTCATTGTTGCTCACGTTTGGTCCATGGTATCCTCAGCATCCTTCTGTAGAATTAAATTTCTGTTGCTTTGAGTCTTTTATTTATCTTTGGGGAGATTGTCTAGTATTCACTGCCATATAAGATAAATTGTCTAGTATTCACTGCCATATAAGAGGAATTGTCTAGTATTCACTGCTATATAAGAGGAATTGTCTAGTATTCACTGCCATATAAGAGGAATTGTCTAGTATTCACTGCCATATAAGAGGACGGATATCACATAATAGTTCAGTACTTCTTTGTTTGCTTCTAAGGAAATATTTCTTAGCTTTTGGAATGCACATTTGGCTATCCCAATGTGTCCTTTTTTTCTTTCTTTCTTTCTTTCTTTCTTTCTTTCTTATTATGTATGCTTTCTTTTTCTTACTAAAACCAAACTGCATTTATAATATATCTTATTTTATTTTTTATCTTTGCTCATAATTAAAATGGAATGATCTATTATTTATATAAGGTAAACTCTGCCATTACCTTAGATAAATAAAAAGTTGTGCATGATTTATTGCACATGAAAACATACAACAATTGTGGCACAAGGTCTAAAAGGAGGAACGGGTTGAGGCTGTACACTAATTATCTTATACCTAGCTAATCAGATTCACGACCTATTCATTCATTACAATTTGCGCATCCACCACAAGAACTCGTTGATCATCATTCAATCCTACATATACCACAATACCGCACAAAGTTTCGTTTTTGTTTCTATTTGCTCTAAAACCTTGTCGTTGTTCACATGTTCGGTCCATGGTATCTTCATTATTTTTCTGTAGAACCATATTTCTGTTGCTTCAAGTCTCTTCTTCATCTTTGAGGAGATTGTCCAGTATTTGCTGCCATTAAATTCACAATTCACTTGTCAGGTTTCGTTCCTTTCTTAGATTTTCCTTTTTCTATGGTTTTTCTTTTATTTAAGATGCGAAAAACAGAAAATGAAAGAAAACGAAGAAAGTGGAACATATAAAGAAAAACGTAAACGGAGAGGAGAAGTAGGAAGATGAGGAAGAAAAAGGAGAAGGAGAAGGAAAATGAGAAGAAGTGATAAAAAAGGGGAAAAGAAAATAATGAATGTGAAGAGAAAGAAAGGTAGATGACGATAGATAAATAGGAAGGTAATAAAATAATAAAAAAGATGAAAAACAAGAGAAAGACCGAAAAAGAAGAAGTGAATAATTAAATAAATAAATGAATAAATAAAAATAGAAGAAATGAAACTAAAATCAGATAAGTGAACACAAAAATGAGGACGAATTGTCAAGACAATACATCTGAAGACAAAGAAATGTCACCGCCTTGTTTAAAGAAAAGACGACAATAATTCACTAAATTTACACGGGGTGACAAGACATTGGTAGTGGGCGGGCATGGAGGTAATGGCTGCTGTGTGTTTAAGGTATTGTGATTAGGGTAAGCTGGCGTGACGATTTAGTGGTAAGTAGACATCTGAGTAGGAGTTGTGAGAGTAGATGACAAACCAGATACTGTAATTTGTGATACAATGATATGGTAGAACAAGAGATTTTCTTCAGTTTTGGAAGCAAATCAACTATTTTTCAGCTCCCATGCCGAAACTCGCTTATGGTTACAAATTTAATTTCTAACCAACAAAGACTAAGCCTGGCACAAGACATATTTTCTGAGCAATTTCGTGGGGAGTAAATGTTATTTAAAAAATGCATTTTATATTTTATTTCTTAGTAACTGATGTATTGACATTATGACTACAGACAATTAAGTTGTGCTAAGGTCTCTTTTGTCCAACAATATTAGTTTCAACAACAACAACAACAAAAAAAAAGAAAGAAAGTTAAAGCTCTGTGGAATTCTTAGCATCTTTTTTGCTGTCTTCATCTTTCATTTGTGGGGAGATTTTCTCCCATTAACTGCCATATAAGAGGAATGATATTACATGGCAGTTCATCTCTCTGTTCCTAACGAATTTGTCCTGCTTCTTATTACTTTGCTTAGCTTTTGGAATTCCTCTTTTTCTAGTTCATTGTACCTTCGGATTTTGGTGTCACATTTTCCAGCCTCTGTTAAAAGATTTCCCAGATATTTAAGCTTCTGTATTTATTTGATGTTGTCATCTCCAATTTGTATTTTGCATCTTGGTTTTTTTCTCTTGCTGACGACCATACTTTGCTTTCTTACAATTGATAACTAATCATTTTTTTCTTGTTTTCCTTTACTACTTTGTCTATGGGGCCCTAAAATTTTCTTTCTGTGTCTGCCATTAATACAGTGTCATCTGTGTATCTTATATAGTTAAGATTAAGCCCACTGATAATAAACCCTGATAGGATTTTCTGTTCCCTTAAGATATCCTAGCAATTGGGGTTGAACAAGTCTGGAGAAAAGATGCATTCTTGTCTTACGCCCCCTTCTACTTTTGTGTACCTACTCAATTCATTTTCTATCGAGATGCAGGCGGTTTGCTCACAGTATAAGTTCGCATTTAAAATTACTTATTGGATATTTTGGGGGTAGTACACGTCACAGTCAAGAAGTTAAATAGTAGATTCATGCAAGAAAATATTCCTTCGCATTTTGCAAAATAATTCTCCTTCCCTTTCCAAAATGCCGCCTCACTTTGCAAAAAAAAAAAAAAAAAAAGATAAAAGAAAGTAATGGTTTCAAAGACACCAAATTAATGGGATGTATAGGGGAGTTATAACTGTGAGTAAATAATTATAAACCCCTTAACATTTATGCAAAAATACTTGTATAGATGAGAAACAGTAAGACATGGAAACAACAAAACAAGTATTATTTATTATCTGGCTGTTATTTGGGGATGAACAAACGAGAGACAGTAATACTGAATAAAATTGTGAGTTTGGGGTCAAATGTAGATCAAATATGGATCTAAATCCATAAGATAAAGAATAAAATGTATACAGTCTTTCTCGTATGTTTTTTTTTATAGATGTCTGTAATGAGTGTCCAGATAATTTAGTTGGAAAAAAGTGTCTGGGGGTTTTCTACCTGGAATTTTTGTTGAATGTTAAAAGATAAATGTTATTATTATGGCCTGAAAAAGGAAACGGGGATTAAATTTTCGTTGATGCACGTATTAACAACCTGTCTGTGTGAACTGCTTGCCTGATAGTGAGAATGTCACGTGTTTGTGTGTACAGAGGAGAAAAGTGAGGTCGATTCTCATTGGTTTAGAATGAGTGAATTAATGATAATTATAATTGTCATAATTATTTTATTATAATTATTTTTGAGACTAAAATTAATTTTTATTAATTTTATATGGACACGACACCGTGACAGTATAATTAATATTTTATTTATGTATTTTTCATGTACACGAGAGATGGCTCCCAGTCTCCGTAGATATTACCTGTACCCAATAGAAATGTTGTGGTCATTACAAGATATGTATTCTTCTTTATGTATTGCGTCTCCTTGGGACGTATGAGATCATGGCTCTCCACAATTTCCGGTCCTTAATAAATTATGTCTTTTTGTTATTTCTCCTAAAACTTATTCTGCCATCCATTTTCTCAAACTCACGAGGTATGTTATGCGTTGTTTTTTGTTGTTCCTCTTGTCTTCAATCTGTTCTATGAGTACCAGTTTTTCCAAGCTCTCGTTAAATATAAGTTTCTTTTTGTTTTCATTTCCTCTGAAATTTTGTTAATGCTCAGAGAATAGGTGCATGGTATCCTCAGCATTCTTTATGACAATGAAAAACAATATTCAAGTAAATAAGATATCTTGGAAGCAATAGAATTCTGCAATTAATATTGAAAGAGTTAAAAAGTTAAGAAAATCAAAGGATTAATGAATGTTACAGTATGTGAAGAAGACTATACTAAAATGCAAATAATAATTTTTTTTGGTATATAGGATGTTGTGTTAATCAAATGTGTTTCTATAGTGTACATCTTTTCGAATTCTGTTATATACATATATATATGTGTGTGTGTGTGTGTGTGTGTGTGTGTGTGTGTGTGTGTGTTTAATACAAATATAACATTTGTCACTTAGTTGACAGATGTTACTTCCAGCATACCGACTCTAGAGTTTCGTGGATAAACTCTCCCATTATCCCTCCGTTCACTCGTGAGAGAATATCAGCAATATATATATATATATATATATATATATATATATATATATATATATATATGTGTGTGTGTGTGTGTGTGTGTGTGTGTGTGTGTGTGTGTATAAAGTACAGATGTTATAAGATGAAACCAACATTATATATTTCTCATATAAATATAAGGATATCCTGATGATTTTACCACCCTCATACCACTTTGGAGGGAGTGGGTAAATATTAACTTGCATAATAAAATCTGACATATGTACGCATGGATATATATTTTGCATCTTTAACATAAAAACCATAATTCTCTCTCTCTCTTTATATATATATATATATATATATATATATATATATATATATATATATATATATATATGCACACACACATACACACGCATATGTATATGTTTGTGCGTGTGTGTGTGCTAAGTTGATTTTAATAGAATTTGTCAGAAGAGGTCGTAGAATATATAAGGAAAATAGTGAAATTTGAAACTGTTACATTTCATGGTGCTAAGTTTTTAAAATGACTTTGTTCATTTAGTAGCAGAACATTAGAAAAAGAACGAAAAAAGTAAATCTGGAAAAGATCTTGATGAGTTAAATCGAACTTGTCAGAAATTGTTGCCCAGCCATTCTCATGATTTATAACAGGGGTGATCAAACTGCGCCCTGAGAGCCACGCCCCGCACTTTTAAATTTAATGTGTGGCTTGTGAAAATATGTTAGCTCAATTAATATAAAAAGTTAATAATAATATAAACATGCGAACCTTTATTCCCCAGGAATGGCCCCAATGACCCCCCCTCTAAATGGTTCATAGTTAGTAAGCATAATATAAATGAGGACTTCAACGTGGTGTTATGATCAGCAAGCCTGTCACGCTAGATCACTTAGTCGTGAGTTCGATCCTCTCTGGGTGATCCATACTTGCGACCTTGTGCCTCGTCTAAGCTACGCTTATTAAATCATTATATAATTATTATAATTTGCTTGATATTAATAAATATCAAGCCATCAACAGAGTAATGTATTTAGTTTTGAGGCTCTCACATATATTAAATTTATCATAAATGTCTCTCACGTAACGCCTGTATGGTATTGTTTGCCAGACAGTTTCCTCACAGATGAAGAAAAGACTTGACACGACAGAGATATGATTCTACCGATGAGTGTCGTGGACAGAATTTGCGGATAACGAGGAAGACTTAAGGAATAGAGACAACAAGAAGGGAACTCATATTTACAATAAAGAGATAGCTGAAATTTCTAGGCTGCATAATACGGAAAGAGGTCTTAGAGAATTTAACACACACTGGACATATTGAAGGTAAGTGGGCGAAAGAACGGGTATGAATGGATAAGAGGCCAAATACAACAAAGAAAGTGTCAATAATTCACTTAGCAACAAAACACAGAAAGTTATGGAGAGCCATGATTGTATACATCCTGAAAGGACTTGGCACATAAACGGATCTTATATTGAATAAATTTAGCCATTCTTCATCTAAAAGATCAATGCGCTTACAAAACGGGAACCACAAGAAAACGCAAAATCTTGAGCGAAGAAATGTAACGAAGAAGAAAAAATGGAAATGGAGCTATCTGAAATAGCCAGGTTTTCAAAAACCATGCAACCTGCTCACAAGCTTCAACCAAATGTTGTTGGCTTATTCAATAATCTTTGTAATGCAATAATTAAAGTCAACTCCAGTAGACTATAAAGAATGCTACTGATTTGATTAATGGAGAACTATCTTATTTAGCAGCACGATGACTGCAAGTAATACGTGTAATAATTCCTTTATATTTTTCAATTGTCCGCCTACCAGAGTAACAAAAATACATTCTAATCTTTAATCACACACACGTAGTAACAATTACACAAATCATCCGATTATAGTTTAATCACACTCAACTTATCTATCCTCGCTATAGTTTTTGAGTCCACACATTTTAATCAGAGCAGGTATCAATTTTATGTATATTGAGATTAAGTTTTGGAAGCATTTGATTCGTTTGCTGCTGTATTCAGTTATCTTTGGAGAGTCTTAAAACTATTGAGAAACATTAAAATGCAAAAGCAACATCACTCATACGAATTATCGTGCCTTTTAAATTTTCTAGACAAACCAGATGTTGACCGTTCAACGACCTAAAGCAGACTGCATAAATACGTTTTTTGCGCATCGGCTTCTCGCATACATCCACTTTAACCAAAACAAAATAATAATATATTTATGACCAGTCAGTGTCACTACCGCTCAAAACCAAAACCTTAATTTCGAGCCGACTAAAACTACTTATACCCAAATTCAAACAGACAAGCATTTGATGTCACCATCGACACACTGAAAGTCAGACGCGATACAGACCAGCGTTTGATATCAACACCGACACGCTGAGAAAGAGACGCCAACGACGACCATCACCACCATCAAATATTCATTTCACTTCTAATTTCACCACTATTTCTCCTTGTTGCCTTATCAACAGAAAGAAGTTACCAGTTTTTGTATATATGTAAATAAATTATACATTTATTTACCCTACTCAGTGTCCGCTTTTGTTTGACGCTTGGATTTAAATTTGCCGTGTTGCGAGAAGGAATTAACTTCTACAATAGTGACAACAACAAGGTTCTGTCTTCCAGATAACCCATTTCCGCCTCCGCAACAGTACGACCTTATAGTGGTGCACATAAAATCAGAATAACATTAAGGGGATAAAGAAAAAAGCAAAATAAAATACAAATTAAACAGGGAAGACAAGTTTGCTAGGATTACAACAAATTTAGTAAACATTACGTTGAATCCTAAGTAATTTCAGTTTTGAGGAACTAACTGTAATGACGAATGCATAACATTTTTCCTTAAATATATCATCACAGGTGATCAAAAATGTGTTATATAAGACAATGTTCAGTGCGAAATGCAGTGGCTGTCAATAACTGACACCGAAATCAATAACTGCCATAGAAGAAAATTAATGTTGCGCGTGTGGTCGGATCGTTGTAGTAGTATTTATTTAAAATTCTTAAAACGCAATGAAACACAAGAATAAGACAGGACGACATTTTGAAATTTGATTCCTCTGTTCCACCCAACCCGCCATATTCACCTGACCTTACACAAACCGATTATTACCTTTATCGAGTCAAGAGTTTGTTGAAAACCTTTTTACGTTAAAACCTGCGAAATTTTAATCAAATCGTATTTAGGAGCTGGCTGATAAGTGACATAAAGTCATTGCAAACAATGGTGAATATACGGGATGTCCCTAAAGTCTAGACACAGGAAATCTCATTAACTATATTTTTTTACCTCTACAGATTAAACATGGTCTTGTCGAAAGAAGAAAGAATTGACTTCTGGGGTATGCTAAAAGAGGTGTACTCGATGAAAATCACATATAAAAAGAGTGAATGTTCTAAAATTGACGTCAATGTGGAGTTATTGTATGGAGTTCACATAAATCTTGCAAAGCGCATCAACTTTTGCATCAGAAATGATGGCAATCATTACTTAAGGTGTTATTTGTTAATATTCCAATTCAATAAAATGATGAAAATTTCATTTCTTAAAATATGCATTTTTGTCTATGTGTCCAAACTTTAGGGACACCCTGTATAACTGAACGAGGCTTACGGTCACAACACTGGTTGCTGTACGGTCACTGAAGTTAAGCAACGTCGAGACTAGCCTTGATGGGTGACTCCTTGGGAATGCGAGGTGCTGTAAGCTTGGATATGCGTGTGGCGTAATGGATAATGGCTCGAAATTGTTTATCAGAGTTTCAATTTCAGTTGGTTTTGTTATATTCATTAGCGCATAAATGCCCTTGGGAAAGGTATGAATCAACCTCTTTTTCTCAGCCATAGGCTAATTAATTAGAATTGTATCACTAAATCATCACTAAATCATTATTACCCCCCCCCCCCAAAAAAAAAATTTTAAAAATACATTCTGGTTTCAAATAACCGGCTAAGTTATTTACATTATTCGGACTGTTATCCTCATCTTCATTGCCATATTCACAACGTTTCGGCCGATGTACGCCCCGGCCTTCTTCGAACCGAACTCTTTATTTCGTCCACCGTGGTAGATTTTACGTGCATGCCTCTTCCGGATATCTCAGTTATTTCCCTTTAACTCAACTCTCCAAGTTTTGGGGTTCACGACTGATGTAACCTGGTATTGAACTCACAATTATTTGGGTCCAGTCTCTGGGCTATGTGTCCATGAGGACATCTGTGTATGCATTTCAGGGACTTAGAAACTTAATGTCTCAGCAACAGTTTTTTACCAATGCTCATATTGTAAATTTTCCGTTATTATTATTGCATATTTTTTTACCAGAGCTTATATTGCAATTTTTGTGTTGTTATTCATTGATTTTTTCTAGCATTCCTTATTATTGGTTCCCATATTGTACTCATTTCTATACTTTGTCGGCCCAGGAGATTTTTGTGGCCTAGCATGTGTGCGGATTCCTTAAGTTTTCGTATTTTCCAGTGATGTTCTCTGTCTATCATTTCGACCTCATCCTACAGGGGGCGGTAATCTCCCTTTTCCCTCCATATGTGGTTGGCTATGCCTGATTTTTCTATTTCCCCTCGTGTTACCGCTTTACGATGTTTTTGCAGTCTTATCTTAAGGGGGCAGCCCGTTTCTCCTTTAACAGCTGCACGGGATGGCGTACATGGTAAGTTAATAAAAGTTGAAAGCCGTTTTGCATGAAAGACTGATTAGGAATAGATGGTCAAATGGTGAAACTTTTAAATCAAATATGTTTTAATTCAGATCTGCTCAATTTAAATGATATGATTATTTTCTAACGATTATGTTGGGAGTGCATTCAATCTTCATGAAGAATGCTTATTTTCAAGAATAGAAATTTTTTAAAAAGTCAAAATATTAACGCTGTGGTTTATCTGAAATTGTAAAAGAGCAATGGAAAAATAGAGGAAACTTCGAGAATTTAAAATAAATATTTAACGTAAAGAAATATTCAATTGCCATGAGGTATTGGCCACTACAAGAAAATATTGCTAAATTGACATGTCATGATGAATTAACCGATAAAGCAATGTTCAGTTGACATACCACTATTGATGTTGGGAGGTTTGTTCAATTGACATGCTGCAATCAACATAGGGACAGAGGAATGCTCAACTGCTATGTTCTGATGAACATATATATAGTGACAGAGAATTGTAGAGTAACCATGACGCTGTAAATGTACAAGGGTCGCTTCTACAGGAATATTTAGAGGTTGAATAACTCTTATTTTTCTTATTTTGTTTCAGACAGCAATTTGACATGAGATTAGTATCTTTGTGGAGAATTGCCAGAGGGTCATAGTGATACATACCGGGAAGTAAGGAACACTTCGAAATAAAGGCCAAGTCCGTATATCTCAGATTGATAAGAGACAAGCAGGTAGAAACGGATGGTTACTGTTACTTTTCGTGCTGAAGATAACAGTTATTCATAGGATTAGCCATTACTCTAGAGGTGAAGCGAGGGTATCCGCAGATTATCCAATTGTTATATTCTCTATGAAGTGGACTTTATCGGCTTAATTTGACCAGCTGAACTTACACGTTGTGATGTTCGTTTGAGACGCAAGGCATCACGAAGTGACAGACAAGACAGTTGTTCCATTGCCACGAATTTACACGTTGTGTTATTCATTTGACAGACCCAGAGACACGGGGAGACAGACTTGATGATTGTTCCATTGCGAGGAAATTACATGGTGTGTTATTCATTTGACAGACCCAAAGACACCTGGAGACAGAAAACACACGTGTTCCATTGCAATGAACGTATACTTTGTGCTCTTCATTTGACACACGGCGATAGACTAGACAACTTCTCCACTGTCATGAACTTACACATTGTGATATTTATTAGACAGGTCTGGAGGCACAGATAGACAGATGAGACGCAATATGCACTGTGATATACATTTTTTTCCATTACTACTGGCCTAGTCAGTACATTTTCCATTTATTGGTTCACGATGCACAGCGAGACAGCCTAACTGATCCTTTGTCATTTATATACACACTGGTTCACTTCTCATCCCTGATGTACGGGAAGATAGACAACCGTTTTACTGCCATTACACTACATTGTTTTCATTGTAGGGAACGCGTTTCTCTTGGATAGTTCCATTGACACGAACTAGCACAGTATGTCATTTCATGTTACCATGACGCTGAAATATATTCCATTAACAGGCACGAATGCAGTCTTAAAAATGACCACTTGCTGTTTTTCCTCTGAAATAGAGTCAGTATATGCGTTAATCTTGAAAATAATCATTTTTTGTCAGTTATAATTATTGTATTTCAAATGCGTTCGTTTGTCTCTGTACGTTATTTAGTTCAAAAGTTATACGATTTTTTTAGGTTCAGGTACGGAATTGCGTATGTAAAAATCGAAATGTGATTTTCGCCAAAGAAAACATTGACTATGGAGATTTTTTAAGTTTACCTCTGAGTTTTGTAGTAACGCAAGACATAAAAAAATATTGGCAATGTTTAACATTCGTTCCTGAAAAAAAAAATTGGTTATTCCCTTGACAGTGCTATTACTTTTGGCCTGTCGGGATTCCAAACATTTAACAACTGTAACAACATCACATCTTTTAAATGATACATATAAAAGGTTATTTTCTGGAGGAACGTTGAAGCGGAATGTCAATTGAAATAACATTTATATATTCTTTTCAGAAATATATAATAACAACAAATGTTCAATTTTCCTTGCAGTGAAGTTTATTCTATGAAGTGTTCGTAGCGCTGTATGAGATGTGTGGACAAATTTACTTTATGACGGTCAGCCTAATGTGTTTGTGATTTCGTAGACAAAGCCCTAGTCGACAGCCGCTGGCTTATCTCTTCCATGGTGTGCATGTGTGTTGGTGCGTGTGTACGCATATGTATATCAAACAGGACTCTGAAATTGTTTTGAAGACCGAGAAGCAGTATGCTTCTATTTTTATATACGTAATGGTGATTTTACATAGAGCTGTGAACTTTTTGAATACAAGATTTTCATTAGTTAGAAAATAATTTCTCCATGGTTCGTGAAAATCTTTTTTCTAGAATTAGTGGGAGTGATGACAAGAGTTATTATTATTATTATTATCTAAATGGTTAAAAAATAACATGTGGTACGTCTACAACTACGTTCACAAAGTATTTTGGTGGTATTTGCCCTACTTATTGTAGGATTTTATTAATTGAAAAATACATATCGGATTTAATTCCTATAGACCCCCTTGGTAATACTTATTATTTTAAAAAATAATGATTCGAAACAAACATATGAAAGTGGATTTATACATTTTCTTTATTAGTGAGAATTGTAAACAAAGATATGAACACTATTTATTTATTAGATTGTATTTATAAGAATAATTTCATATTTATAAGAGTATTGTGGAATCTTCCACGACACCCAGTTAACCCCTGCTAGGAAATGCATTCCCACGCGACAGATCTATTTCAGGCGCCAATTCAGTTTGAGCCTGTCACTTGAGACAACATTCTATAAAACCAAACACGAGTATTTCTCGCTCTCTCTTTCTTCACGATCCCTCTTGGTTTGCACTCGTGCGTCTCAACACCGCTGCCAAAATGTGACCCTAAAGGAACTCTCGTCTCGACTGATCCAGTCAGACGTTAAAAGAACTGTACATAATTCATGCAAGTATTATCTCTGAACTCTATCTAACTTGTTCAATACATTCCAAACATACAACACTATTCTTATACGTTCTAATAGTCAACTTATATAATATGAGCTCAGATACAATTTTTCCAAGTCAAAGAGACGTAACTCCGTCTAACCTTTCAGTTCAAATACATGTATATTCATTTCAATAATAAATCCAATTGTTACATTTTCAACTCTACGTTCTGTTTTGTATTTTACCATGTGCTATTTCACGTCAAATGTAATTTGCATTGTTACCACCACATTGGATAGCGACCTCCAGCATAATGGCATGATCCTTTCCACACCTTTCCTAGACAAAATAAAATAATTGTGGCGAACACCCTTCACATGCACGCACAACAAATATGGCTACTCCATCGTACACAGGGTACGTCCGCAACAGTATAAAAATATAATAAAATACTTTTTCTATAGTTCATTGATATTTTTATAAAATAATGAATAAAAATATTTTCGTAATTATTTATAAAATGATAAATAATAAATATCGCATTGTAGTTGGTTTACATATTTTTACAATTTTTATAATTTTTTTGAACAGAATGATTTTTCAAATTTATTTATAAAAGGTTAAAAATAAATATTGCTAGTATTTGGTTCACATATTCTTATAATCTTGTGAATAAACATTTCCAAGAAGGTCAAAAGTGTATACAGTAATAGCGGAGTCAAAGGAATTCTCTTGACGCAACGTTTTTTTTTTGTCGAGCGTGAAGGTTAAACATTGACAACAAACCTTTCTGCCTATTTTCAATTTCCAAAACTTTTAATTTTCGACACGCTCGACTGTGTAATATCCAATTTAATGTATCGGACCAAACGATACCGCACGAGATGGAAGATGTAAACCTTTTTGATTTGTGTACGCTTCAAGTAGGATAAGCGCAAAAATATGAACCCAACTGTTTATTAAAGGCAAGACATTTCTCTGCAAGAAGGTGCAATTTTTATTTAAGAGTTGAATTCATCTAGTACTTTTTTCACTAAGTTTTTAAACTTAGAAATTCTTTATGAAAGACAACTTCAAATCTTATCTTTCGCCCAGCAAACTGACGAGCATATGTTTTTTTCTTTAAAATGAGACTACTTTGATATGTGTAGGGATACACAACTCTGAACGCAACAAGTTTGAAAAACCCTGCTATGATATCTATCAGCTTTGAAAATAGAGAAAAGAGTACTCGTTGTTGAAATAGTAAGATAATTTAAAGAGACGTGGAGTAAAAACTAATCATCAAACACGAGAAAGAATTGTATCTTTATGAAGTTAAAAGATTACATTTTGTTTATAAAGTTTATCAAAATAACCTCTGAAATAAACGAGATTTCACCAATTTCGCTGTTTTGATACGATTTCGAAGTGTAAACTAGGGAAATTTAGTATAACTATTCTCATACCTTTTTTATGCAGAACATTACTTACAACGTTAGTCTATATCGCAGATATAAAAAGTTAAATTTTAGGTGAGACTCAGTCACATATCACGTTTTTCAGTGTCGAGAACCATCTTGTACGTCTTCATTTAACTCCCGTCAATTCATAGTATGGTTTTCCAAAATTAGCACGAAATTAAACGTTAGATATCATTTTAACTGCAGAAAATGCATGGGGAACCAGAGCATTGCACTATTGAACTAACTATTCGTTATAGGTCTTCAATTTACTGTCGGCGATGCACGGTTGATTGTTTGATTGGTTGGTTATTTAACCGGCATGTTAACTTCAGTTTAGTAATCGAAAATTATTTTTTTATATTTACCGATGTATGCATTAGCCGCACTAATTGTGGGATTCCTGTAGTTCTAAACAAATGAAAGATTTATTCCGGTATGCGAAAATTAAATTTGTATTTTTCAGCTATATCTCTTAGACTGAAAAGAACATACCATAAATATCAGACTAAATCGTCAACAAGAGAAACCATCATTCCAGTTTTGAAAAGGCGGATGAGATTCAGCTATATTTCGATTCTTCCAAACCAAAAGAACAGAAAATATTTAATAGAAAGAGACGTACATTATGGTCACAGAAAATATACGCGGTTCATTAAGAACATAATTTAAGTATGTATGGAATTAGGATTTTTCTTTTTTATGTATTGATTCTTTTCAGAACAAAGTTGTACAATGATTCTAATAAGATTTTGCCAAATAATCGAAAGAGGGATTGAGATGTGCGTAAAACCGTTGTCTTGTAAGGCCTAGAATTGGACTATCAGTGTCTAATTGTCTATTCATAATGATTTATATGAATGCTAACATTTCTGTAGATTTGTGAGTTTCGAATTATTTTTCATTCTTTTCGAAGAAACTGTTTAAGACAAGCTTAAATTAAGAAAATATATTTGAAGAAAAATTATTTGGTATAATATTGTTAATGATTTCAATATTGTACAATTAATTTGATATAAATTTAATTTAATTAGACAACTTTAATTTACATATTAATATTGTTATTGATTTTATAAAATGTTTGTATTGAGGCTTGTAATAATATTTAAACATAAAACTTTATTGTGGATTGTAAAAACATTTTTCTTAAAATAATAATGAAGCAGAAATCTCCTGATTTTTTCTCCTTTATTTTATGATTATCGGTCAGACTGATGGGTCGATTTTTTCATTATCATGAACGTACAATGAAGCTGTTCATTCATTTGTCAGGAGCTGACGTACGGACAGACTGATGTGTCGCTTGATCCATAACAATGAACTTGCAATGATGTTAATCATTTGTCAGGTCCTGAGGTAAGGACAGAGTGAGTTGGCGTTTGATCTATTATCATGAACTATTGTTGATGCTGTTCATTTTTCAGGTCCTGGGGTACGTTTAGTCTATGATGATCTTGCAACGATGCTTTTCATTTGTCAGGTCCTGTGGTACGGATAGAGTGGGGGTAGCTTGATCCTTTACCATGAACTTGCAATGATCCTGTCCATTTGTCAGGCCCTGCGGTATGGTTAGACTGAGAGGATGCTACTTTCATTATCAGGATACTGTTCCTTTGTCAGGTCCTGACGTACGAACATAGGGAGGTGTCGTTTGTTCCATTGCCATGGTCTTGCAATAATGCTGTTCAATGGTCAGGTCCTGAGGTACTGTAACAGTGAGATTCTGCTTGATTCATTATCATGAACTTGCAGTGATGCTGTTCATTTGTCAGGATCCGATGTACGACAAGTGTGAAATGTCACTTGTTCCATTACCATGAACTTGCAATCATGCTGCTTATTTGTTAGGTCCTGAGGTAAGGTCAGACTGTGGGTTCGCTTGATCCATTATCATGAACTTATAATGATGCTGTTCATTTGTCGGGTCCTGTAGTATGGCAAGAGTGAGATGTTGCTTAAACCATTAGCATGAACTTGTAATGATGCTGACCCTTTGTCAGGTCGTGAGGTAGAGACACAGTCGGGGGTTGCTTGATCGATTATCATGAACTTGCAATTCATTTGTCAGGGCCTGAAATACGAACAGAAATAGGATTCACTTGATCCTATTTCATGTTCTTGTAATGATGCAGTTTATTTGTCAGGCCCTGAGGTATGGTAAGAGTTACATTTCGCTTGATCCATTGTCATGAACATGCAAATCATTTGTCAGGTGCTTTACCATGGTCCCGAGTTATTTACAGAGTGAAGCGTTGTTTGATCCATTACCATGAACTTTCTATGATACTGTTCATTTTTCAGGTCCTGAGATACGTTTGGTCTGAGATGTTGCTTCTTCCATTACCATGATCTTGCAATGATGCTGTTCATTGGTCAGATCCTGCGGTACGGTAAGACTGAGTGGGTGCTACTTCCATTACTATGAACTAGCTGGATACTGTTCTTTGCGGTACGATCAGATTAAGATGTAGTTTCATCCATTACCATCATCTTGAAATGATGCTGCACGATTATCAGTTCCTGAGGTACAGTAGGGTTAGAAGATGTTGCTTCTTCCAGTACCATGAACTTGGAGTGATGCTGATCATTTGTCAGGTCCTGAGATACGTACAGAGTTAAGTGTTGTTTGAACTATTACCATGAACTTGTCATCATCCCGTTCATTTGTCAAGCACTGAGATACTGTAAGAGTGAGATGTCGCTTGATTCATTACTATGAACTTGCAATTATGCTGTCCTTTTGTCAGGTCCTGAGTTATTGTAAGAGTGTGATGTCACTTGTCCTATTACCATGAACTTGTAATCATGCTGCTAATTTGTCAAGTCCTGGGGTACGGTCAGGCTGCTGAGTAAGATGTTACTTCTGCCAATAACGTGAATTTGTAATGGTGCTGATTATTTGTCAGGTTCAGAGTGAGGCGTTGTTTGATCCATTACCATGAACTTGCGATGATGTTGTTCATTTGTCAGGTACTGAGATACGTTTAGTCTGAGATGATGCTCCTTTCATTACCATGAACTTGCGATGATGCTGTTCATCTTTCAGGTCCTGAGGTAGTGTAAAAGTGACATACCGCTTGATCCCTTAACATGAACTTGGTGTCCATTTCTGGTCCAGAGGCACGGATAGAGTGAGCTCACGCTTGATCCATTACAATGAACTTGCGATGATGCTGTTCATCTGTCAGGTCCTGAGGTAGTGTAAAAGTGAGATACCGCTTGATCCCTTAACATGAACTTGGTGTCCATTTCTGGTCCAGAGGCACGGATAGAGTGAGCTCACGCTTGATCCATTACAATGAACTTGCGATGATGCTGTTCATCTGTCAGGTCCTGAGGTAGTGTAAAAGTGAGATACCGCTTGATCCCTTAACATGAACTTGGTGTCCATTTCTGGTCCAGAGGCACGGATAGAGTGAGCTCACGCTTGATCCATTACCATGAACTTGCGATGATGCTGTTCATCTGTCAGGTCCTGAGGTAGTGTAAAAGTGAGATACCGCTTGATCCCTTAACATGAACTTGGTGTCCATTTCTGGTACAGAGGCACGGATAGAGTGAGCTCACGCTTGATCCATTACCATGAACTTGCGATGATGCTGTTCATCTGTCAGGTCCTGAGGTAGTGTAAAAGTGAGATACCGCTTGATCCCTTAACATGAACTTGGTGTCCATTTCTGGTCCAGAGGCACGGATAGAGTGAGCTCACGCTTGATCCATTACCATGAACTTGCGATGATGCTGTTCATCTGTCAGGTCCTGAGGTAGTGTAAAAGTGAGATACCGCTTGATCCCTTAACATGAACTTGGTGTCCATTTCTGGTCCAGAGGCACGGATAGAGTGAGCTCACGCTTGATCCATTACCATGAACTTGCGATGATGCTGTTCATCTGTCAGGTCCTGAGGTAGTGTAAAAGTGAGATACCGCTTGATCCCTTAACATGAACTTGGTGTCCATTTCTGGTCCAGAGGCACGGATAGAGTGAGCTCACGCTTGATCCATTTCCATGAACTTGCGATGATGCTGTTCATCTGTCAGGTCCTGAGGTAGTGTAAAAGTGAGATACCGCTTGATCCCTTAACATGAACTTGGTGTCCATTTCTGGTCCAGAGGCACGGATAGAGTGAGCTCACGCTTGATCCATTACCATGAACTTGCGATGATGCTGTTCATCTGTCAGGTCCTGATGTAGTGTAAAAGTGAGATACCGCTTGATCCCTTAACATGAACTTGGTTTCCATTTCTGGTCCAGAGGCACGGATAGAGTGAGCTCACGCTTGATCCATTACCATGAACTTGCGATGATGCTGTTCATCTGTCAGGTCCTGAGGTAGTGTAAAAGTGGGATACCGCTTGATCCCTTAACATGAACTTGGTGTCCATTTCTGGTCCAGAGGCACGGATAGAGTGAGCTCACGCTTGATCCATTACCATGAACTTGCGATGATGCTGTTCATCTGTCAGGTCCTGAGGTAGTGTAAAAGTGAGATACCGCTTGATCCCTTAACATGAACTTGGTGTCCATTTCTGGTCCAGAGGCACGGATAGAGTGAGCTCACGCTTGATCCATTTCCATGAACTTGCGATGATGCTGTTCATCTGTCAGGTCCTGAGGTAGTGTAAAAGTGAGATACCGCTTGATCCCTTAACATGAACTTGGTGTCCATTTCTGGTCCAGAGGCACGGATAGAGTGAGCTCACGCTTGATCCATTACCATGAACTTGCGATGATGCTGTTCATCTGTCAGGTCCTGAGGTAGTGTAAAAGTGAGATACCGCTTGATCCCTTAACATGAACTTTGTGTCCATTTCTGGTCCAGAGGCACGGATAGAGTGAGCTCACGCTTGATCCATTACCATGAACTTGCGATGATGCTGTTCATCTGTCAGGTCCTGAGGTAGTGTAAAAGTGAGATACCGCTTGATCCCTTAACATGAACTTGGTGTCCATTTCTGGTCCAGAGGCACGGATAGAGTGAGCTCACGCTTGATCCATTACCATGAACTTGCGATGATGCTGTTCATCTGTCAGGTCCTGAGGTAGTGTAAAAGTGAGATACCGCTTGATCCCTTAACATGAACTTGGTGTCCATTTCTGGTCCAGAGGCACGGATAGAGTGAGCTCACGCTTGATCCATTACCATGAACTTGCGATGATGCTGTTCATCTGTCAGGTCCTGAGGTAGTGTAAAAGTGAGATACCGCTTGATCCCTTAACATGAACTTGGTGTCCATTTCTGGTCCAGAGGCACGGATAGAGTGAGCTCACGCTTGATCCATTACCATGAACTTGCGATGATGCTGTTCATCTGTCAGGTCCTGAGGTAGTGTAAAAGTGAGATACCGCTTGATCCCTTAACATGAACTTGGTGTCCATTTCTGGTCCAGAGGCACGGATAGAGTGAGCTCACGCTTGATCCATTACCATGAACTTGCGATGATGCTGTTCATCTGTCAGGTCCTGAGGTAGTGTAAAAGTGAGATACCGCTTGATCCCTTAACATGAACTTGGTGTCCATTTCTGGTCCAGAGGCACGGATAGAGTGAGCTCACGCTTGATCCATTACCATGAACTTGCGATGATGCTGTTCATCTGTCAGGTCCTGAGGTAGTGTAAAAGTGAGATACCGCTTGATCCCTTAACATGAACTTGGTGTCCATTTCTGGTCCAGAGGCACGGATAGAGGGAGCTAACGCTTGATCCATTTCCATGAACTTGCGATGATGCTGTTCATCTGTCAGGTCCTGAGGTAGTGTAAAAGTGAGATACCGCTTGATCCCTTAACATGAACTTGGTGTCCATTTCTGGTACAGAGGCACGGATAGAGTGAGCTCACGCTTGATCCATTTCCATGAACTTGCGATGATGCTGTTCATCTGTCAGGTCCTGAGGTAGTGTAAAAGTGAGATACCGCTTGATCGTTTAACATGAACTTGGTGTCCATTTCTGGTCCAGAAGCACGGATAGAGTGAGCTCACGCTTGATCCATTTCCATGAACTTGCGATGATGCTGTTCATCTGTCAGGTCCTGAGGTAGTGTAAAAGTGAGCTACCGCTTGATCCCTTAACATGAACTTGGTGTCCATTTCTGGTCCAGAGGCACGGATAGAGTGAGCTCACGCTTGATCCATTACCATGAACTTGCGATGATGCTGTTCATCTGTCAGGTCCTGAGGTAGTGTAAAAGTGAGATACCGCTTGATCGTTTAACATGAACTTGGTGTCCATTTCTGGTCCAGAAGCACGGATAGAGTGAGCTCACGCTTGATCCATTTCCATGAACTTGCGATGATGCTGTTCATCTGTCAGGTCCTGAGGTAGTGTAAAAGTGAGATACCGCTTGATCCCTTAACATGAATTTGGTGTCCATTTCTGGTCCAGAGGCACGGATAGAGTGAGCTCACGCTTGATCCATTACCATGAACTTGCGATGATGCTGTTCATCTGTCAGGTCCTGAGGTAGTGTAAAAGTGAGATACCGCTTGATCCCTTAACATGAACTTGGTGTCCATTTCTGGTCCAGAGGCACGGATAGAGTGAGCTCACGCTTGATCCATTACCATGAACTTGCGATGATGCTGTTCATCTGTCAGGTCCTGAGGTAGTGTAAAAGTGAGATACCGCTTGATCCCTTAACATGAACTTGGTGTCCATTTCTGGTCCAGAGGCACGGATAGAGTGAGCTCACGCTTGATCCATTACCATGAACTTGCGATGATGCTGTTCATCTGTCAGGTCCTGAGGTAGTGTAAAAGTGAGATACCGCTTGATCCCTTAACATGAACTTGGTGTCCATTTCTGGTCCAGAGGCACGGATAGAGTGAGCTCACGCTTGATCCATTACCATGAACTTGCGATGATGCTGTTCATCTGTCAGGTCCTGAGGTAGTGTAAAAGTGAGATACCGCTTGATCCCTTAACATGAACTTGGTGTCCATTTCTGGTCCAGAGGCACGGATAGAGTGAGCTCACGCTTGATCCATTACCATGAACTTGCGATGATGCTGTTCATCTGTCAGGTCCTGAGGTAGTGTAAAAGTGAGATACCGCTTGATCCCTTAACATGAACTTGGTGTCCATTTCTGGTCCAGAGGCACGGATAGAGTGAGCTCACGCTTGATCCATTACCATGAACTTGCGATGATGCTGTTCATCTGTCAGGTCCTGAGGTAGTGTAAAAGTGAGATACCGCTTGATCCCTTAACATGAACTTGGTGTCCATTTCTGGTCCAGAGGCACGGATAGAGTGAGCTCACGCTTGATCCATTACCATGAACTTGCGATGAGGCTGTTCATCTGTCAGGTCCTGAGGTAGTGTAAAAGTGAGATACCGCTTGATCCCTTAACATGAACTTGGTGTCCATTTCTGGTCCAGAGGCACGGATAGAGTGAGCTCACGCTTGATCCATTACCATGAACTTGCGATGATGCTGTTCATCTGTCAGGTCCTGAGGTAGTGTAAAAGTGAGATACCCGCTTGATCCCTTAACATGAACTTGGTGTCCATTTCTGGTCCAGAGGCACGGATAGAGTGAGCTCACGCTTGATCCATTACCATGAACTTGCGATGATGCTGTTCATCTGTCAGGTCCTGAGGTAGTGTAAAAGTGAGATACCGCTTGATCCCTTAACATGAACTTGGTGTCCATTTCTGGTCCAGAGGCACGGATAGAGTGAGCTCACGCTTGATCCATTACCATGAACTTGCGATGATGCTGTTCATCTGTCAGGTCCTGAGGTAGTGTAAAAGTGAGATACCGCTTGATCCCTTAACATGAACTTGGTGTCCATTTCTGGTCCAGAGGCACGGATAGAGTGAGCTAACGCTTGATCCATTACCATGAACTTGCGATGATGCTGTTCATCTGTCAGGTCCTGAGGTAGTGTAAAAGTGATATACCGCTTGATCCCTTAACATGAACTTGGTGTCCATTTCTGGTCCAGAGGCACGGATAGAGTGAGCTCACGCTTGATCCATTTCCATGAACTTGCGATGATGCTGTTCATCTGTCAGGTCCTGAGGTAGTGTAAAAGTGAGATACCGCTTGATCCCTTAACATGAACTTGGTGTCCATTTCTGGTCCAGAGGCACGGATAGAGTGAGCTCACGCTTGATCCATTACCATGAACTTGCGATGATGCTGTTCATCTGTCAGGTCCTGAGGTAGTGTAAAAGTGAGATACCGCTTGATCCCTTAACATGAACTTGGTGTCCATTTCTGGTCCAGAGGCACGGATAGAGTGAGCTCACGCTTGATCCATTACCATGAACTTGCGATGATGCTGTTCATCTGTCAGGTCCTGAGGTAGTGTAAAAGTGAGATACCGCTTGATCCCTTAACATGAACTTGGTGTCCATTTCTGGTCCAGAGGCACGGATAGAGTGAGCTAACGCTTGATCCATTACCATGAACTTGCGATGATGCTGTTCATCTGTCAGGTCCTGAGGTAGTGTAAAAGTGAGATACCGCTTGATCCCTTAACATGAACTTGGTGTCCATTTCTGGTCCAGAGGCACGGATAGAGTGAGCTCACGCTTGATCCATTTCCATGAACTTGCGATGATGCTGTTCATCTGTCAGGTCCTGAGGTAGTGTAAAAGTGAGATACCGCTTGATCGTTTAACATGAACTTGGTGTCCATTTCTGGTCCAGAAGCACGGATAGAGTGAGCTCACGCTTGATCCATTTCCATGAACTTGCGATGATGCTGTTCATCTGTCAGGTCCTGAGGTAGTGTAAAAGTGAGATACCGCTTGATCGTTTAACATGAACTTGGTGTCCATTTCTGGTCCAGAGGCACGGATAGAGTGAGCTCACGCTTGATCCATTACCATGAACTTGCGATGATGCTGTTCATCTGTCAGGTCCTGAGGTAGTGTAAAAGTGAGATACCGCTTGATCCCTTAACATGAACTTGGTGTCCATTTCTGGTCCAGAGGCACGGATAGAGTGAGCTCACGCTTGATCCATTACCATGAACTTGCGATGATGCTGTTCATCTGTCAGGTTCTGAGGTAGTGTAAAAGTGAGATACCGCTTGATCCCTTAACATGAACTTGGTGTCCATTTCTGGTCCAGAGGCACGGATAGAGTGAGCTAACGCTTGATCCATTACCATGAACTTGCGATGATGCTGTTCATCTGTCAGGTCCTGAGGTAGTGTAAAAGTGAGATACCGCTTGATCCCTTAACATGAACTTGGTGTCCATTTCTGGTCCAGAGGCACGGATAGAGTGAGCTCACGCTTGATCCATTTCCATGAACTTGCGATGATGCTGTTCATCTGTCAGGTCCTGAGGTAGTGTAAAAGTGAGATACCGCTTGATCGTTTAACATGAACTTGGTGTCCATTTCTGGTCCAGAAGCACGGATAGAGTGAGCTCACGCTTGATCCATTTCCATGAACTTGCGATGATGCTGTTCATCTGTCAGGTCCTGAGGTAGTGTAAAAGTGAGATACCGCTTGATCGTTTAACATGAACTTGGTGTCCATTTCTGGTCCAGAGGCACGGATAGAGTGAGCTCACGCTTGATCCATTTCCATGAACTTGCGATGATGCTGTTCATCTGTCAGGTCCTGAGGTAGTGTAAAAGTAAGATACCGATTGATCCCTTAACATGAACTTGGTGTCCATTTCTGGTCCAGAGGCACGGATAGAGTGAGCTCACGCTTGATCCATTACCATGAACTTGCGATGATGCTGTTCATCTGTCAGGTCCTGAGGTAGTGTAAAACTGAGATACCGCTTGATCCCTTAACATGAACTTGGTGTCCATTTCTGGTCCAGAGGCACGGATAGAGTGAGCTCACGCTTGATCCATTTCCATGAAATTGCGATGATGCTGTTCATCTGTCAGGTCCTGGGGTAGTGTAAAAGTGAGATACCGCTTGATCCCTTAACATGAACTTGGTGTCCATTTCTGGTCCAGAGGCACGGATAGAGTGAGCTCACGCTTGATCCATTACAATGAACTTGCGATGATGCTGTTCATCTGTCAGGTCCTGAGGTAGTGTAAAAGTGAGATACCGCTTGATCCCTTAACATGAACTTGGTGTCCATTTCTGGTCCAGAGGCACGGATAGAGTGAGCTCACGCTTGATCCATTACCATGAACTTGCGATGATGCTGTTCATCTGTCAGGTCCTGAGGTAGTGTAAAAGTGAGATACCGCTTGATCCCTTAACATGAACTTGGTGTCCATTTCTGGTCCAGAGGCACGGATAGAGTGAGCTAACGCTTGATCCATTACCATGAACTTGCGATGATGCTGTTCATCTGTCAGGTCCTGAGGTAGTGTAAAAGTGAGATACCGCTTGATCCCTTAACATGAACTTGGTGTCCATTTCTGGTCCAGAGGCACGGATAGAGTGAGCTCACGCTTGATCCATTTCCATGAACTTGCGATGATGCTGTTCATCTGTCAGGTCCTGAGGTAGTGTAAAAGTGAGATACCGCTTGATCGTTTAACATGAACTTGGTGTCCATTTCTGGTCCAGAAGCACGGATAGAGTGAGCTCACGCTTGATCCATTTCCATGAACTTGCGATGATGCTGTTCATCTGTCAGGTCCTGAGGTAGTGTAAAAGTGAGATACCGCTTGATCGTTTAACATGAACTTGGTGTCCATTTCTGGTCCAGAGGCACGGATAGAGTGAGCTCACGCTTGATCCATTTCCATGAACTTGCGATGATGCTGTTCATCTGTCAGGTCCTGAGGTAGTGTAAAAGTAAGATACCGATTGATCCCTTAACATGAACTTGGGGTCCATTTCTGGTCCAGAGGCACGGATAGAGTGAGCTCACGCTTGATCCATTACCATGAACTTGCGATGATGCTGTTCATCTGTCAGGTCCTGAGGTAGTGTAAAAGTGAGATACCGCTTGATCCCTTAACATGAACTTGGTGTCCATTTCTGGTCCAGAGGCACGGATAGAGTGAGCTCACGCTTGATCCATTACCATGAACTTGCGATGATGCTGTTCATCTGTCAGGTCCTGAGGTAGTGTAAAAGTGAGATACCGCTTGATCCCTTAACATGAACTTGGTGTCCATTTCTGGTCCAGAGGCACGGATAGAGTGAGCTCACGCTTGATCCATTACCATGAACTTGCGATGATGCTGTTCATCTGTCAGGTCCTGAGGTAGTGTAAAATTGAGATACCGCTTGATCCCTTAACATGAACTTGGTGTCCATTTCTGGTCCAGAGGCACGGATAGAGTGAGCTCACGCTTGATCCATTACCATGAACTTGCGATGATGCTGTTCATCTGTCAGGTCCTGAGGTAGTGTAAAAGTGAGATACCGCTTGATCCCTTAACATGAACTTGGTGTCCATTTCTGGTCCAGAGGCACGGATAGAGTGAGCTCACGCTTGATCCATTACCATGAACTTGCGATGATACTGTTCATCTGTCAGGTCCTGAGGTAGTGTAAAAGTGAGATACCGCTTGATCCCTTAACATGAACTTGGTGTCCATTTCTGGTCCAGAGGCACGGATAGAGTGAGCTCACGCTTGATCCATTACCATGAACTTGCGATGATGCTGTTCAACTGTCAGGTCCTGAGGTAGTGTAAAAGTAAGATACCGCTTGATCCCTTAACATGAACTTGGTGTCCATTTCTGGTCCAGAGGCACGGATAGAGTGAGCTAACGCTTGATCCATTTCCATGAACTTGCGATGATGCTGTTCATCTGTCAGGTCCTGAGGTAGTGTAAAAGTATGATACCGATTGATCCCTTAACATGAACTTGGGGTCCATTTCTGGTCCAGAGGCACGGATAGAGTGAGCTCACGCTTGATCCATTACCATGAACTTGCGATGATGCTGTTCATCTGTCAGGTCCTGAGGTAGTGTAAAAGTGAGATACCGCTTGATCCCTTAACATGAACTTGGTGTCCATTTCTGGTCCAGAGGCACGGATAGAGTGAGCTCACGCTTGATCCATTTCCATGAACTTGCGATGATGCTGTTCATCTGTCAGGTCCTGAGGTAGTGTAAATGTGAGATACCGCTTGATCCCTTAACATGAACTTGGTGTCCATTTCTGGTCCAGAGGCACGGATAGAGTGAGCTCACGCTTGATCCATTTCCATGAACTTGCGATGATGCTGTTCATCTGTCAGGTCCTGAGGTAGTGTAAAAGTGAGATACCGCTTGATCGTTTAACATGAACTTGGTGTCCATTTCTGGTCCAGAGGCACGGATAGAGTGAGCTCACGCTTGATCCATTTCCATGAACTTGCGATGATGCTGTTCATCTGTCAGGTCCTGAGGTAGTGTAAAAGTAAGATACCGATTGATCCCTTAACATGAACTTGGGGTCCATTTCTGGTCCAGAGGCACGGATAGAGTGAGCTCACGCTTGATCCATTACCATGAACTTGCGATGATGCTGTTCATCTGTCAGGTCCTGAGGTAGTGTAAAAGTGAGATACCGCTTGATCCCTTAACATGAACTTGGTGTCCATTTCTGGTCCAGAGGCACGGATAGAGTGAGCTCACGCTTGATCCATTTCCATGAACTTGCGATGATGCTGTTCATCTGTCAGGTCCTGAGGTAGTGTAAAAGTGAGATACCGCTTGATCCCTTAACATGAACTTGGTGTCCATTTCTGGTCCAGAGGCACGGATAGAGTGAGCTCACGCTTGATCCATTACCATGAACTTGCGATGATGCTGTTCATCTGTCAGGTCCTGAGGTAGTGTAAAAGTGAGATACCGCTTGATCCCTTAACATGAACTTGGTGTCCATTTCTGGTCCAGAGGCACGGATAGAGTGAGCTCACGCTTGATCCATTACCATGAACTTGCGATGATGCTGTTCATCTGTCAGGTCCTGAGGTAGTGTAAAAGTCAGATACCGCTTGATCCCTTAACATGAACTTGGTGTCCATTTCTGGTACAGAGGCACGGATAGAGTGAGCTCACGCTTGATCCATTTCCATGAACTTGCGATGATGCTGTTCATCTGTCAGGTCCTGAGGTAGTGTAAAAGTGAGATACCGCTTGATCCCTTAGCATGCACTTGGTGTCCATTTCTGGTCCAGAGGCACGGATAGAGTGAGCTCACGCTTGATCCGTTTCCATGAACTTGCGATGATGCTGTTCATCTGTCAGGTCCTGAGGTAGTGTAAAAGTGAGATACCGCTTGATCCCTTAACATGAACTTGGTGTCCATTTCTGGTCCAGAGGCACGGATAGAGTGAGCTCACGCTTGATCCATTACCATGAACTTGCGATGATGCTGTTCATCTGTCAGGTCCTGAGGTAGTGTAAAAGTGAGATACCGCTTGATCCCTTAACATGAACTTGGTGTCCATTTCTGGTCCAGAGGCACGGATAGAGTGAGCTCACGCTTGATCCATTACCATGAACTTGCGATGATGCTGTTCATCTGTCAGGTCCTGAGGTAGTGTAAAATTGAGATACCGCTTGATCCCTTAACATGAACTTGGTGTCCATTTCTGGTCCAGAGGCACGGATAGAGTGAGCTCACGCTTGATCCATTACCATGAACTTGCGATGATGCTGTTCATCTGTCAGGTCCTGAGGTAGTGTAAAAGTGAGATACCGCTTGATCCCTTAACATGAACTTGGTGTCCATTTCTGGTCCAGAGGCACGGATAGAGTGAGCTCACGCTTGATCCATTACCATGAACTTGCGATGATGCTGTTCATCTGTCAGGTCCTGAGGTAGTGTAAAAGTGAGATACCGCTTGATCCCTTAACATGAACTTGGTGTCCATTTCTGGTCCAGAGGCACGGATAGAGTGAGCTCACGCTTGATCCATTACCATGAACTTGCGATGATGCTGTTCAACTGTCAGGTCCTGAGGTAGTGTAAAAGTAAGATACCGCTTGATCCCTTAACATGAACTTGGTGTCCATTTCTGGTCCAGAGGCACGGATAGAGTGAGCTAACGCTTGATCCATTTCCATGAACTTGCGATGATGCTGTTCATCTGTCAGGTCCTGAGGTAGTGTAAAAGTATGATACCGATTGATCCCTTAACATGAACTTGGGGTCCATTTCTGGTCCAGAGGCACGGATAGAGTGAGCTCACGCTTGATCCATTACCATGAACTTGCGATGATGCTGTTCATCTGTCAGGTCCTGAGGTAGTGTAAAAGTGAGATACCGCTTGATCCCTTAACATGAACTTGGTGTCCATTTCTGGTCCAGAGGCACGGATAGAGTGAGCTCACGCTTGATCCATTTCCATGAACTTGCGATGATGCTGTTCATCTGTCAGGTCCTGAGGTAGTGTAAAAGTGAGATACCGCTTGATCCCTTAACATGAACTTGGTGTCCATTTCTGGTCCAGAGGCACGGATAGAGTGAGCTCACGCTTGATCCATTTCCATGAACTTGCGATGATGCTGTTCATCTGTCAGGTCCTGAGGTAGTGTAAAAGTGAGATACCGCTTGATCGTTTAACATGAACTTGGTGTCCATTTCTGGTCCAGAAGCATGGATAGAGTGAGCTCACGCTTGATCCATTACCATGAACTTGCGATGATGCTGTTCATCTGTCAGGTCCTGAGGTAGTGTAAAAGTGAGATACCGCTCGATCCCTTAACATGATCTTGGTGTCCATTTCTGGTCCAGAGGCACGGATAGAGTGAGCTCACGCTTGATCCATTTCCATGAACTTGCGATGATGCTGTTCATCTGTCAGGTCCTGAGGTAGTGTAAAAGTGAGATACCGCTCGATCCCTTAACATGAACTTGGTGTCCATTTCTGGTCCAGAGGGACGGATAGAGTGAGCTCACGCTTGATCCATTTCCATGAACTTGCGATGATGCTGTTCATCTGTCAGGTCCTGAGGTAGTGTAAAAGTGAGATACCGCTTGATCCCTTAACATGAACTTGGTGTCCATTTCTGGTCCAGAGGCACGGATAGAGTGAGCTCACGCTAGATCCATTTCCATGAACTTGCGATGATGCTGTTCATCTGTCAGGTGCTGAGGTAGTGTAAAAGTGAGATACCGCTTGATCGTTTAACATGAACTTGGGGTCCATTTCTGGTCCAGAGGCACGGATAGAGTGAGCTCACGCTTGATCCATTTCCATGAACTTGCGATGATGCTGTTCATCTGTCAGGTGCTGAGGTAGTGTAAAAGTAAGATACTTATTGATCCCTTAACATGAACTTGGTGTCCATTTCTGGTCCAGAGGCACGGATAGAGTGAGCTCACGCTTGATCCATTTCCATGAACTTGCGATGATGCTGTTCATCTGTCAGGTCCTGAGGTAGTGTAAAAGTGAGATACCGCTTGATCGTTTAACATGAACTTGGTGTCCATTTCTGGTCCAGAAGCATGGATAGAGTGAGCTCACGCTTGATCCATTACCATGAACTTGCGATGATGCTGTTCATCTGTCAGGTCCTGAGGTAGTGTAAAAGTGAGATACCGCTCGATCCCTTAACATGAACTTGGTGTCCATTTCTGGTCCAGAGGCACGGATAGAGTGAGCTCACGCTTGATCCATTTCCATGAACTTGCGATGATGCTGTTCATCTGTCAGGTCCTGAGGTAGTGTAAAAGTGAGATACCGCTCGATCCCTTAACATGAACTTGGTGTCCATTTCTGGTCCAGAGGGACGGATAGAGTGAGCTCACGCTTGATCCATTTCCATGAACTTGCGATGATGCTGTTCATCTGTCAGGTCCTGAGGTAGTGTAAAAGTGAGATACCGCTTGATCCCTTAAAAATGAACTTGGTGTCCATTTCTGGTCCAGAGGCACGGATAGAGTGAGCTCACGCTTGATCCATTTCCATGAACTTGCGATGATGCTGTTCATCTGTCAGGTCCTGAGGTAGTGTAAAAGTGAGATACCGCTTGATCCCTTAACATGAACTTGGTGTCCATTTCTGGTCCAGAGGCACGGATAGAGTGAGCTCACGCTTGATCCATTACCATGAACTTGCGATGAGGCTGTTCATCTGTCAGGTCCTGAGGTAGTGTAAAAGTGAGATACCGCTTGATCCCTTAACATGAACTTGGTGTCCATTTCTGGTCCAGAGGCACGGATAGAGTGAGCTCACGCTTGATCCATTACCATGAACTTGCGATGATGCTGTTCATCTGTCAGGTCCTGAGGTAGTGTAAAAGTGAGATACCCGCTTGATCCCTTAACATGAACTTGGTGTCCATTTCTGGTCCAGAGGCACGGATAGAGTGAGCTCACGCTTGATCCATTACCATGAACTTGCGATGATGCTGTTCATCTGTCAGGTCCTGAGGTAGTGTAAAAGTGAGATACCGCTTGATCCCTTAACATGAACTTGGTGTCCATTTCTGGTCCAGAGGCACGGATAGAGTGAGCTCACGCTTGATCCATTACCATGAACTTGCGATGATGCTGTTCATCTGTCAGGTCCTGAGGTAGTGTAAAAGTGAGATACCGCTTGATCCCTTAACATGAACTTGGTGTCCATTTCTGGTCCAGAGGCACGGATAGAGTGAGCTAACGCTTGATCCATTACCATGAACTTGCGATGATGCTGTTCATCTGTCAGGTCCTGAGGTAGTGTAAAAGTGAGATACCGCTTGATCCCTTAACATGAACTTGGTGTCCATTTCTGGTCCAGAGGCACGGATAGAGTGAGCTAACGCTTGATCCATTACCATGAACTTGCGATGATGCTGTTCATCTGTCAGGTCCTGAGGTAGTGTAAAAGTGAGATACCGCTTGATCCCTTAACATGAACTTGGTGTCCATTTCTGGTCCAGAGGCACGGATAGAGTGAGCTCACGCTTGATCCATTTCCATGAACTTGCGATGATGCTGTTCATCTGTCAGGTCCTGAGGTAGTGTAAAAGTGAGATACCGCTTGATCGTTTAACATGAACTTGGTGTCCATTTCTGGTCCAGAAGCACGGATAGAGTGAGCTCACGCTTGATCCATTTCCATGAACTTGCGATGATGCTGTTCATCTGTCAGGTCCTGAGGTAGTGTAAAAGTGAGATACCGCTTGATCGTTTAACATGAACTTGGTGTCCATTTCTGGTCCAGAGGCACGGATAGAGTGAGCTCACGCTTGATCCATTTCCATGAACTTGCGATGATGCTGTTCATCTGTCAGGTCCTGAGGTAGTGTAAAAGTAAGATACCGATTGATCCCTTAACATGAACTTGGTGTCCATTTCTGGTCCAGAGGCACGGATAGAGTGAGCTCACGCTTGATCCATTACCATGAACTTGCGATGATGCTGTTCATCTGTCAGGTCCTGAGGTAGTGTAAAACTGAGATACCGCTTGATCCCTTAACATGAACTTGGTGTCCATTTCTGGTCCAGAGGCACGGATAGAGTGAGCTCACGCTTGATCCATTTCCATGAAATTGCGATGATGCTGTTCATCTGTCAGGTCCTGAGGTAGTGTAAAAGTGAGATACCGCTTGATCCCTTAACATGAACTTGGTGTCCATTTCTGGTCCAGAGGCACGGATAGAGTGAGCTCACGCTTGATCCATTACCATGAACTTGCGATGATGCTGTTCATCTGTCAGGTCCTGAGGTAGTGTAAAAGTGAGATACCGCTTGATCCCTTAACATGAACTTGGTGTCCATTTCTGGTCCAGAGGCACGGATAGAGTGAGCTCACGCTTGATCCATTACCATGAACTTGCGATGATGCTGTTCATCTGTCAGGTCCTGAGGTAGTGTAAAAGTGAGATACCGCTTGATCCCTTAACATGAACTTGGTGTCCATTTCTGGTCCAGAGGCACGGATAGAGTGAGCTAACGCTTGATCCATTACCATGAACTTGCGATGATGCTGTTCATCTGTCAGGTCCTGAGGTAGTGTAAAAGTGAGATACCGCTTGATCCCTTAACATGAACTTGGTGTCCATTTCTGGTCCAGAGGCACGGATAGAGTGAGCTCACGCTTGATCCATTTCCATGAACTTGCGATGATGCTGTTCATCTGTCAGGTCCTGAGGTAGTGTAAAAGTGAGATACCGCTTGATCGTTTAACATGAACTTGGTGTCCATTTCTGGTCCAGAAGCACGGATAGAGTGAGCTCACGCTTGATCCATTTCCATGAACTTGCGATGATGCTGTTCATCTGTCAGGTCCTGAGGTAGTGTAAAAGTGAGATACCGCTTGATCGTTTAACATGAACTTGGTGTCCATTTCTGGTCCAGAGGCACGGATAGAGTGAGCTCACGCTTGATCCATTTCCATGAACTTGCGATGATGCTGTTCATCTGTCAGGTCCTGAGGTAGTGTAAAAGTAAGATACCGATTGATCCCTTAACATGAACTTGGGGTCCATTTCTGGTCCAGAGGCACGGATAGAGTGAGCTCACGCTTGATCCATTACCATGAACTTGCGATGATGCTGTTCATCTGTCAGGTCCTGAGGTAGTGTAAAAGTGAGATACCGCTTGATCCCTTAACATGAACTTGGTGTCCATTTCTGGTCCAGAGGCACGGATAGAGTGAGCTCACGCTTGATCCATTACCATGAACTTGCGATGATGCTGTTCATCTGTCAGGTCCTGAGGTAGTGTAAAAGTGAGATACCGCTTGATCCCTTAACATGAACTTGGTGTCCATTTCTGGTCCAGAGGCACGGATAGAGTGAGCTCACGCTTGATCCATTACCATGAACTTGCGATGATGCTGTTCATCTGTCAGGTCCTGAGGTAGTGTAAAATTGAGATACCGCTTGATCCCTTAACATGAACTTGGTGTCCATTTCTGGTCCAGAGGCACGGATAGAGTGAGCTCACGCTTGATCCATTACCATGAACTTGCGATGATGCTGTTCATCTGTCAGGTCCTGAGGTAGTGTAAAAGTGAGATACCGCTTGATCCCTTAACATGAACTTGGTGTCCATTTCTGGTCCAGAGGCACGGATAGAGTGAGCTCACGCTTGATCCATTACCATGAACTTGCGATGATGCTGTTCATCTGTCAGGTCCTGAGGTAGTGTAAAAGTGAGATACCGCTTGATCCCTTAACATGAACTTGGTGTCCATTTCTGGTCCAGAGGCACGGATAGAGTGAGCTCACGCTTGATCCATTACCATGAACTTGCGATGATGCTGTTCAACTGTCAGGTCCTGAGGTAGTGTAAAAGTAAGATACCGCTTGATCCCTTAACATGAACTTGGTGTCCATTTCTGGTCCAGAGGCACGGATAGAGTGAGCTAACGCTTGATCCATTTCCATGAACTTGCGATGATGCTGTTCATCTGTCAGGTCCTGAGGTAGTGTAAAAGTATGATACCGATTGATCCCTTAACATGAACTTGGGGTCCATTTCTGGTCCAGAGGCACGGATAGAGTGAGCTCACGCTTGATCCATTACCATGAACTTGCGATGATGCTGTTCATCTGTCAGGTCCTGAGGTAGTGTAAAAGTGAGATACCGCTTGATCCCTTAACATGAACTTGGGGTCCATTTCTGGTCCAGAGGCACGGATAGTGTGAGCTCACGCTTGATCCATTTCCATGAACTTGCGATGATGCTGTTCATCTGTCAGGTCCTGAGGTAGTGTAAATGTGAGATACCGCTTGATCCCTTAACATGAACTTGGTGTCCATTTCTGGTCCAGAGGCACGGATAGAGTGAGCTCACGCTTGATCCATTTCCATGAACTTGCGATGATGCTGTTCATCTGTCAGGTCCTGAGGTAGTGTAAAAGTGAGATACCGCTTGATCGTTTAACATGAACTTGGTGTCCATTTCTGGTCCAGAGGCACGGATAGAGTGAGCTCACGCTTGATCCATTTCCATGAACTTGCGATGATGCTGTTCATCTGTCAGGTCCTGAGGTAGTGTAAAAGTAAGATACCGATTGATCCCTTAACATGAACTTGGGGTCCATTTCTGGTCCAGAGGCACGGATAGAGTGAGCTCACGCTTGATCCATTTCCATGAACTTGCGATGATGCTGTTCATCTGTCAGGTCCTGAGGTAGTGTAAAAGTGAGATACCGCTTGATCCCTTAACATGAACTTGGTGTCCATTTCTGGTCCAGAGGCACGGATAGAGTGAGCTCACGCTTGATCCATTACCATGAACTTGCGATGATGCTGTTCATCTGTCAGGTCCTGAGGTAGTGTAAAAGTGAGATACCGCTTGATCCCTTAACATGAACTTGGTGTCCATTTCTGGTCCAGAGGCACGGATAGAGTGAGCTCACGCTTGATCCATTACCATGAACTTGCGATGATGCTGTTCATCTGTCAGGTCCTGAGGTAGTGTAAAAGTCAGATACCGCTTGATCCCTTAACATGAACTTGGTGTCCATTTCTGGTACAGAGGCACGGATAGAGTGAGCTCACGCTTGATCCATTTCCATGAACTTGCGATGATGCTGTTCATCTGTCAGGTCCTGAGGTAGTGTAAAAGTGAGATACCGCTTGATCCCTTAGCATGCACTTGGTGTCCATTTCTGGTCCAGAGGCACGGATAGAGTGAGCTCACGCTTGATCCGTTTCCATGAACTTGCGATGATGCTGTTCATCTGTCAGGTCCTGAGGTAGTGTAAAAGTGAGATACCGCTTGATCCCTTAACATGAACTTGGTGTCCATTTCTGGTCCAGAGGCACGGATAGAGTGAGCTCACGCTTGATCCATTACCATGAACTTGCGATGATGCTGTTCATCTGTCAGGTCCTGAGGTAGTGTAAAAGTGAGATACCGCTTGATCCCTTAACATGAACTTGGTGTCCATTTCTGGTCCAGAGGCACGGATAGAGTGAGCTCACGCTTGATCCATTACCATGAACTTGCGATGATGCTGTTCATCTGTCAGGTCCTGAGGTAGTGTAAAATTGAGATACCGCTTGATCCCTCAACATGAACTTGGTGTCCATTTCTGGTCCAGAGTCACGGATAGAGTGAGCTCACGCTTGATCCATTTCCATGAACTTGCGATGATGCTGTTCATCTGTCAGGTCCTGAGGTAGTGTAAAAGTGAGATACCGCTTGATCCCTTAACATGAACTTGGTGTCCATTTCTGGTCCAGAGGCACGGATAGAGTGAGCTCACGCTTGATCCATTACCATGAACTTGCGATGATGCTGTTCATCTGTCAGGTCCTGAGGTAGTGTAAAAGTGAGATACCGCTTGATCCCTTAACATGAACTTGGTGTCCATTTCTGGTCCAGAGGCACGGATAGAGTGAGCTCACGCTTGATCCATTACCATGAACTTGCGATGATGCTGTTCATCTGTCAGGTCCTGAGGTAGTGTAAAAGTGAGATACCGCTTGATCCCTTAACATGAACTTGGTGTCCATTTCTGGTCCAGAGGCACGGATAGAGTGAGCTCACGCTTGATCCATTACCATGAACTTGCGATGATGCTGTTCATCTGTCAGGTCCTGAGGTAGTGTAAAAGTGAGATACCGCTTGATCCCTTAACATGAACTTGGTGTCCATTTCTGGTCCAGAGGCACGGATAGAGTGAGCTCACGCTTGATCCATTACCATGAACTTGCGATGATGCTGTTCATCTGTCAGGTCCTGAGGTAGTGTAAAATTGAGATACCGCTTGATCCCTTAACATGAACTTGGTGTCCATTTCTGGTCCAGAGGCACGGATAGAGTGAGCTCACGCTTGATCCATTACCATGAACTTGCGATGATGCTGTTCATCTGTCAGGTCCTGAGGTAGTGTAAAAGTGAGATACCGCTTGATCCCTTAACATGAACTTGGTGTCCATTTCTGGTCCAGAGGCACGGATAGAGTGAGCTCACGCTTGATCCATTACCATGAACTTGCGATGATGCTGTTCATCTGTCAGGTCCTGAGGTAGTGTAAAAGTGAGATACCGCTTGATCCCTTAACATGAACTTGGTGTCCATTTCTGGTCCAGAGGCACGGATAGAGTGAGCTCACGCTTGATCCATTACCATGAACTTGCGATGATGCTGTTCAACTGTCAGGTCCTGAGGTAGTGTAAAAGTAAGATACCGCTTGATCCCTTAACATGAACTTGGTGTCCATTTCTGGTCCAGAGGCACGGATAGAGTGAGCTAACGCTTGATCCATTTCCATGAACTTGCGATGATGCTGTTCATCTGTCAGGTCCTGAGGTAGTGTAAAAGTATGATACCGATTGATCCCTTAACATGAACTTGGGGTCCATTTCTGGTCCAGAGGCACGGATAGAGTGAGCTCACGCTTGATCCATTACCATGAACTTGCGATGATGCTGTTCATCTGTCAGGTCCTGAGGTAGTGTAAAAGTGAGATACCGCTTGATCCCTTAACATGAACTTGGTGTCCATTTCTGGTCCAGAGGCACGGATAGAGTGAGCTCACGCTTGATCCATTTCCATGAACTTGCGATGATGCTGTTCATCTGTCAGGTCCTGAGGTAGTGTAAAAGTGAGATACCGCTTGATCCCTTAATATGAACTTGGTGTCCATTTCTGGTCCAGAGGCACGGATAGAGTGAGCTCACGCTTGATCCATTTCCATGAACTTGCGATGATGCTGTTCATCTGTCAGGTCCTGAGGTAGTGTAAAAGTGAGATACCGCTTGATCGTTTAACATGAACTTGGTGTCCATTTCTGGTCCAGAAGCATGGATAGAGTGAGCTCACGCTTGATCCATTACCATGAACTTGCGATGATGCTGTTCATCTGTCAGGTCCTGAGGTAGTGTAAAAGTGAGATACCGCTCGATCCCTTAACATGATCTTGGTGTCCATTTCTGGTCCAGAGGCACGGATAGAGTGAGCTCACGCTTGATCCATTTCCATGAACTTGCGATGATGCTGTTCATCTGTCAGGTCCTGAGGTAGTGTAAAAGTGAGATACCGCTCGATCCCTTAACATGAACTTGGTGTCCATTCTGGTCCAGAGGGACGGATAGAGTGAGCTCACGCTTGATCCATTTCCATGAACTTGCGATGATGCTGTTCATCTGTCAGGTCCTGAGGTAGTGTAAAAGTGAGATACCGCTTGATCCCTTAACATGAACTTGGTGTCCATTTCTGGTCCAGAGGCACGGATAGAGTGAGCTCACGCTAGATCCATTTCCATGAACTTGCGATGATGCTGTTCATCTGTCAGGTGCTGAGGTAGTATAATGGTGAGATACCGCTTGATCGTTTAACATGAACTTGGGGTCCATTTCTGGTCCAGAGGCACGGATAGAGTGAGCTCACGCTTGATCCATTTCCATGAACTTGCGATGATGCTGTTCATCTGTCAGGTGCTGAGGTAGTGTAAAAGTAAGATACTTATTGATCCCTTAACATGAACTTGGTGTCCATTTCTGGTCCAGAGGCACGGATAGAGTGAGCTCACGCTTGATCCATTTCCATGAACTTGCGATGATGCTGTTCATCTGTCAGGTCCTGAGGTAGTGTAAAAGTGAGATACCGCTTGATCGTTTAACATGAACTTGGTGTCCATTTCTGGTCCAGAAGCATGGATAGAGTGAGCTCACGCTTGATCCATTACCATGAACTTGCGATGATGCTGTTCATCTGTCAGGTCCTGAGGTAGTGTAAAAGTGAGATACCGCTCGATCCCTTAACATGAACTTGGTGTCCATTTCTGGTCCAGAGGCACGGATAGAGTGAGCTCACGCTTGATCCATTTCCATGAACTTGCGATGATGCTGTTCATCTGTCAGGTCCTGAGGTAGTGTAAAAGTGAGATACCGCTCGATCCCTTAACATGAACTTGGTGTCCATTTCTGGTCCAGAGGGACGGATAGAGTGAGCTCACGCTTGATCCATTTCCATGAACTTGCGATGATGCTGTTCATCTGTCAGGTCCTGAGGTAGTGTAAAAGTGAGATACCGCTTGATCCCTTAACATGAACTTGGTGTCCATTTCTGGTCCAGAGGCACGGATAGAGTGAGCTCACGCTTGATCCATTTCCATGAACTTGCGATGATGCTGTTCATCTGTCAGGTCCTGAGGTAGTGTAAAAGTGAGATACCGCTTGATCCCTTAACATGAACTTGGTGTCCATTTCTGGTCCAGAGGCACGGATAGAGTGAGCTCACGCTTGATCCATTACCATGAACTTGCGATGATGCTGTTCATCTGTCAAATCCTGAGGTAGTGTAAAAGTGAGATACCGCTTGATCCCTTAACATGAACTTGGTGTCCATTTCTGGTCCAGAGGCACGGATAGAGTGAGCTCACGCTTGATCCATTACCATGAAATTGCGATGATGCTGTTCATCTGTCAGGTCCTGAGGTAGTGTAAAAGTGAGATACCGCTTGATCCCTTAACATGAACTTGGTGTCCATTTCTGGTCCAGAGGCACGGATAGAGTGAGCTCACGCTTGATCCATTACCATGAACTTGCGATGATGCTGTTCATCTGTCAGGTCCTGAGGTAGTGTAAAAGTGAGATACCGCTTGATCCCTTAACATGAACTTGGTGTCCATTTCTGGTCCAGAGGCACGGATAGAGTGAGCTCACGCTTGATCCATTACCATGAACTTGCGATGATGCTGTTCATCTGTCAGGTCCTGAGGTAGTGTAAAAGTGAGATACCGCTTGATCCCTTAACATGAACTTGGTGTCCATTTCTGGTCCAGAGGCACGGATAGAGTGAGCTCACGCTTGATCCATTACCATGAACTTGCGATGATGCTGTTCATCTGTCAGGTCCTGAGGTAGTGTAAAAGTGAGATACCGCTTGATCCCTTAACATGAACTTGGTGTCCATTTCTGGTCCAGAGGCACGGATAGAGTGAGCTCACGCTTGATCCATTTCCATGAACTTGCGATGATGCTGTTCATCTGTCAGGTCCTGAGGTAGTGTAAAAGTGAGATACCGCTTGATCCCTTAACATGAACTTGGTGTCCATTTCTGGTCCAGAGGCACGGATAGAGTGAGCTCACGCTTGATCCATTACCATGAACTTGCGATGATGCTGTTCATCTGTCAGGTCCTGAGGTAGTGTAAAAGTGAGATACCGCTTGATCCCTTAACATGAACTTGGTGTCCATTTCTGGTCCAGAAGCACGGATAGAGTGAGCTCCCGCTTGATCCATTACCATGAACTTGCGATGATGCTGTTCCTTTGTCAGGTTCTGTGGTACGGCAAGAGTGAGTTGTCGCTTGTTACATTACAATGAACTTGCAATGATGATATTCCTTTTTCAGGTCCTGATGTGCGCTAAGTGTGAGGTGTCATTTTTTCCATTATCATCAACTTGCAATAATGCTATTCATTTTCAGGTGATGATGTACAGGCAGATGGAGTAGTCGATGGTCCCATTACCATGGGAAAACTGATGTGCACATTGTTCCCTTTAAATGAACTTACAATTATACAGTTCATTTATCCGGTACAGGGTGACGGGAAGAGTGATGTGTACATAATTCCATTAATATGAATTTGCAATCATCAATGTTTGGGGTTCTTAGGGGCAGCATTTTGTGTAATTGCTTCAATAACAAGAATGTCCAATTACGCTGTTCATGTATTAGTTTCTTAGAGAGGGAAGACTGATGTACATATTTTCCAATGACTGGAATTTCTTATTATGCTCTACATGTATCGGATTTTGAGGCTGGCCTGACTGATGTATTATGTTGTTCATGTATCGGGATCTCACGGACTGAAGGCTGATGTGCAACTGTTCCAATAACATGAATGTCCTACGATGCTATTGATGTATCGTGTTCTTCGGCAGGGAATACTGATGTACAATTTTTGCAATAACATGATTTTGGCATTATGCTGTTCATGTATCACGTTCTTGGGAGAGGGATAACTGATGTGCAAATTTTCCAATAATATGAATTTCCTATTATGCTGTACATGTGTCGGGTTCTCAGGGACGGCAGACTGATGTTCAATCTTTTCAATAACAGGAATTTCCTATTATTTTCTTCATATATCGGGTTTCTATGGACGGCATGACTGATGTGCAATTATTTCAATAATATGAATTTCCTATTATGATGTACATGTATCGGGTTCTTACGGGGGGGGAAACTAATGTGAAATTGTTCCAATAAATTAAATTTGTTATTACGCTGTTCATATATCGTGTTCTTAGAGACGGAACACTGATGTGCAATTTTTCCATTAGGATGTATTTCTTATGCTGTTCATCTATCGGGATGTTATGTACGGAAAACTGATGTGCAATTGTTCCATTTACATAAATTTGCTATGATATTCTTCATCTTTGGGATGGAAGACATATATGCATTTGTTCTAATAACATGAATTTCCTATTATGCTGTTCAGTCATCAGGTTCTTAGGGACGGGATGACTGATGTGCAATTATTCCAATATTATGAGTTTCTTATTTTGCTGTTCTTTTACTGGGTTGTTAGTGACATATGTGAAGGCACATAGAAGGCATATGTGTAATTGTTCCAGCAACATGGATTTCCTATCATCCTGACTTCTATGGCATCCTTCTGGGGGTATCTTCTCGCGAAAGCTGACTTTACCAGACACCATGGCTCAGGACTCAAGGTTGCACACTGGGGATCTGTGGATGGCAATGCAGGACCGAGTAGTGTGGAAAGGGATTGTTAATGGAGTTACCACCAACCACAGGGAGGTCAATAGGTGATGATGATGATTTCCTAATACGCTGTTCATGTATCGGGTTCTTAGTGACGGAAAACTTCGTATTATGCTGTTCGTGATTCAGGTTCTGTGGGACGAGATGACTGACTGATGTGCAATTCTTCAACTAACATAAATTGTCTATTATTCTTTTCCCATCTCATGTTGTTTGGGAGGGAAGACATATGTGCATTTATTCCAATAACATGAATTTCCTATTATGGTTTCCCCTTAATAATGACATAAACATTTTCACGATAAAAGTATATTTTTATTATGTTTGGGGCCTTTTTTCATTGTACTATGCTTATATCGGGATCTTAGGGTCGGGATCAGATGTGCAATGGTTACAATAGCATGAATTTTCCATTATCCTGTTCATTTATCGAGGTCTTAGGGACATAGCTGACTGACGTGCAATTGTTCCAATAACATGAATTTCGTATTATGCTGCTCGAGTATTGGGTTGTTACGGAGAGAAAACTGATGTAGAGTTATTCCAATAACATGAATTTACTATTATGCTGTTCATGTATTGCGTTCTTTGTTCATGTTATTGAAACAATTGCACATCCTTTTCCGTCCCTAAGAACCCGATACAGGACCAGCTTAATAATAAATTCATGTTATTGGTGAAATTGCATTTATTTCCGTCCCTAACATCGTGATACATGAAATGTATAATAGGAAATTCATGTTATTGGAATAAATGCACATCTGTTTCGGTTTATGAGAACCCGATATCGGAACAGCATTATATAGAAATTCATGTTATTGAAAAATTGCACATCTGTTTCCGTACCAAAGATACGGATACATGAACAGCGTAATAGAAAATTTATGTTATTACAACAATTGCACATTAGTTATGCCATCCCTAAAAAAAACGATAAATGTACAGCATAATAGGAAATTCATGTTATTGCAACAATTTCGCATCAGACTTCTGTCCCTAACAACCCGATAAATGAACAGCAAAATAAGAAATTCCTCTCTCTGGAATAATCAGTCCTTCTCCCGAGGTACCCGATACATGAACGTCATAATAAGAAATTCATCTTAGTTGTACAACTGCACATCTGTTTCCGCCCCTAAGAATACGATAAATGAACAGCATAATAGGAACTTCAAGTCATTGGAACAATTGCACATCTGATACATTCATTAGGTATCTTCAATAATTCGCCGAAAAAACTTCATAGCCCGGTGAAAAAAGGCCCCAAAATAATAAAAAATAATTATCGTCAAAATGTTTATGTTATTATTAATACATTCACTTACGTGCTAATACCTTTGGGAAAGGTATGAATCTCCCCCCCCCCCAGTTATCGGTAACTATCAGGACAGACCGGGTTTATAGCCTTGGATGGCAACTGGTCTACCGTAGAACGAAATGACAACCTACTGCGGGAAAAAAATCTGCTTCGTCAGTCATATATCGAAATCGCCTAATTATGTATCACGCATAGCACATAACTGACTGATTATTAAGAGGAAAGACCGAAGTATTTTTTAATTATTTAAAAAAAATTTAAATCTTTTCTAACACGTTCGAAACTTTGGTTAAAAATCTTGTTTCTTTACGTCAACAGGCACGTAATATTTACCATTAGTTTTTTAGCTCCTTTTTTCATTTGAAAAACACATTAATTTGGAAATTCTTGCAAAAATCAAATACTTATCGGACTTTAGTGAAACTTTCAGAACTTGTTCACAAATGAATGAAATTATTTTTGAAATGTTTGTTTTTTAGAAAGTCATGGTAAAAATGTTTTTTTATATCTGTTACCCCCCCCCCCGACACGCACACACCTTACTTAATTTTATGAAAACTTCGACTTTTGTGTAATTTGTGACTATATTAGTTAAAAGCAGAAGACCGAGGAATATAAATCATAGACCTTTAGTAAATTTCGACACGATGTTACTCAAAATTCAGCTCTGAATTATAAAATTCAAAACCCAATAAAGCTACCTCGATATTTAGTAAAAAAGTTTTTAATGGCTTTTATGAATAATATATATTAAGGACACTATTGCTTGAAGCCAAAGTAATTTTCCAATGAAAAATGAATTTTTACAAGAATTGTTTTCTTTTTTCTAATTTTAAATACAAAATGTGATAAATTTGTTAAATATTTTAAAATTAAGTTCGAATCTGTGTATTTTTGAAAATAGTGTTATTAAAAAAAAAATCTATTTTTACAGATCATAAATTTGAAGGCTTATTACAATCTGTAATACGATAATATTTTTAAAATATTTTTTTAATATGCAAAAAATGTATTAAAAACATTTTCTCCAAAACTATGGATACACGATTCAGAAATAATAGGTCACGTGTTTTAAGAGAGAGGCCTTAAGAAATTGCTTTGCTTTCCTTCTGTCTAGCAAATAACAAATTCTCTATCATCGTCACATTTTCAAAAAAATTTATTTTCTTTTTTACATCCTATTTCACTAAATATTTTTTAAAAATATAATTAATTTATTATTTTTCAGTGAGAGACAAACTACAATTATTGATTATTTTCTTTTTTAGGGACGGAAACAGCGCAAACTTTGGACATATCTTCGTTAAAAAAATAATTAAATATTAGACTTTTAAAAGTATTTAATATTTAAAAATTACTTTATAGTTAAATAAGCTGGTTCACTTAAAATTCGAAAATGCTATCACTTCTGTCCTTCCGTCCGATAAATTGCCCTGACGTTGGTTGTCGATACATTGACACAAACGTCAATTCACGCCTCCAAAACAAATCACCACGGTTAGACACACTTCTCTTATTTTCTGCTAAAAAAAATAAGTAATGTTTGTTTCCAATTACATTAAGTGAACTTAAAATTTTCTCATTTTCCTAAAATAACTTAAAAAAAACGTAATTGAATTTTATAAGATTTTTAAACGAAAATATGTCTACAAAGTTGTCAGCAATGGCTGACATAATCGATTTTATGTCAATTCTGCTGACTCAAAAAAGAGTTTAACTAAATTTTCGGACGTGCTAGGTAGGATTAAAATTTTAAAAAAAATAATCAAAAAATATATTGATCTTTCCTCTTAATAATAACAAACATTTAGACAATAAAAAATTGTTTATCAAGTTTGGGACCTTTTTTCATCAGGGTATGCTTTTTTTATTGAACTATTGAAACTGCTCACTGTTCATGCATTGGGATTTTAGGGACCGAAACAGATGTGCAATTGTTCGAATAACCTGAATTTCCTATTATGCTGTTCATGTGTCGGTTTCTTAGGGACGGAGAAATGATGGGCAATTTTTTTCAATAACCTGTTCATTTGACAAGCCTTATGGTATGGGCCGAGTTTCCTTTCACCCATTACCAGTAACTTTTAATCATTCACATCTTTGTGATGACATGAGTCACAGGTAGACTGATGTTTTCTTTCATACCTTACCATGAAAATGTATTGAAGCTGTTTGTTTACCAGATCCCGAGGCACACTTTTCTGATCCATTACCATGAGCCTGCAATATTGCTGTTCATTTCTCAGGTCCTGATGAACAGACAATCTTCGGTGTTGCATGTTCAATTACCACTAACTTGCAATGATACTGTTCATTTGTCATGGCCAGTGGCACTGAATTACTGAAGTGTCTTTTGATCCATTACCATGTACTTGCAATATACCTGTTCATTTTGTAAAGTAATGTACTGAATCACACTCAGTGATGTTTTCTTTGATTCTTTAACATGAACTTGCAATTAAGCTGCTCATTTTGTCAGGTCCTGAGGCAAGAGCAGACTAACATTTTAATTGATCCTTTACTATGAAGTGCAATTAAGCTCTTCATTTCTCTGGTCGGAGACGAGGATAGATTGATGTGTTATTTGATCATTTACCATGAACTTGCAAATAAAAAATTCATTTGTCAGGTACTGAGGTATGGGTAGAGTGATGTTTTTTTCGATCCTTTCCAATAACTAGATTTGACGGCAGACTGATGTGTTCTTTCATCCCATACTATGAAATTGTAATTAAGCTGTTCATTTTCAGTTCCTGAGGTGAAGGTAGACTCTGATATGTTCTTTGCTCCTTTACCATGAACTTGCAGTTCATCTGTTCATTTGTAAGTTCCTGAGGCAGGGGCAAACTATGTGTTCTTTGATTATTTACTTGGAATCAAGCTGTTCATGAGGCACTGGCAGACTGATGTATCCTTTTATGCCATACTATGAACTTGCAGTTAAGTCGTTCATTTATTAGTTCCTATGGCATGAGTGGACTCATGTATTCTTTGAACCTTTACCATGAACTTGTAATTAAGCCGTTCATTTGTCACTTCCTGTAGCACGGACAGACTGATGTACCCGTTGATCCACTATAATGAAGTTGCAATTAAGGTGTTCAAGGGCAGACGGGTGTGTTTTTTGATCCATTACCATTAACTTGCTTTTAAGCTGTTCATTTGTCAGGTCCTGATGTACAACCAGACCGATGTTTTCTTTGATCTATTACCATTTTACCATAACAAATTTTTCTAGTTTTCAAAGCGTCCTGTCAGAGTTTATATTCTGATAAATCTCTCGTCCCTTGTACACGTGGCGCTCTCAATTTAAATAGCTTTGTGTCGCATTCAAAAACTTTTTGTTAGATACCTCAACAGACATATTACTTTGAATATCAAGAAATTAGGTACTTACCTATCACCACATACTGGTCGTAGTGACACAAAGGAGAAATGGAGAACAGATACCACACTTTCAGCCATTCAAAATAATGTGTTGCCCTGCTTTGTTCTTTAAATGAAGACCTGCTCAAGCTTGACGTCATAATAGCCATTGTAATGTTTTAATGGCGTCATAATCAAGAATTACAGATTCTGTTGCTGTTACCATGACGTCTTACGTTCTCATGGCTTAAATTTTTTTTTGACGAAAAAAAAACAAACGATGAATTTATTGAAACAAAGCAAGTTCAGTTGACCATTGATGACAATTCCAGAACAAAGTAGGTATTTATTGTATAAAAAATACAATTGAGGGTTGGACGGGCCCTACTAACATCAATTATGTTTAGTTTAAGAATTTGTTGAAATTTTAGTTTGTTATGGGGTCCATCTCCCTCCCCTTTCATCCGCTCACGACGATATTTCTATGTATTTTCATTATCATTAAATGGGGCGCTTTTTTGTAGGTCCCCCCTGGTGTGGATGTGGTATTATGGTGTTCGGAGGATCGAATGGTGATGGACGAATTCTTGTGGTGAATGCGTCAATTGTAATGTATGAATGGGTCACGAATCTGATTAGCTAGGTATAGGATAGTTAGTCAAGACCAGCCTTACCCCTCCCCCTCTCTAGGCCACGTGCCACAATTTGTATTTTTACAAATAAATCTTGAGGCACAAGGCCGAAAAAGGGGAGGGGTTGAGGCTGAGGCTGGTCTTCACTAACTATCTTATACCTAGCTAATCTGATTCACGACCCATTCACTCATTACAATTTGCCCATTCACCACAAAACCCCGTCCATCACCAATCAATCCCTCATACACCACAACACCGCATCCTCTCAAGGTGGATCTACAAAACGCGCCCCATGCCAAAAGAAAAAAAAAGTTTAATGATGATAAATATTTAAAAATCTGTGATGAAATATGAGAGGGGAGGGAATGAACCCCAAAACAAACTAAACATAGACTCAAAAGTGAACTAAACATAACTGATGCTAGTAGGGCCCTTCCAACCCTCAAAACAGAGAGGCCGCTGTACTCTGCCCGTGGGACAAAATCAAGAGACTCTCCTGACAAGGAAAGGATAAAAAATTATACGGCCGTGGGAAAGTATAAAGTTGACAAAGTAACTATAAACATTTTTTTTCTATCCTCTGCCAGCCGCAATGATGGATAAAGCATCACCACGAACCATGGCCAGTGAGACACGCTGCAAGAGCCACTCCGTTTCGCGAGGCACGTCCCTTAATCGAGACGCAATCCTGAGGTGAAGGTAGACTTAACAATATGAAAGGCTCCAATAACAAATAACTTTCCACGCAGCATGCAGACCACGAGTCCTTCAACAACTTCCACAACGGCGCTACCACCCTGTAATGATAGAAGGCGTGACCCAAGGTCTCGACCTCCCCAGACATACAACAATATTCCTAACACCAAAACAAAGCATTCTTACTTACCTTTCTTACTACATCCGCCATAATATCTCATTGAAACTATGAAAATCCTAAATATACCCCATATGTACAATTCATTGTCTTTGTGGGGTGGGGGGAATAAAACAACAATTTAAAAACTAGCCCCAATGAGTATTTACAATATGAATACAAATTATTTATATGAAACTAAACAAAATAGTGTTAGTAATAAAACAAAACACAATCCTTAAATGTGTCAGAAACATCAGTTAACTGGACGAAATTAATGCGGGATTATAATAATATAAAAATATTCATTCATCCCAAGCATTCACACTGACACGCACTCATTCAGACACAACAACAAATACGAAAAAAACATACGCGAAAACGAAAGGCGCCCCGCAGCCACCAGAGAACTGACATCACTGACCAACTAACGAGGGAGGGAATAGGGAGTTAAACTAAAGAAAAATAGGGACAGAAATAAAAGGGGCCAATGTGCATACACACCCTAGCTAAGTTAACTGGAAAAAAAGAAAACTAAGGATTCAAAAACAAAACATAAACTATCCTAACTTCGGGATGGGTTGCCAAAGTTTAACCCAGGAAGAGCAATATCCTGATGCCTAACCGGCATCAAAATACCACTCTAGGTCATCCCCTTTTACTTAAGGACAAATAACTTTCCACGCAGCATGCCGACCACGAGTCCTTCAACAACTTCCACAACGGCGCTACCACCCTGTAATGATAGAAGGCGTGACCCAAGGTCTCGACCTCCCCACTACAGCGTCGGCAGTATGGAGATTTCTCCAAGCCCGCTGAACGAAGTTTTTTTGGCGACTCAGAGGGCCCCACGAATCATCAGCCAGGTGAGTGATGCCTCATCGTTATTGAAGCATTTCAACCCGGGCGCCCAAGGCCATATTGAGCGAGCCTCCGACTTCGTAAGACCGAGCTTGTCAATCAGATCATCACGAACGGACCTCCTGACTAACACTTGATATAATGCAATACGAGACAACTTCCGGACGTTAGAGAGGCCATCCAACGCCCATAAGAAGCGTTTCAGAGCACGACGACATTCGTGATAGAAGGAACATTCGGGCCGGGGTAAACGGTGGACCTCCTCCTCGCTTGAGTACACACTTCTCAGGGATGGGAAGTTCTTACGGGCGTCTTCCTTCCAGAAGGCGCCCTCCTCATCTGATTCGCAACACAATCGCTCGCACCATATATTGACGAATCTCAATGATAGGCGTACCCAGACCGCCTTCAGTTGGATGAAAGCAACAGATCTCCTGAGATACCATAGCGGCCTTGCCTCTCCACAAGTATGCCTTACTAATGGCATACGGAAGTAGAGGTACAGAGAGTCGGTAAAGGAGAATTGGGTAGATGTGTGAAACACATACTTTCGCCTTCCCCTTCAAGGAAAGATTCCTCCGAGACCACAGATTAACTTCGATCTCGACCTTCCCTTGTACCTCTGACCAATTCATATCCAGCTGGATATCAAGACAGAACAGATGCCGAGTATCTTGACCGGCCCATCCATCCAGGGGAAAGGTCCGGGAAGAGAAACGCCCTTCTACGCACGCAATCGCAAGTCAACAGACTTATCCTGGTTGATCTTGGCTCCTGTCACCATCTCATAACCACTAATTTCTTTACTGGCTGCGTCAATCTCGGCTCTGTTCGACACAAGAACCGAAACGTCATCAGCATAGGCAGAATACCTGGCCGAGGTGGTAGCACCAGGTAGGGAAATTCCGCGTGGGACCGGATTCATCTTTAACTTGCGAAGTTCCAAAACAAGAACGTAAAGCAAAGGCGAAAGTGGACAACCTTGACGAATGGAGCGAGACAATATGAAAGGCTCCAATCTTAACCCGTTCACTTCCACCAGCGCACTGGGAGGTACATACAGAAGTCGGATCCAGGTGCGAATGTCTGGCCCGAAACCGGCCACCAAAAGGACAGCCTCCAGGAATCGATGGTCAACCTCATCGAAGGCCTTAAACTGATCTAAATTGATCAGCGCGGCTTCACTGTTGACTTGTTCTAAGATCAAGCGTATCATATGAAGGTTGCCTGAATAGTCCTGCCCTTCACAGCACAAGTCTGTTCGGAGCCAATCAGACTAGACTGGACAAGCTGCAAACGGTTGGCTAAGATCTTTGCCAAACTCTTTAACTCTGTATTTAACATGGTTAAGGGGCGAAAGTTACCTAACCCATCCCCACCGTTCTTGTCCTTGCGCAGCAACTTGATCACTTGAAACGTTGAGGTATAGACCCCTGCTTCGTCCGGTTGTTGTAAAGGAACAAAAACGGGCGACTGTCTCAAGTAAACTTCGTAGGGAAGACCATCTAGTCCTGGAGATTTATCCAGGCCATCCTGTTTCAGCGTTTCCCAGATTTCCGACTCTGTGATGTGACCCTCGCACCCAGCCGCTTCAGCTGCCTCAAGGTAGGGAAAGTCGGCTAAATAGGCGTCGAACTGAGCAGGGCTCAGACCGGGCTCCCTGGTGAAAAGTTCCTGAAAAGCCTCACATATGCCCGCGTTTGAAGTCACAGTCCGCTTATCCGGCAACGTGACGGTTGCGATATGTCGCCGAGACGCGCTCCGTTTCTCCTCTGTGCGCAATTCAGCGGACATATTCGTCGCCTTAGAGGACATTATTTTTAACCTAGCCCTAACTACCAGAGCTTGACTCTTCTTGATAAGCAAGGAGGACAACTCTGCCTTAGCTAAGGCTATTTCCCCACTATCACGGGATGTAACTGCCCGATCGACTTTTTGATCACAAGCCGTTTGCGCCGCTAATCTATCTAGATTGAGTCGACGACTAAAATCAGCAGCAAACGTTCTAATTTTTTATTTTAATTTGTCCCATCAGGCATTCCCAACCACAGCCCCCGTCAATTCCCTCTGTATCATTAGTAGCAGCTGGTCCCGGAAATCCTGCTCACCAAATAATGAGCAGTTTAATCTCCAGTAGCCAGCCAACCTAACCTTAGGCTTATCTATGTTTACACGGACCCGGACAAACCTATGACCCGAATAAATTATATAATGAAAACTTGGACACTCTAAAAGCCCTACATCGACTCTCCTGCCGGGCCACCACTATTTGTCCAAGTCCAAACTACCTCTCGAGGGCTCATTCTGGTACTTTTCCACAAGATCAAACTTGTCGATAAAGTCCCGAAATGGTTTCATATCTCGGTTGTCAGTACCCGATTTTGGCCCACTACGATCTATGTCGGGGTCAAGGACGGCATTCCAATCACCGGCTAAAACTAATCGACGAGATGTCGTCAAAAAGTGCTCAATCTGCTGAAAATAGGCAGGCCGCTCAAATTGCTTATTGGGCGCATAAACCCCAATGTGTCGAAGAGCCTTATCCTTTAAGGTAACATCCAGCACGCAAAGCCTGCCCGCCGGATCTGCGAAGACACGAGTACGCGCATCCTTCAAAGACTTGCTCACTAGCCAAGAGACACCTCTCGAGCGACCATCAAAACATGCTAAATAGAGGGAGAACCACCTAGGCAGAATGCTCTCATAGTAATGAGCAGAAAACAGAATCTCCTGCACATAACAAACATTCACCCCGAGGCGCTGAAGGTCACGAGAGAGCCTCGCCCTACGAGACTCTGACCTCAGGCCTCGGGCATTCATACTTGCTAACCAGAGAGCCATAATGAAAACCGATTAGGGTTGCTTTCCTGCATTGAACATGGCCAGGGTTAGGACACCGACGGCCTCTCCCATGGAGCCAGTACCCAGCTCATTTTTGATGGTACCATCAGGAGACAGGCCGCCAATGTCCAGGGGGAAAATTAGCTTAAGAGCTCTATACTGGGAAGGGTGAACGAAAAGCGGTAGCCTCCCTGAACAGATATGTTTTAGTTTCTTCTCATTTTCAGTTTCTTCTCGTTGTCAAAGTAAGCTAACGGCGGATAAATATCGAAAGCGCTCTTAGCTTCGCGTAACATTGCCCAGATATCCCGCTCTTACAACAGTCAAAATCCTTTTGGCTTTTAGGGAAGTTCTTAGGATCTTCAATGTCCAATTTGTTTATTTTTTTTAAGTTGAAAAGAATTTTGAGGTCTTTTGCTTTGCGAGAAAGGGAAAATGCTTTGTCGGATTGGTGTTTTTCCACACGACACACATCTTCCCTCCTATTAAAAAGTAATTTATGTTTTACTTTTTTTGTCTTTGTTCGGTTCTGCTGAGTCCAAGGTAGGGCTGCGTTGTCGCTTTTGTGTTTCAGTTTTCAGTGGTGAATTGCTGGGTGTTTTTATAGGAGATGGATTGGGAGTTATGGATGGGATGAGGGGTTTTAAGGGGGATTTAGAGGGATAATTTTTTTCAGTGCAGTCAATTTGGAAGGGGTCAGGGTTATTGTTTGCAAAACTAGGGGTGGAGTCATAGGGGCTGTTTAGAGTGTGGAGACGACGGAGCTGATGTAGATTGTCTTATAATTCTTGCAGGATGGTGTTTTAATGATTCCTTTAACTTTTATAAATTTCTCCTTTTTCCAGAAAGAGGGCTCGTCCTTTAGCCGCTGTTGACGCTGTTTGTCCGAATAGGTGGTCGAAGAGACGGCCTTAGAACTGATAGAGGGAGTGGATCTGTGCGTGTTTTTAGCCATGAGGACTTCAGTGGAACGAGGTCCCGCTGTCAGGAGCTTCCCTTTGACCTTACCTGTCATTCCCCCTCTTCCTTCTCCGCAACCGCACTAGCGGCAGGCAAAGGCTTTTCGGGGAATGAGGGCTGAGAGACAAATCCAACTGGGGGTCTAACCATATCGGTTCCAGTTGCTGGCATGCCCATTACAGGCGAGACGGATGTAACAGACTCGGTCGAAGGGGGATTTCGGTCGACAGAGACCAGAATCTCAGAGGCCTTCTTCTCTGTGCAGGAAGAGAACAGGTGACCAATCTGTCCACACTTTCAGCATGTCGGTGTACGCCCGATTACTATAATTGGCATCTTCTGGCCCGCTACATACAGACAGTTGTGGATGGAGATGAAGGCTTTCCGGTTTATCATGATTTCAAAATTCCATCCCCCAGTCAAATCGTCAGAGGAAGCACTGAGTATCTGACCAAATTGGCACAGATAAGCGGCTAAGTGCTCTCGGACGATCTGAGGAGAAACCTCAAATACTGATACTGTGGTTCTCCGCCTGCCTTCGCATTCTTTACGCAGAATAAGGTCTGTGGTTATGAGATCACGACTGAAAGCAGCTTCACAGTCGGCAGACGTGGGTAGCAGTACGTCCCACATGAAAAATCCATTTCCTTTGATCACCGTCTGCAGTTTGATTCCCAGAGAAATTAGTGATTTAATTACGGTGACTTTTGTGGAGCGACAAATTTTGCGCGAACGCTTCTCCACTACAAAGACTGACACAATTTTTTTTTCTACTCTCTTTAATTCCTCGGGATTGACCAAAAGCTCATCTGTTGTCACCAGATGTGCGTAACGTTTAGCTTTCTCGAGGAACTCCGTGATGTTGATTGAACACTTAGGTGGGGACGTCCAGCAGGAGGACGTCTTTCCGACCACTACATTTTCGTCTTTAGTTTTGTCATCTTCATCTGCTTTAATCGGTTTTGGTGAATTTTGGCCACTTTTGGCCTCCATAGTTTCGTCAGGTTTCGTCTAGTTTCCAGTATTTTGGGACTTTCCAGCTACCATACTCTCACTGGAAATATCGGCAACAACCTCATGCTGTTGGGTCTTTTCGTCATTGACTGATTTCTCCATAATATCCTCCTGTTTATTCTCCTGTTTCTTATCGGGGGGATCTTTTTTTCCTTTTGGTCCCAAAAAGATTTTTACGGACCATTTTGAAAAGTGTGTTTTTTTTTTTGGGGGGGGTCCTTTTTTCCTATTTAAACAGAACAAAAAAAACAGTAAAACTTTTCAGACAAATTAATGACTTGGCAAGAAAAACGTGAACAACTGGTCACAAACAAATAAAATCGAAAAAAATAAACATACACAAAATTATTACAAAAAACAACAGTTCAAACGAAAAATACCAAAAACAAACGTTATACGAATGAAGGCCCGAAAAAATTACACAAAAAAGGTAAACTATAAAGAAAACACTTTAAACAACAATAAACCTTTTTTAAAAACTAAATATAAAAGTAAAAAAAGACAATCTACAAACACGAATACGAAACAAACAATACGTATAAACTAAACAAAAAAATTCAATATGGCTGCCGTAAAAAATAGGTTCGCCGATGAACCAAATACAGAAATAAAATTTAAAAAAACGGACAGATTAAACTAAATAAACACTAAAAATTAGAACAAATAAGAACATGGAAGATTTAAACAAATAAAACTCAGAACACTGAATGGATATTTAAAAGGAAAAAACAAAGAACGAAGTAAGACGTAATAAATAACACGCAATAAATAAACAACGAAAAAATAAAGTTGGATAACGACAAAAAATAATAACACGTAGAAAAAATAAACTCTGGGAGGGAGATATAGAAAATCAAAAGAGACAAAAAGTTCCAACAGTTCTTTATATAGACACGAGACAGTTCAACAGAACGTTAAATGACCATATTGCTGCGTTCTATAACCATACACGTTTCTCTGTCGAAAACAGCTAGAAACAGGTTTACATTACTTCTTGCCTTCTATGTCGTCTTGACCATCTAGATACGGGTTTGTGTCATGAACTGCAGGCTCGTTCACTTTTCATGACGCAATTATCTGGAGATATGTTTCTTCAGTTGCCACAGTGTCTAGAAAGAAAGGCTGATTCACATTCAACTCGTCCTTTTTCATGTAATAATATAAAGATTGGTTTGTTCAGTTGACATGGTGACTAAGCAATAAAGGCTCGTACATTTTTATTCATTTTTCACTATTCATATCATGATTATCTAGTGACTGGATTGTTCAGTTACCACATTGTCTAACAAGAAAGACACGTTCACGTTCCTTTCGTTCTTCACTAGTCATGTCGTAATAATCTCTAAAGTCTGGTTTGTTCAGTTGATATGGTGAATAGCAGTAAAGGGTCGTTTACTTTCTATTCATTTTTCACTTTTCATATAATTATCTGGTTGTTCATTTACTACGTTGTCTACCAAATAGGCTCGTTCACGTACCATTCGTTCTTCTTTAGTCATGTCGTAATTATCTAAAGACTGGTTTGTTTAATTGATATAGTCTGTAGCAATAAAGACTGGTTCGCTTTCCATTCATTTCCTTTTTTCATGTAATTATCTGATGAACAGTTTGTTCAGTTGTAAGAAAGTCTCGTTCGTTCCATTCTTTGTTCTCTCTTCTTATCGGGATTGCAACGGGGATATCCATCTCCTGTTAAGGGTGAATCAGATCTCTGCGTGACTGTTATTATAGGCCAGCACCCGTATATACCATATTTCTAGTTTTGTTGCTACTTGATCTGAAAAAATCTTTTATCACCCCCTATCATTCTGGGTTAACCTTCGGTCAAATTGGATAATGCCGAGTCTCTATCCTTGGTTGAAATAAGAAATGTTGTTGCTGCAATGCCACAACAATATAGAGCACGTTTTACCGGCAGCGATTCCACGAAAATAAATGATATGATTGGTCATTTAACCCGTTGAAGAGAAGAAAGAATGCGATTGTCCCGATGCGACGAAACTACACGCTCGTTTGGATCATTTGTCAAAATGAGATGCAGGAGAAGTGAGGCCACGAAACTGCACCGTATATTTGGTTTTATATAATGTTGAGATGCAAGAGGAGGAAACCGTTGGTTTAAATGCCACTAAACTCCATGGTATATTTGTTCATTTGACAAGTAGAGATGAAGTAGGAGGAAGCCGATTGTTCTAACGTCACGAAATTACACGGTCTACTCTTTATTACACCGAACATGCATCGGTATTGAAGTCGATTATTCCAATACCACGAAAATGCATTTACGAGCATGTATAACGTGCGTTTGATTCCGGAAGGAAAGGAATAACAAGGATTAGATTTTCAAACAATGTGTATTTGTTTAATATACATGATATATTTACAGTTGTTAGAAAATGTCGATTTTGGTGGCTGATCATCAGGAAACCGACTAGTGCCAGGTATTGATCGATTTCATGGGTTGGTTTAGTCGAGATCGCAGGGTAAGTCTGGAATGGATTTAGCCGTTGGTTGGGTTTCGACGCACGTGTTGATCGATCGAGGTCACGGTGAGGGGTTGATTCGTGGGAGGGTGTGTTGGTTACCAAGGTGACGGTGATGGTGACGAGGGATTAGGTATAGCTGGAAGACCTTTAATGGCATGTTCAGTTTGATTTAAGTCATATGTTGTATCAACGAAACGGGGTTGCTTTGGTGACTGCATGGGTATACCTGTAGAGAGTCGGTTTGCCTAGTGGCGACGAGGGATTAGGTATAGCTGGTAGTCCTGGAGTGGAATGTTTCGGTTAATTCTGTTGGATGTTATATCAACGAAACGGGGTCGCGGTTGTGATTGCAAGGGTATGCCTGTAGCAAGTTGGGTTGCCGAGGTGCCGGTGGTGGCGAAGAGGAAGGCCTGTAGCTGGGTGGTGACGACGTTGAGGAGTTACAAATCACGGCGGCTGTCGTCGGGAGCCTGGCGGTGTCGAAGCTGGATTGTAAAGATTATATGCCGTAGAAATCAGCCCTGGCAACCACTGGAAGCGACACTCCGATCAACTGGTACCTACCTCTATACTAATAGAGGAGTTACCAGCAACAACCTCGGTAAATTTATTGCCACTCCCAGCTACCAACCTCCCTTGGTGACCAGACGACAACAGTCAGGCCTCGATCGCCAGAGGCAGTGCTTCCACGTCATAGCACACCACCATTTCCATCCTCAACACATTCCACACAAACAACTACTACTAGAAGTGGAAGACTTGGCAAAAGACAAATTTTTTTAAGGACTATGTACAAAACAGAAAAAATCATTTACATAAGTATTTTTTCGAAAAAGGGAGAATTGTGAGATTCATACGTAAACAGAAAATTTACATCAGTTAATATCGTTTCTGTTTACCCAATATTACAATATTATTGCCCTTTCTAACTTCCGTAATAAAAATCCAACATGCCCACCGCATGTTACTTGTTTGTTAAATGCGATTGAATATAACCAATACATCACAAAAGTGATTGTACCAATGTTGAGAAACTAATTGAAATAACTTTTTTATTTCTCTATCGGGATTGCATGACAAAGTAAGTGATTTTACCAAGCTTGTCAAACTATTTGTTATTTATTTCGCGGTCGTTGTGGCATGCCGAGAAAAAGATGTCACCCATGTTCTAAAACTATTTATTATACATCTTAATTTTTCAGTCGTCGTGTCACACTGAAGTAAGAGAATGTACAAATGTTATTAATCTCTTTGTACCTCTATCTCTCTCCGAGTTACAAGGCGAGGCAAGAAATTGTACCAATGTTGAGAAACTATTTATTATATCTCTTTATTTCACTGCCAGGGTTGCAAGATGAGACAAGATATTGTACCGATGTTGTGAAACTATTTGTATACCTCTTTATTTTTCTGTCATGAAAGCATAGCATGCTAGAGAATTATAGCAATATCGAGAAACTACCTATTTAAGTCTTTATTCTTCTGTCAGCAATGCTCCGGGAGAAGATATTGTACCAATGTCGAGAAACTTCTTGTTATATGTGTTCATTCTTCTAACAGTGACATCGAAGCAAAGGATTTTTACAATATCGAGAACCTGTCAGCAACACACGGGGAGTCATCATTATTCTGTCAGCAACACACGGGGTGGTAAGTTTTTGTACCAATGTCGAGAATAGGCTTGTCATAAGTCTTCAATTTTCTGTCAGCAATGCACGACGAGATAGGAGATTCTTCCTATGTAGATTAACTATTTATTTTACGCCGATTCATGGTGTGTCAAGTGATTGTTCCAAAATTAGTATGAAATTACTCTTTAGATCTCTCTTTAATTGCAGGTTATTTCAACAGGGAACCATTGTACCAATGAACCATCTATTCGTTATATGTCTTGTCCGCGTTGCACAGGAGCCATGAGACTGTTCACTGTCAAAAAAGACACTATATATATCTTCATTTGACATGAAACTTCATGTTAAATATCTTCATTTTAAGGAGGCTATGAAGGATCAGATATTTGTTGCAATGACACGAAATTCCAAGTGATGTCTTCATTTGACTGTCGGCTATGCACGGGAAGGCTGGCGATCTTTGCAATGGCACGAAACTACGCTTTGAAATCATTTTACTGTTGACCATACTTGACGAGGCAGGCAATTGTGCCAGTGGTCTGAATCTACAAGTTATGCGTCTTCCTTTCTTTTCTTTTTTCCAGCGATACAGGGTGCTGCAGGCGATTCTTCCAATGGCATCAAACTACACTTTTCATTTGACTGACTTTGATGCACAGGGAATCAGGTGATTGTTACAATGGCAGAAACCTACAAATTGTATGCTCTGTATTTAACTGTCGATTATGCTCGCGGTAGATTTGTTTGTTCAAATGCCAAGAATATACACGATATATCTCTTAATCTTTTTGCCAATTATGCACGGGGAGTCAATCTTTCGTGCCAATGACACGAATGTAAAAGTTACGAATCTTCCTTTGGCTCCTAGAGACGTACAGGAAGACCGGCGGTTAATCCAGTTCACGAATCTCTAAACGTTATGCATATTTACTTTATTGTCTGTGATGCTCAGGTTCGCAGGAGTTTATTCCAACATCAGCAAACTATAAGTTATAAGTCTACATTTGACTACTAGCTGTGCACGAGGAAACATGATTTTATTCCAATGCCACGAAACTTCATTATTATTCTTCATTTGCCACGTGGGGATAAAAATGGTGGTTGGGTTATTTATTCGAACTTGATTATATTATTACATATAATTTTATGGTAAAAGGAATATGTAAAATTTTAAATAAATATATTTATTTAAAAATGTTTACCTATAAAATAATTAAATATCATTAGAAAAACGTATTAAAATAATCTTCAGACGATTTCGATGTAAAAATAATAACGTCTGCTTTCTGTCACTTTTTTATGGGACGAATAGGGAAAGAAAGAATAGAAATGAGGAAGAAAGAAAAAAAGATGGTCAACGTTTCCTACAGCTGATATAGTTCTAAACGAATGAAATTGAGTTTATTTCGATTTATAGTTTGTTCTGAATATCTGCAGGCAATTAATGTGTTTAGATTCGGGAGTGCAAAAATTAAATTTGAGTTTTAGTTGTTTCTCTTGGGGAAAAAACGTCCCTAATGACGGCATGTATTTGTTTTGTTTTGTTTTTCCCACAAAGCACCCGAATTCATGAAGACAGAAATAAATAAAACAGCTATATCCCTTAGACTGAAAAGAACATACCGTAAATATCAGACGAATGCGTCAACAAGAGAAACCATCATTCCAGTTTTGAAAAAGCAGACGAGATTCAGTTATATTTCGATTCTTCCCATCCAAAAGAACAAAATATTTAATAGAAAGAGATGAACATTATGGTCACAAAAAATATACGCGGTTCATTAAGAACATAATTTAAGTATGTATGAAATTAACATTTTTCTTTTTTATGCATTTTTTTTTTTTCAGAACAAACTTGTACAATGATTCTAATAAGATTTTGCCAAATAATTGAAAGAGGGATTGAGATGTGCGTAAAACCTTTGTCTTGTAAGGCCTAGAATTGGACTATCAGTGTCTAATTGTCTATTCATAATGATTTATATAAATGCTGACATTTCTGTGGATCTGTGAGTTTCGAATTATTTTTCATTCTTTTCGAAGAAACTGTTTAAGACAAGCTTAAATTAAGAAAATATATTTGATGTAAAATTATTTCGTATAATATTGTTAATGATTTCAATATTGTACAATTAATTTGATATAAATTTAATTTAAATATTAATATTGTTATTGATTGTATAAAATGTTTGTATTGAGGCCTGTAATAATATTAAAACATGACACATTATTGTGAATTGTAAAAGTAAAAGTTTTTTTTCTTAAAAAATAACAAACAAGAAATCTCCTGCTCCTTTCCTCCTTTATTTTATAATTATTTTATTCGGGAAAGTAAGTAAACACATATATTTTGGGGATAATATGCTTACATTTTCCAGACAGATTGTTCCAATAACACGAAAGTCCATGGTATGATTGTTTATTTCCCTTTCGGTGAAGTACATGGAGGCAAATGCAACGGAGCTAAAAGCAACGAAGCTAAAAAGCATCTTTATTCATCTGCACGGGAAGACATTTGAGACTTCCAGTACCACGTAAATACACGGATGCTTTCTTTATTTGATAGGCATCGACGCAAGGAGAGGCAGGCAATATTTACCATGAAACGATATGGCATTGTGCTTTTTACAGGCATGGGTGTTCCCTAGGCTGGTGATGATACAGTCAGATAACTTCCAAAGTCACGAAATTATTCGGAAGGTTTGTTGAGGCAGCAGACGTGAAAATTCCATGAAGTCACAGTATGATTGGCCATTTGACATGACAAAGTGAAGAAAGAGGAAGGTGATTGCAGGAATGCAAAAACAGTACACTACAACTGAACTGCAAGTTTCGTCATTTGACATGTGTAGATTAAGGAGAAGAAAGGCGATTGATACCTTGCCACAAAACTATCCTGGATGATTTTTCATTTAAAATAGCGAAATGCTGGAGGGGCAATCTGGTTAAAACTTTGCCAAGAAACAACACTGGATGTTTAGTCATTTGGCAGATCGAAATGCAGAATGTAGTTAGGCAATTGATACCTTGATACGGAAAAACACTGGAGATATAGTCATATGATAACTTGAGATGCAGAAGGATGTAGGCAAGAGGATCTTTGGTCATTTGACATGTCGAGATACAGACGGATAAGGGTGACTAAATCATTGCAACGAAATGACATTGGATGGCTGATCATTAGGCGTCTCGAGATTCTGAATAAGAAAGGCTGTTGCTTCCTTGCCTCGAAACAACACTCGAGGTTTCATCATATGATATCTCGAGATGCAAGAGGAGGCTGGCAGCTGGATATTTGGTGATCTGACAGGGCAAGATACAGGAGAAGAAGCGTGACTGTATCACTGCAACGAAACTACATTGTTTGGTTGTTCATTAGACATCTCGAGATTCTGAAATAGAAAAGCGACTGATTCCTTGCTACAGCATAACACAAGAAATTTGATCACATGATAATTCGAGAATCAGGAGGGTGTAGGCAGCAAGATATTTAACTAGTTGAAATACAGGAGGAGAAGTACGATTGAATCATTGCCACAAAACTACGTTAATCATTAGACATCTCAAAATTCTGAAGTTGGTAGGTGCTTGATTCTTTTCCAGGAAACAACACTGCAGATTTGGTCATAAGATATTTCGAGGTACAGGAGGAGTCCGACAAATAGAGCTTTGGTTATTTGACAGGTCGAAATACAGGAAGAGAAGGGCCATTGAATAATTACCACGAAACTACATTGGATTGTCGGCTATTAGACATCTCAAGATTCCGATGTAGTAAGGCGCTTGAGTCCTTGCTACGAAACAGCACTGGAGATTTGGCCATGTGACAAGTAAAGATGCATGAGGATGTAGGAAAGTGGATGTTGGTCATTTAACTGGTCGAAATACAGAAGTGCAATTGAATCATTGTAACAAAAATACATTAGATGGTTAATCATTAAACATTTCGAGGTTCTGAAGCTGGAAGGCTCTTGATTCCTTGCCATGGAACAACACAGGAGATTAGGCCATATGATAACTCGAGATGCAGGAGTATTAAGCAAGTATTTTTTGACAGGTCGCGATACAAGAAGAAAAGGGCGACTGAATCATTGCCAGGAAATTACATTGGATTATTAACCATTAGACATCTCGAGATTCTGAAGTAGGAAAGCGCTTTATTTCTTGCCACGAAACAACACTTGTGATTTGGTCGTATGATATATTGAGATGCAGAAGGATGCAAGCAACTGGATCTCTGGTTATTTGACAAGTTAAAATACATGGATGAGAAGAGCGACTGAATGATTACCATGAAAGTACAGTGATGTTTGATCATTAGACATCTCGAAATTCTGAAGTACGAAGGTGCTTGAGTCTTTCCCACGAAACAACACCGTGTTAAATAATAGTTTAGCACGCTATTATTTTTTTTATAGAAGCGTATCTCTGCTTGGACTCCCTGAGGTTGACCTTAGGGATCAGATACAAAACAAAAGGAAGAGGATTTTGATTGGCTGAGCCAGCGTGAAAACGATAGATAGAAAAAGGTTTTTAGTGAGTTGAGTATTAACCGTCGAACAATGTAGACGTGTTTCCTCTGTTTGGATCTGCTCCCCAGTGGGGGGGGGAAGCGACCCCACTAGCTAGTTAGAAGATGTATACGTCGACGTTAATAAACTAGATTAAAAATTCCCTGTGTTGAAGTTCTTTAATCTCTGGACTCAAAACAACTAGCGATCACCGGCTGTGAAAGAAGACGACGTTATTATCGAACGATCACCATCGCTCCCAAGACCACCCCCACCAAGAGCTTATACAATATTGTATTAATTGGCGCAGTGACCAACACCCCCAGAACTAGGGGCCAATGCATCATATAATTATTTGGCGCCGTTGACCAAAACCTCCCAGCATATATGGGGGGGGAGGAGATACAGAATGAGGGTTACAACACAACGTAGTAATTTTTGAAGAAAAATTCCAGAGGAGAATTCAACAAAGGCATATGAAAAAGAAAGTAATTATAACATAAGTACAGAAAAAATAGAAAAGCGAAGTACTATGTTCTAATCTCTCTCTCTCTCTCTCTCACACACACACACACACGCACGCACGCACACACACACACACACACACACACACACACACACACACACATCTAAGCAGCAAACCAAAATAGGAAGTAATGTTGAAAAACAATGCAAAAAAGAAGTAAAAACAGTAAACGAACAGAGTTTGATGGACATACAATGAAAAAAGAACGAATAGAGAAACGAAAGAAAGAGGGGAACTAATGAACGCCCACGCTCATGCATACACACTGGTGCGACAATATCAATTTTGATGGAACAATTTAGTGAGAGATTGATTTTGTTGTTTTGTTTTCGTCTTTTTACAAAGGTTTCGAAGCATGGGCAAAAATCTATTGTTGATTTTGATTAGCACGCTTTAAAGTTGTATGTCTGGCAGTCTGATTTTTTTATTTTGTTTGTGGAAAAATCTAGCCGCGAAAGTTCCGCTTTTAAAAGAAAAAATATCTGGAGAAGGAAATTTGACCAGTAAATGAATTTTCATGATATTGACCTTTCAGAAAGTGGAGACCGGAATTCGCGCACGTGAACGCAATGGAAAATTATTTTGAAAAAAAAAAAAAAAAAAGACTGGCGGCATTTTGTGATGGGGCATTCCCACTGTGGTTTCTGTGTACTGTTATAGAGTTGAAAATTTTTGTGACTATGGTTTTGCGTGCATTCAAATGTTTTAAATTTAGAATTATTTTGTTAATCAGAACTGACTGAGAAATGATTGTTTTATTCATTATTGTAACAGAGTGTGGAATTTTTCTTTATTTCTTTGTAATTAAAGAGTCGTATGTGTGTCCTTTTGCCTTTACTGGTTGAACAACTAAATTGTTAATTGGTGAATTTTGGGAGTTAATTTTTGTGGAAAAATTATCTAATTATTCTGGGAATAAGTAGATTAGGTCTGCACGGTTTCGGATTTCCGAATGTGTTTGGGTCTTTGTTCTAGGGATTGTCACACCTGGCTATGTGCATAAGGAAACAATGTTGGGTAGAATAGGAGCTTTACGCTCTGAAGCATTCAGTATCGAATGAATATATCCCTAAGATACTCAAGGGGTCTATGGATGACCCTGACGACCAAAAGGAAATTGGTCAGATAGCTTGTGGGACGCCGGTAAACGACTAAGAGAAGAAAACCCTTGTAACGACGGTAGAACCAGTAATGGATTAGTTATGAAGTGCTGAGCAGGTGTGATCATTTTCCCCGTGGGGTCAGTCAAAGGCAGAAGGATTTGAGATGGTGCGAGTTCAGTGTCGGCACACAGAGGCAGATAGTTAATAATAGTGATTATAGAAAAATGAATGGTGCTAAATTTGTGAAGATTTCTTCAAATAAATCTGGTAATACGCAAATACAAAAGTAATTAGTTGTGGTTGAATAAATAAGGTGATAACGGACCGTGTGTACTGTGTCACTGTGAGTAGGAAATAAATGTGGATCATAGTATATTTAAAGTGTAGAATTTAGGTGGCAAAGACGTAGCTCACTTATGGAACTGAAGCTGTGGCGTGGGGTTTTTTGACATGTATTTTGTGGTTTTTTGAACGAGTATTTTTTCTGTGAACTGTATGTACATTTCGTGTAGTCTCAAGTGAAGAGTCAAGGAATTTGGTTCTCCTCAGGAATATTCGATTGCGAAGGTGGTACCTGCTGACCTGTATGGTGGAGTCATTAGAGAGGTCAAAGTTCACTGTTGGAGTGACTTTATCATGACTGGCGTTTGAGGCGTTGACCTTGGGTCACATTAACCAAGAATTGACAAAGGATTGTCCAGTGTTCTTTTTTTGTTAAAAAAAAATGTTTGTGAAGCTTGAAAAAACTGGTTAGAATTTTATTATGTTCATTCCTTTTCAGGAATGGTATGTGTGCACACCAAAGGGGTCATGTGACCGAGGCACAATAGAGAAAAAATGTAAGGAGCACGCCTTGCAGACACGAAAGAGTAGAGGGGATTTTAGAGTAATATAGTTGAAATAAAATTAATGAATGAATTTTTTTAATAATAATAAATAATAGTTTAACAGACTATTTTTTTTAGAGAAGTGTATCTCTGCTTGGACTTCCTAGGGTTGACCTTAGGGATCAGATACAAGACAAAACAAAGGAAGACGATTTTGATTGGCTGAGCCAGCGTGAGAACGATAGATAGAAAGAGGTTTTCAGTGAGTTGAGCCTTAACTGTCGAACAATGTAGACGTGTTTCCTTCGTGATTGGATCTGCACGTCAGTGGAGGGAGAGAGTGATCCCACTGGCTAGTTAGATGTATCGACGCTAATAAACTAGTTTAAGTTAAAATTCCCTTTAATCTCTGGACTCAAAACAACTAGCAATCACCAGCTGTGAAAGAAGAAGGCAACGTTGTTATCTAGCAACCATCATTGCCCAAGACCACCCTCACCAAGGGGCTTGTAGTAGTAGTAAAAAACAAGTCAACTTGAAGTAGCAACAAACATCTGCAATAGATTTGTCTCTCGACCGCAACACTTATAGCCAAATCACAGTTCAAACGATAGCCCGTCGTAACAGTCCACCAAACAACGTAGAAACAACAAAATTGGGGTCACACGTCCAATCTTCACTTCTCACCAGAAGAAACGCGTGTTCGTCCCACGTTTCAGTAGACACTGGTAAATACACAGCTCACTCTATCGGTCGGTTGAAGCTAGCGTCCAGCTTCCAGACAAAAATAAACAGAGTCGTAACTTAATACGAAACTCTATAATAGTGCACGTCACCACGGTCCCAGCGGCACCCCAGCCAATGTCCCAGACCGTTTTTATTGACCCAAAATACGGCCAACGCACCACTCATTGCCGTTGGCCTCGCTCTCAATCAGAGTCTCCAGCTCGTCCAATCAGCATGCAGACCGCCACTAGACAAATCGTGCCAAGCAGCATAAAATAACAAATGTCGGAGAATGTACTTTTCTTTTACAAAACAGCGTTTGCGCCATTTCCTGGACTTTGTTTGTCAATTGACAGACAATTTTTGACCGTTGACCTGTTCTTTTTCCGTTAAGCTAAGCTAAGTTATTTGTTAAGTTTTTATTTTCATTTGTTTTATTTCTTTCGTTTAAATTCATTTTTGTTCTTGGCCTCGGCCAACATTTTTTATTTTTTAGTTCGGTAAGACAAAGTCTTACCGGCTTTTTATTTTCTGTTACATTTGAAGAAAAGAAAAAAGAAAAAGTTTTGTTTTTAATTTATCCTCCTTTTCGTTTTTTTTACCCTCCCCCGTTTTATTTAGCGACTTCGGTCGCAATCCTTTAATTTTTTAAGTTTCAGCTTTTGGTGTTTAATTTATTTCTTTAGCGGCTTCGGCCGCAAACCTTTATTTTTTTAGTTTGGTTTGACTAGTGTCAAACCAGACATTTTTATTTCTTTCCTTTTTCTTTCTGTCGTTTAATTGACGAAAAAAAGTAGGAGTTTTATTTATTGTTTTTTCTTTTATTTCGGCTGCCTTCGGGCGCCATTTTTATTTTTTTTTAAAAAAGTCTTACGAGACTATTTAGTTTCTAGTTTTTCTTTTTTTTTCTAGAACTTTTAGTTTTCCAAGTTTATTTTATAGCCTTTGATTTAAAGTTTATTACTTTTGTGGTACTTTAACTTTAACTACTTTTGTTTTTGCTTTTTATTTTTATTTTTATTTTTCTCTCTCCCTATCTCAACTCCTCACAATTGGGCAAGTGTTTCTGCCTTAACTCTTAAATGGCCGACGATATGAGTCGGTCAGGGGTCAAGAAAGACCTCTTTGGGGCGGCTGCGAAAGCCGACCCCCCGGATAAGGATAAAACGAAATCCAAAAAACGGGGTAAGGTTTCCCCAAGCAAACCTGACCAGCTAAATGACAAGGAGGAGGCCATGCAGGTCTCCAACTCAAGTGAAAAGACGCCGAAAGTGGCTCAGTCAAAGTCTACAGCCGAGGAATCGCCCTCTTGCTGGAAGTCCCCTCCGAGTTGTATTGTGAACATCGCGGAGTTCCTGGAAAAGGCAAAGGATTTTGCCCATCTTGTAAATAAAGATGGCATACTAAAAGACGTCCAGGAACTTCAGAAGTTCGAACAAAGAATGGTGACCGTCTTCGCGGTTGACAGGCGTACGCGCAAAATCTGTCGATCCACGAAAGACACTGTGATCAAATCACTTATGTCCCTGGGGATAAAACCCCAAAGAGTAATCAAGGGAGTGAAATTCTTCATGTGGGACGTACTGCTGCCCACGCCGGAGGATTGCCTGGAGATGGCGAAAAGAGAATTGATAACGAAGGACCTGATTCTCCGTACCGAATACATGGGTAGGCGAAGGACCAGGGTGGCAGTATTTGAGGTTCCTCCTCAAATTTCCGGAGAGCTCCTGGCTGCATTCTTTATGCAGTACGGCCAAATTTTAGGGGCTCTCTCGGACAATCTGAACGGGGGGTGGACTTTTGACATCATGATTGATGAGGCGGCCTTCAAGTCCATCCCCAACTGTCTGGATTTTGGCAACCGGAGATTGCCAGTCATTGTGACTGGCAGAAAACCAGTATGCTGGAGGTGCGGAGTGACTGGTCATCTCTCCTCCTCCTGCCCAGGGAAGAAGGCCCCTGGAGCTCCGGTTGCTGGCGACCCAAATTCCCCTTTGGCCGACACTGAAAAAACCGCGGCGCCTGTAATGGGCCTACCTACTAAGCGGACCGGTGTGGAAAATCCCTCGGTTGGGTCTTTGCCCTCATTGCCCCTCAAACCAACGCCTTCCACAAGTGTGGATAAGGAGAAGGATGAGGGGGGATGGCGTGTAGTAGGTAGGGCCAAAGGGAAGGTCCAGACAGCGGGACCTCTGTCTCAGCATGACTCTGGGGACAAAACCACCTACAGCCCCATTCCCTCTACCAGCTCGGAGGGCGACGCCTCGGCCTCTTATGAGAAGAATGCGACTCCTGCCCAGAAACTTAACGAGCCAAGCTGGCAAAAGATCTTGGACCTCAAGAAGTTGAAGCAAAACCTGGAGGACAAAAAGGCAAAGAAACACAAGCCGCTGGGGGTTCCCTGCCCCTCATCCTCTGCCCCGTCTTCCCCTCCATCATTTGCTAAACCTCCAGCACCAAAATCACTATCTAATTCCCCAACAAAAAGTAAAAAATCTGTTTCAACCAAGCCTTCCCCCATCAAGACCCCATCTGGAATGACTCCATCTCACACACCAGCTTGCACACCTACCCCAACACCTACCCAGACACCACATAAAAAACGTAATAGAAGTCCAGATGCTCAGGTCGTGGGGGAAAAGGGGAAGAAAAAGCTGAAGCCTCCATACAACTTAGGGGAAGACGTCTGCCGCGTATCCCGGGTCCATGTGGAGAACGTTTTGGGGATAACAAAGAACCCCAGGCCCTTAAAGGTCCTTTTTAACTTCCAAAAGTTGAGTGGGCTAGATATTGAGGACCCGAAAAATTTCCAAAAGGCCAAAAGACTCCTTACAGTTGTGCGTTCGGGCCCGGGTACGCGGGAGATTTGGGGCATGATTGAGGAGGCAAACTCATCTTTGAAATTAGTGCCCCCAGCGGCTGTATTTGAGCCCAATTTGGATCCGTCTAAATCGTGCAGAGGGAGGGTCCCGGTTTTTGTTCACCCTTCCCTGTATAGGGCGCTTAAATTAACGTTTCCAGCGGACATCGGTGGCCTGTCTCATGGTGATACCGTCGAAAATGAGATGGCGTCAGGTTCAATGGGACAGGCTGTCGGTGTCCTCACCCCAGCAATGTTCTACTCGGATGGGCGACCCTAGTCGATTTGATAATGGCACTCTGGTTAGCTAGTGTGAATGTCCGAGGCCTGAGGTCGGAGTCTCGAAGGGTGAGACTCGTTCGCGACCTTCAGAGCCTCGGGGTGAATATATGTTGTGTACAAGAGACCCGTTTTTCTTCTCGCGATTATGAAGGCATTCTGTCTAAGGAGTTTACTCTTTATTCAGCATGCTTTGATGGACGCTCGAGGGGTGTCTCTTGGCTGGTGAGCAAGTCTTTGAAGGCTGCGTGTGCTCTTGTCTTCGCAGATCCGGCGGGCAGGCTTTGCGTGCTGGATGCTACCATAAAAGATAAGGCTTTGCGTCTCATTGGGGTTTATGGGCCCAATATCCAGGCTGAGCGACTTGCTTTGTTTCGGCAGATCGAGCCGTTTATGACGACATCACGTCGGTTAATTTTAGCGGGGGATTGGAATGCCGTCCTTGACCCCGATATAGATCGTATAGGGTCCAAATATAAAGCGGGTACTAAAAACTGGGGAGTGGAACATTTTCGGGGCTTTGTCGATGGGTTTGATCTCATCGACAAGTACCGGAATGAACACCCTCAGCGGGTAGTGTGGACTTGGACAAATAGTGGCAGCTCGGCTGTAGGTGTGCTTGCGAGCTACCTCGACCGAGTTTTAGTTAGGAGAGTCGATGTAGGGCTCTTAGAGTGTCCAAGTTTTCATTATATAGTTTATTCGGATCATAGGCTTGTCCGGGTCCGTGTAAACTTAGATAAGCCTAATGTTAGGATAACTGGCTACTGGAAATTCAACTGCTCGTTATTTGGCGAGCAGCATTTCCGGGACCAGTTTTTACTAACCTTACAAAGGGAACTGACGGGGGCTGTGGTGGGAAATGCCTGGTGGGACAAACTTAAATCTAAAATTCGAACGTTTGCTGCCGATTTTAGTCGTCGACTCAATGTAGATAGATTAGCGGCGCAAACGGCTTTAGAACAAAGAGTTGATCGGGCTGTGAAATCCCGTGATAGTGGGGAAGTAGTCCTAGCTAAGGCAGAGTTGTCCTCCTTGCTTAGCAAGAAGGATCAAGCTCTGGTAGTTAGGGCTAGGTTAAAAAGAATGTCCTCTGAGGCGACGAATATGGCCGCGGAACTGCGTGCAGAGGAAAGTAGGAATGCTTCAAGACGGCATATCGCGAGCGTCACATTGCCGGATGGGCGGACAGTGACTACAAACTCGGGCATATGCGAGGCTTTTCGGGATTACTTTCGGGAGCTTTTTACCAGGGAGCCCGGTCTGAGCTCTGCTCGGTTCGACACCTATTTAGCTGACTTTCCCTGCCTTGAGGCAGCTGAAGCGGCTGGGTGCGAGGGTCCCATCACTGAGTCGGAAATCTGGGAAGCGCTGAAACAGGTTGGCCTGGATAAATCTCCGGGATTAGATGGTCTTCCTTACGAAGTTTACTTGAGGCAGTCGCCCGTTTTTGTTCCTTTGCTCCAGCTGGTCTTCAACAACTGGATGAAGCAGGGGTCTATACCTCAACGCTTCACCAGGGGTGTGATCAAGTTGGTGCGTAAGGGCAAAAGCGGTGGGGATGGGATAGGTAACTTTCGCCCTTTAACTATGTTAAATACAGAGTTAAAGATTTTGGCTAAGGTCTTGGCTAACCGTTTGCAGCTTGTCCTGTCTAGTCTGATTGGCTCCGAGCAGACTTGTTCTGTGAAGGGCCGGACTATTCAGGACAACCTTCATATGGTGCGCCTGATCATCGAGAAAGTCGACAGTGAAGCCGCGCTGATCAATTTAGATCAGTCCAAGGCCTTTGATAGGGTTGACCATCGATTCTTGGAGGCTGTTCTTTCGGCTGCCGGTTTCGGGCCGTACTTTCGCTCCTGGATCCGGCTCATGTATGCGACTCCCGGTGCGCTGGTAGAAGTGAACGGGGTAAGATCGGAACCTTTCGTATTGTCTCGATCTATTCGTCAGGGTTGTCCGCTGTCGCCTATGCTTTACGTTCTTGCGTTGGAACCTTTCCTTCGCAAGTTAAAGGCGAATCCGGTCCTACGCGGAATCTCTTTACCTGGTGCTACCACCTCGGCCAGGTATTCTGCCTATGCTGACGACGTTTCGGTTCTTGTGTCGAGCAGAGCCGAGATTAACGAAGTCAGCAGAGAAATCGGTGGGTATGAGATGGTGACAGGGGCCAAGATCAATCGCGATAAGTCTGTTGGCTTGCGGTTGGGTGCGTGGAAGGGGGTTTCTCTTCCCGGACCATTCAGCTGGACGGATGGGCCGATCAAGATACTCGGCGTCTGGTTCGGTCCTGATATCCAGTTGGATATGAATTGGTCGGAGGTACGAGAGAAAGCCGAGAGCGCAATTAATTTGTGGTCTCGGAGGAGGCTTTCCTTGAAGGGGAGGGCGGAGGTATGTGTTTCACATATCTACCCGATTCTCCTTTACCGACTCTCGGTACTTCCACTTCCGTCTGCCACAGTGCTTTCATTAGTACAGCTCTTGTTCTCTTTCTTGTGGAGAGGCAAAGCTCCTAGGGTATGTCGGGAGATCTGTTGCCTTCATCCTACTGAAGGCGGTCTAGGTATGCCTAGCATTGAGATTCGTCTCGATATGCTTCGCATCGGGTTCCTGGATCGTTTGTGTCGCGATTCGGATGACGGGGGCGCCTTCTGGAAGGAAGACGCCCGTAGATCCTTCCCATCCTTGAGAAGTGTGCACTCGGCCGAGGAGGAGGCTGGCCGTTTGCCTCGTGCCGAGTGCTCCTTCTACCGTGAATGTCGTCTGGCTCTGAAACACCTCTTACGGGCGACGGTTGGCCTCCCCAACGTCCAGGCGTTGTCTCGTAGGGCATTATATCGGGTGGTAGTCAGGGGGTCCGTTCATGATGATTTGATTGACGAGCTCGGTCTTACGAAGCAGGAGGCTCGCTCAATCTGGCCTTGGGCTTCCGGGTTGAAATGTCTCAACAACGATGAGGCATCCCTCACCTGGCTGGTGATACGTGGGGCCCTCTGGGTCGGCAAAAGACTTTGCACAGCGGGTTTGGAGAAATATCCAAACTGCCGACGTTGTGAGGGGGAAGTCGAGACCCTTGGTCACGCCTTCTTTCATTGCAAGTCGGTAGCACCATTGTGTAGGTTTGTTGAAGGTCTCATGGTTCGCATGTTGCAGGGAAAGTTTTTCGTCCTTGAGGCCGCTTCTGTTTGTAGCAATGTGGCCCCGCCGCTAACGGAGTCTGAACGCTATGTGTTCCACTGCTTGCTAGGAGTTATGAGAGTCGTGATTTGGGTGACGCGTCAGAAGGGATTCTATGAAGGTGAGAAGTTCACTTCTTCCCTACTAATCTTGTACTTTAAGCATCAGCTTAAAGTCAAGATTAGGACGGAAAGGCGGCGACTCCCTTCATCAGAATTCGCCAAAAGGTGGGTAAATCTTGCGCGAATGTGTAGAGTGAAAGGAGCTGACTTGGAGTGGCACTTGGACCTCGGCTAGGTGCAGGATTTCGTCCCTCTAGGGTTCAACAGACGCAACCCGTCCCGATATTAGACTAGTATAGGTTTATTTTGAATTTTTAGTTTCTCGTTTCTGGTTAACTTAGCTAGAGTATGTATGCTCATTAGCCCCCCTTTTATTTCTGTCCCTATTTTTTCTTTAGTTTAATTCCCCATCCCCTCCCGCGTTAGGTGGCCAGTGATGTCAGTTCTCTGGTAGTTGCGAGATGACTTTCGTTTCGTGCGTGTGTTTCTTTTTTTCGTATTTGTTATTGTGTCTGAATGAGTGTGTGTCTGTGTGAGTGATTTTGGATGGATGACTGTTACCATACTTTTATAATCTCGCAATTTTTTCGTCCAGTTAACTGATGTTACTGCCACATTTAGGTACTGTGGGGGGTTTTATTACTAATCTTATTTTGTTTTGTTTTCTTGTAAATAGTTCATTTGTTTTTGTAAATATACATTGGGGTTTTTTAAATTGTTTCCCCCCCCCCCACTGACTTTGAATTGTACATATGGGGACCTGTTAGATTTTCATAGAGAATTTGTGGAATTATGGTGGATGTAGTAAGAAAGGTATGGAAGAATGTGTTGTTTTGGTGGTAGGACTATTGTTGGTATGTTTGGGTCAGTGGTTGTGACTAGCTAAGTTCTTAATTTAAGACAGATGATGACCGTCCTTCCCCACCCCCCTTTTTAGGCCTTGTGCCACATTTTGTATATGTTTAATGTATGCAAATAAATACTTTCTTTTACAAAACAGCGTTTGCGCCATTTCCTGGACTTTGTTTGTCAATTGACAGACAATTTTTGACCGTTGACCTGTTCTTTTTCCGTTAAGCTAAGCTAAGTTATTTGTTAAGTTTTTATTTTCATTTGTTTTATTTCTTTCGTTTAAATTCATTTTTGTTCTTGGCCTCGGCCAACATTTTTTATTTTTTAGTTCGGTAAGACAAAGTCTTACCGGCTTTTTATTTTCTGTTACATTTGAAGAAAAGAAAAAAGAAAAAGTTTTGTTTTTAATTTATCCTCCTTTTCGTTTTTTTTACCCTCCCCCGTTTTATTTAGCGACTTCGGTCGCAATCCTTTAATTTTTTAAGTTTCAGCTTTTGGTGTTTAATTTATTTCTTTAGCGGCTTCGGCCGCAAACCTTTATTTTTTTAGTTTGGTTTGACTAGTGTCAAACCAGACATTTTTATTTCTTTCCTTTTTCTTTCTGTCGTTTAATTGACGAAAAAAAGTAGGAGTTTTATTTATTGTTTTTTCTTTTATTTCGGCTGCCTTCGGGCGCCATTTTTATTTTTTTTTAAAAAAGTCTTACGAGACTATTTAGTTTCTAGTTTTTCTTTTTTTTTCTAGAACTTTTAGTTTTCCAAGTTTATTTTATAGCCTTTGATTTAAAGTTTATTACTTTTGTGGTACTTTAACTTTAACTACTTTTGTTTTTGCTTTTTATTTTTATTTTTATTTTTCTCTCTCCCTATCTCAACTCCTCACAATTGGGCAAGTGTTTCTGCCTTAACTCTTAAATGGCCGACGATATGAGTCGGTCAGGGGTCAAGAAAGACCTCTTTGGGGCGGCTGCGAAAGCCGACCCCCCGGATAAGGATAAAACGAAATCCAAAAAACGGGGTAAGGTTTCCCCAAGCAAACCTGACCAGCTAAATGACAAGGAGGAGGCCATGCAGGTCTCCAACTCAAGTGAAAAGACGCCGAAAGTGGCTCAGTCAAAGTCTACAGCCGAGGAATCGCCCTCTTGCTGGAAGTCCCCTCCGAGTTGTATTGTGAACATCGCGGAGTTCCTGGAAAAGGCAAAGGATTTTGCCCATCTTGTAAATAAAGATGGCATACTAAAAGACGTCCAGGAACTTCAGAAGTTCGAACAAAGAATGGTGACCGTCTTCGCGGTTGACAGGCGTACGCGCAAAATCTGTCGATCCACGAAAGACACTGTGATCAAATCACTTATGTCCCTGGGGATAAAACCCCAAAGAGTAATCAAGGGAGTGAAATTCTTCATGTGGGACGTACTGCTGCCCACGCCGGAGGATTGCCTGGAGATGGCGAAAAGAGAATTGATAACGAAGGACCTGATTCTCCGTACCGAATACATGGGTAGGCGAAGGACCAGGGTGGCAGTATTTGAGGTTCCTCCTCAAATTTCCGGAGAGCTCCTGGCTGCATTCTTTATGCAGTACGGCCAAATTTTAGGGGCTCTCTCGGACAATCTGAACGGGGGGTGGACTTTTGACATCATGATTGATGAGGCGGCCTTCAAGTCCATCCCCAACTGTCTGGATTTTGGCAACCGGAGATTGCCAGTCATTGTGACTGGCAGAAAACCAGTATGCTGGAGGTGCGGAGTGACTGGTCATCTCTCCTCCTCCTGCCCAGGGAAGAAGGCCCCTGGAGCTCCGGTTGCTGGCGACCCAAATTCCCCTTTGGCCGACACTGATAAAACCGCGGCGCCTGTAATGGGCCTACCTACTAAGCGGACCGGTGTGGAAAATCCCTCGGTTGGGTCTTTGCCCTCATTGCCCCTCAAACCAACGCCTTCCACAAGTGTGGATAAGGAGAAGGATGAGGGGGGATGGCGTGTAGTAGGTAGGGCCAAAGGGAAGGTCCAGACAGCGGGACCTCTGTCTCAGCATGACTCCGGGGACAAAACCACCTACAGCCCCATTCCCTCTACCAGCTCGGAGGGCGACGCCTCGGCCTCTTATGAGAAGACTGCGACTCCTGCCCAGAAACTTAATGAGCCAAGCTGGCAGAAGATATTGGACCTCAAAAAATTAAAGCAGAAATTGGAAGACAAAAAGGCAAAGAAACAGAAGCCGCTGGGGGTTCCCTGCCCCTCATCCTCTGCCCCGTCTTCCCCTCCATCTTTTGCTAAACCTCCAGCACCTAAATCACTAGCCAATTCCCCTGCAAAAATCAAAAAATCTAGTTCAACCAAGCCTTCCCCCATCAAGACCCCATCTGGAATGACACCATCACACACACCAGCTTGCACACCTACCCCAACACCTACCCAGACACCACATAAAAAACGTAATAGAAGTCCAGATGCTCAGGTCGTGGGGGAAAAGGGGAAGAAAAAGCTAAAGCCTCCATACAACTTAGGGGAAGACGTCTGCCGCGTATCCCGGGTCCATGTGGAGAACGTGTTGGGGATAACTAAGAACCCCAGGCCCTTAAAGGTCCTTTTTAACTTCCAGAAGTTGAGTGGGCTAGATATTGAGGACCCGAAAAATTTCCAAAAGGCCAAAAGACTCCTTACAGTTGTGCGTTCGGGCCCGGGTACGCGGGAGATTTGGGGCATGATTGAGGAGGCAAACTCATCTTTGAAATTAGTGCCCCCAGCGGCGGTATTTGAGCCCAATTTGGACCCGTCTAAATCGTGCAGAGGGAGGGTCCCGGTTTTTGTTCACCCTTCCCTGTATAGGGCTCTGAAGTTAACATTTCCAGCGGACATCGGTGGCCTGTCTCATGGTGATACCGTCGAAAATGAGATGGCGTCAGGTTCAATGGGACAGGCTGTCGGTGTCCTCACCCCAGCAATGTTCTACTCGGATGGGCGACCCTAGTCGATTTGATAATGGCACTCTGGTTAGCTAGTGTGAATGTCCGAGGCCTGAGGTCGGAGTCTCGAAGGGTGAGATTCGTTCGCGACCTTCAGAGCCTCGGTGTGAATATATGTTGTGTACAAGAGACCCGTTTTTCTTCTCGCGATCATGAAGACATTCTGTCTAAGGAGTTTACTCTTTTTTCAGCATGTTTTGATGGACACTCGAGGGGTGTCTCTTGGCTGGTGAGCAAGACTTTGAAGGCTGTGTGTGCTCTTGTCTTCGCAGATCCGGCGGGCAGGCTTTGCGTGCTGGATGCTACTATAAAGGATAAGGCTTTGCGTCTCATTGGGGTTTATGGGCCCAATACCCAGGCTGAGCGACCTGCTTTGTTTCGGCAGATCGAGCCGTTTATGACGACATCACGTCGGTTAATTTTAGCGGGGGATTGGAATGCCGTCCTTGACCCCGATATAGATCGTATAGGGTCCAAATATAAAGCGGGTACTAAAAACTGGGGAGTGGAACATTTTCGGGGCTTTGTCGATGGGTTTGATCTCATCGACAAGTACCGGAATGAACACCCTCAGCGGGTAGTGTGGACTTGGACAAATAGTGGCAGCTCGGCTGTAGGTGTGCTTGCGAGCTACCTCGACCGAGTTTTAGTTAGGAGAGTCGATGTAGGGCTCTTAGAGTGTCCAAGTTTTCATTATATAGTTTATTCGGATCATAGGCTTGTCCGGGTCCGTGTAAACTTAGATAAGCCTAATGTTAGGATAACTGGCTACTGGAAATTCAACTGCTCGTTATTTGGCGAGCAGCATTTCCGGGACCAGTTTTTACTAACCTTACAAAGGGAACTGACGGGGGCTGTGGTGGGAAATGCCTGGTGGGACAAACTTAAATCTAAGATTCGAACGTTTGCTGCCGATTTTAGTCGTCGACTCAATGTAGATAGATTAGCGGCGCAAACGGCTTTAGAACAAAGAGTTGATCGGGCTGTGAAATCCCGTGATAGTGGGGAAGTAGTCCTAGCTAAGGCAGAGTTGTCCTCCTTGCTTAGCAAGAAGGATCAAGCTCTGGTAGTTAGGGCTAGGTTAAAAAGAATGTCCTCTGAGGCGACGAATATGGCCGCGGAACTGCGTGCAGAGGAAAGTAGGAATGCTTCAAGACGGCATATCGCGAGCGTCACATTGCCGGATGGTCGGACAGTGACTACAAACTCGGGCATATGCGAGGCTTTTCGGGACTACTTTCGGGATCTTTTTACCAGGGAGCCCGGTCTGAGCTCTGCTCGGTTCGACACCTATTTAGCTGACTTTCCCTGCCTTGAGGCAGCTGAAGCGGCTGGGTGCGAGGGTCCCATCACTGAGTCGGAAATCTGGGAAGCGCTGAAACAGGTTGGCCTGGATAAGTCTCCGGGATTAGATGGTCTTCCTTACGAAGTTTACTTGAGGCAGTCGCCCGTTTTTGTTCCTTTGCTGCAGCTGGTCTTCAACAACTGGATGAAGCAGGGGTCTATACCTCAACGCTTCACCAGGGGTGTGATCAAGTTGGTGCGTAAGGGCAAAAGCGGTGGGGATGGGATAGGTAACTTTCGCCCTTTAACTATGTTAAATACAGAGTTAAAGATTTTGGCTAAGGTCTTGGCTAACCGTTTGCAGCTTGTCCTGTCTAGTCTGATTGGCTCCGAGCAGACTTGTTCTGTGAAGGGCCGGACTATTCAGGACAACCTTCATATGGTGCGCCTGATCATCGAGAAAGTCGACAGTGAAGCCGCGCTGATCAATTTAGATCAGTCCAAGGCCTTTGATAGGGTTGACCATCGATTCTTGGAGGCTGTTCTTTCGGCTGCCGGTTTCGGGCCGTACTTTCGCTCCTGGATCCGGCTCATGTATGCGACTCCCGGTGCGCTGGTAGAAGTGAACGGGGTAAGATCGGAACCTTTCGTATTGTCTCGATCTATTCGTCAGGGTTGTCCGCTGTCGCCTATGCTTTACGTTCTTGCGTTGGAACCTTTCCTTCGCAAGTTAAAGGCGAATCCGGTCCTACGCGGAATCTCTTTACCTGGTGCTACCACCTCGGCCAGGTATTCTGCCTATGCTGACGACGTTTCGGTTCTTGTGTCGAGCAGGGCCGAGATTAACGAAGTCAGCAGAGAAATCGGTGGGTATGAGATGGTGACAGGGGCCAAGATCAACCGCGATAAGTCTGTTGGCTTGCGGTTGGGTGCGTGGAAGGGGGTTTCTCTTCCCGGACCATTCAGCTGGACGGATGGGCCGATCAAGATACTCGGCGTCTGGTTCGGTCCTGATATCCAGTTGGATATGAATTGGTCGGAGGTACGAGAGAAGGCCGAGAGCGCAATTAATTTGTGGTCTCGGAGGAGGCTTTCCTTGAAGGGGAGGGCGGAGGTATGTGTTTCACATATCTACCCGATTCTCCTTTACCGACTCTCGGTACTTCCACTTCCGTCTGCCACAGTGCTTTCATTAGTACAGCTCTTGTTCTCTTTCTTGTGGAGAGGCAGAGCTCCTAGGGTATGTCGGGAGATCTGTTGCCTTCATCCTACTGAAGGCGGTCTAGGTATGCCTAGCATTGAGATTCGTCTCGATATGCTTCGCATCGGGTTCCTGGATCGTTTGTGTCGCGATTCGGATGACGGGGGCGCCTTCTGGAAGGAAGACGCCCGTAGATCCTTCCCATCCTTGAGAAGTGTGCACTCGGCCGAGGAGGAGGCTGGCCGTTTGCCTCGTGGCGAGTGCTCCTTCTACCGTGAATGTCGTCTGGCTCTGAAACACCTCTTACGGGCGACGGTTGGCCTCCCCAACGTCCAGGCGTTGTCTCGTAGGGCATTATATCGGGTGGTAGTCAGGGGGTCCGTTCATGATGATTTGATTGACGAGCTCGGTCTTACGAAGCAGGAGGCTCGCTCAATCTGGCCTTGGGCTTCCGGGTTGAAATGTCTCAACAACGATGAGGCATCCCTCACCTGGCTGGTGATACGTGGGGCCCTCTGGGTCGGCAAAAGACTTTGCACAGCGGGTTTGGAGAAATATCCAAACTGCCGACGTTGTGAGGGGGAAGTCGAGACCCTTGGTCACGTCTTCTTTCATTGCAAGTCGGTAGCACCATTGTGTAAGTTTGTTGAAGGTCTCATGGTTCGCATGTTGCAGGGAAAGTTTTTCGTCCTTGAGGCCGCTTCTGTTTGTAGCAATGTGGCCCCGCCGCTAACGGAGTCTGAACGCTATGTGTTCCACTGCTTGCTAGGAGTTATGAGAGTCGTGATTTGGATGACGCGTCAGAAGGGATTCTATGAAGGTGAGAAGTTCACTTCTTCCCTACTAATCTTGTACTTTAAGCATCAGCTTAAAGTCAAGATTAGGACGGAAAGGCGGCGACTCCCTTCATCAGAATTCGCCAAAAGGTGGGTAAATCTTGCGCGAATGTGTAGAGTGAGAGGAGCTGACTTGGAGTGGCACTTGGACCTCGGCTAGGTGCAGGATTTCGTCCCTCTAGGGTTTAACAGACGCAACCCGTCCCGATAGTAGACTAGTATAGGTTTATTTTGAATTTTTAGTTTTTCGTTTCTGGTTAACTTAGCTAGAGTATGTATGCTCATTAGCCCCCCTTTTATTTCTGTCCCTATTTTTTCTTTAGTTTAACTCCCCATCCCCTCCCGCGTTAGGTGGCCAGTGACGTCAGTTTTCTGGTAGTTGCGAGATGACTTTCGTTTCGTGCGTGTGTTTCTTTTTTTTTCGTATTTGTTATTGTGTCTGAATGAGTGTGTGTCTGTGTGAGTGATTTTGGATGGATGACTGTTACCATACTTTTATAATCTCGCAATTTTTTCGTCCAGTTAACTGATGTTACTGCCACATTTAGGTACTGTGGGGGGTTTTATTACTAATCTTATTTTGTTTTGTTTTCTTGTAAATAGTTCATTTGTTTTTGTAAATATACATTGGGGTTTTTTTTAAATTGTTATTCCCCCCCCCCACTGACTTTGAATTGTACATATGGGGACTAGTTAGATTTTCATAGAGAATTTGTGGAATTATGGTGGATGTAGTAAGAAAGGTATGGAAGAATGTGTTGTTTTGGTGCTAGGACTATTGTTGATATGTTTGGGTCAGTGGTTGTGACTAGCTAAGTTTTTAGTTTAAGACAGATGATGACCGTCCTTCCCCATCCCCCTTTTTAGGCCTTGTGCCACATTTTGTATATGTTTTAATGTATGCAAATAAATACTTTCTTTTACAAAACAGCGTTTGCGCCATTTCCTGGACTTTGTTTGTCAATTGACAGACAATTTTTGACCGTTGACCTGTTCTTTTTCCGTTAAGCTAAGCTAAGTTATTTGTTAAGTTTTTATTTTCATTTGTTTTATTTCTTTCGTTTAAATTCATTTTTGTTCTTGGCCTCGGCCAACATTTTTTATTTTTTAGTTCGGTAAGACAAAGTCTTACCGGCTTTTTATTTTCTGTTACATTTGAAGAAAAGAAAAAAGAAAAAGTTTTGTTTTTAATTTATCCTCCTTTTCGTTTTTTTTACCCTCCCCCGTTTTATTTAGCGACTTCGGTCGCAATCCTTTAATTTTTTAAGTTTCAGCTTTTGGTGTTTAATTTATTTCTTTAGCGGCTTCGGCCGCAAACCTTTATTTTTTTAGTTTGGTTTGACTAGTGTCAAACCAGACATTTTTATTTCTTTCCTTTTTCTTTCTGTCGTTTAATTGACGAAAAAAAGTAGGAGTTTTATTTATTGTTTTTTCTTTTATTTCGGCTGCCTTCGGGCGCCATTTTTATTTTTTTTTAAAAAAGTCTTACGAGACTATTTAGTTTCTAGTTTTTCTTTTTTTTTCTAGAACTTTTAGTTTTCCAAGTTTATTTTATAGCCTTTGATTTAAAGTTTATTACTTTTGTGGTACTTTAACTTTAACTACTTTTGTTTTTGCTTTTTATTTTTATTTTTATTTTTCTCTCTCCCTATCTCAACTCCTCACAATTGGGCAAGTGTTTCTGCCTTAACTCTTAAATGGCCGACGATATGAGTCGGTCAGGGGTCAAGAAAGACCTCTTTGGGGCGGCTGCGAAAGCCGACCCCCCGGATAAGGATAAAACGAAATCCAAAAAACGGGGTAAGGTTTCCCCAAGCAAACCTGACCAGCTAAATGACAAGGAGGAGGCCATGCAGGTCTCCAACTCAAGTGAAAAGACGCCGAAAGTGGCTCAGTCAAAGTCTACAGCCGAGGAATCGCCCTCTTGCTGGAAGTCCCCTCCGAGTTGTATTGTGAACATCGCGGAGTTCCTGGAAAAGGCAAAGGATTTTGCCCATCTTGTAAATAAAGATGGCATACTAAAAGACGTCCAGGAACTTCAGAAGTTCGAACAAAGAATGGTGACCGTCTTCGCGGTTGACAGGCGTACGCGCAAAATCTGTCGATCCACGAAAGACACTGTGATCAAATCACTTATGTCCCTGGGGATAAAACCCCAAAGAGTAATCAAGGGAGTGAAATTCTTCATGTGGGACGTACTGCTGCCCACGCCGGAGGATTGCCTGGAGATGGCGAAAAGAGAATTGATAACGAAGGACCTGATTCTCCGTACCGAATACATGGGTAGGCGAAGGACCAGGGTGGCAGTATTTGAGGTTCCTCCTCAAATTTCCGGAGAGCTCCTGGCTGCATTCTTTATGCAGTACGGCCAAATTTTAGGGGCTCTCTCGGACAATCTGAACGGGGGGTGGACTTTTGACATCATGATTGATGAGGCGGCCTTCAAGTCCATCCCCAACTGTCTGGATTTTGGCAACCGGAGATTGCCAGTCATTGTGACTGGCAGAAAACCAGTATGCTGGAGGTGCGGAGTGACTGGTCATCTCTCCTCCTCCTGCCCAGGGAAGAAGGCCCCTGGAGCTCCGGTTGCTGGCGACCCAAATTCCCCTTTGGCCGACACTGATAAAACCGCGGCGCCTGTAATGGGCCTACCTACTAAGCGGACCGGTGTGGAAAATCCCTCGGTTGGGTCTTTGCCCTCATTGCCCCTCAAACCAACGCCTTCCACAAGTGTGGATAAGGAGAAGGATGAGGGGGGATGGCGTGTAGTAGGTAGGGCCAAAGGGAAGGTCCAGACAGCGGGACCTCTGTCTCAGCATGACTCCGGGGACAAAACCACCTACAGCCCCATTCCCTCTACCAGCTCGGAGGGCGACGCCTCGGCCTCTTATGAGAAGACTGCGACTCCTGCCCAGAAACTTAATGAGCCAAGCTGGCAGAAGATATTGGACCTCAAAAAATTAAAGCAGAAATTGGAAGACAAAAAGGCAAAGAAACAGAAGCCGCTGGGGGTTCCCTGCCCCTCATCCTCTGCCCCGTCTTCCCCTCCATCTTTTGCTAAACCTCCAGCACCTAAATCACTAGCCAATTCCCCTGCAAAAATCAAAAAATCTAGTTCAACCAAGCCTTCCCCCATCAAGACCCCATCTGGAATGACACCATCACACACACCAGCTTGCACACCTACCCCAACACCTACCCAGACACCACATAAAAAACGTAATAGAAGTCCAGATGCTCAGGTCGTGGGGGAAAAGGGGAAGAAAAAGCTAAAGCCTCCATACAACTTAGGGGAAGACGTCTGCCGCGTATCCCGGGTCCATGTGGAGAACGTGTTGGGGATAACTAAGAACCCCAGGCCCTTAAAGGTCCTTTTTAACTTCCAGAAGTTGAGTGGGCTAGATATTGAGGACCCGAAAAATTTCCAAAAGGCCAAAAGACTCCTTACAGTTGTGCGTTCGGGCCCGGGTACGCGGGAGATTTGGGGCATGATTGAGGAGGCAAACTCATCTTTGAAATTAGTGCCCCCAGCGGCGGTATTTGAGCCCAATTTGGACCCGTCTAAATCGTGCAGAGGGAGGGTCCCGGTTTTTGTTCACCCTTCCCTGTATAGGGCTCTGAAGTTAACATTTCCAGCGGACATCGGTGGCCTGTCTCATGGTGATACCGTCGAAAATGAGATGGCGTCAGGTTCAATGGGACAGGCTGTCGGTGTCCTCACCCCAGCAATGTTCTACTCGGATGGGCGACCCTAGTCGATTTGATAATGGCACTCTGGTTAGCTAGTGTGAATGTCCGAGGCCTGAGGTCGGAGTCTCGAAGGGTGAGATTCGTTCGCGACCTTCAGAGCCTCGGTGTGAATATATGTTGTGTACAAGAGACCCGTTTTTCTTCTCGCGATCATGAAGACATTCTGTCTAAGGAGTTTACTCTTTTTTCAGCATGTTTTGATGGACACTCGAGGGGTGTCTCTTGGCTGGTGAGCAAGACTTTGAAGGCTGTGTGTGCTCTTGTCTTCGCAGATCCGGCGGGCAGGCTTTGCGTGCTGGATGCTACTATAAAGGATAAGGCTTTGCGTCTCATTGGGGTTTATGGGCCCAATACCCAGGCTGAGCGACCTGCTTTGTTTCGGCAGATCGAGCCGTTTATGACGACATCACGTCGGTTAATTTTAGCGGGGGATTGGAATGCCGTCCTTGACCCCGATATAGATCGTATAGGGTCCAAATATAAAGCGGGTACTAAAAACTGGGGAGTGGAACATTTTCGGGGCTTTGTCGATGGGTTTGATCTCATCGACAAGTACCGGAATGAACACCCTCAGCGGGTAGTGTGGACTTGGACAAATAGTGGCAGCTCGGCTGTAGGTGTGCTTGCGAGCTACCTCGACCGAGTTTTAGTTAGGAGAGTCGATGTAGGGCTCTTAGAGTGTCCAAGTTTTCATTATATAGTTTATTCGGATCATAGGCTTGTCCGGGTCCGTGTAAACTTAGATAAGCCTAATGTTAGGATAACTGGCTACTGGAAATTCAACTGCTCGTTATTTGGCGAGCAGCATTTCCGGGACCAGTTTTTACTAACCTTACAAAGGGAACTGACGGGGGCTGTGGTGGGAAATGCCTGGTGGGACAAACTTAAATCTAAGATTCGAACGTTTGCTGCCGATTTTAGTCGTCGACTCAATGTAGATAGATTAGCGGCGCAAACGGCTTTAGAACAAAGAGTTGATCGGGCTGTGAAATCCCGTGATAGTGGGGAAGTAGTCCTAGCTAAGGCAGAGTTGTCCTCCTTGCTTAGCAAGAAGGATCAAGCTCTGGTAGTTAGGGCTAGGTTAAAAAGAATGTCCTCTGAGGCGACGAATATGGCCGCGGAACTGCGTGCAGAGGAAAGTAGGAATGCTTCAAGACGGCATATCGCGAGCGTCACATTGCCGGATGGTCGGACAGTGACTACAAACTCGGGCATATGCGAGGCTTTTCGGGACTACTTTCGGGATCTTTTTACCAGGGAGCCCGGTCTGAGCTCTGCTCGGTTCGACACCTATTTAGCTGACTTTCCCTGCCTTGAGGCAGCTGAAGCGGCTGGGTGCGAGGGTCCCATCACTGAGTCGGAAATCTGGGAAGCGCTGAAACAGGTTGGCCTGGATAAGTCTCCGGGATTAGATGGTCTTCCTTACGAAGTTTACTTGAGGCAGTCGCCCGTTTTTGTTCCTTTGCTGCAGCTGGTCTTCAACAACTGGATGAAGCAGGGGTCTATACCTCAACGCTTCACCAGGGGTGTGATCAAGTTGGTGCGTAAGGGCAAAAGCGGTGGGGATGGGATAGGTAACTTTCGCCCTTTAACTATGTTAAATACAGAGTTAAAGATTTTGGCTAAGGTCTTGGCTAACCGTTTGCAGCTTGTCCTGTCTAGTCTGATTGGCTCCGAGCAGACTTGTTCTGTGAAGGGCCGGACTATTCAGGACAACCTTCATATGGTGCGCCTGATCATCGAGAAAGTCGACAGTGAAGCCGCGCTGATCAATTTAGATCAGTCCAAGGCCTTTGATAGGGTTGACCATCGATTCTTGGAGGCTGTTCTTTCGGCTGCCGGTTTCGGGCCGTACTTTCGCTCCTGGATCCGGCTCATGTATGCGACTCCCGGTGCGCTGGTAGAAGTGAACGGGGTAAGATCGGAACCTTTCGTATTGTCTCGATCTATTCGTCAGGGTTGTCCGCTGTCGCCTATGCTTTACGTTCTTGCGTTGGAACCTTTCCTTCGCAAGTTAAAGGCGAATCCGGTCCTACGCGGAATCTCTTTACCTGGTGCTACCACCTCGGCCAGGTATTCTGCCTATGCTGACGACGTTTCGGTTCTTGTGTCGAGCAGGGCCGAGATTAACGAAGTCAGCAGAGAAATCGGTGGGTATGAGATGGTGACAGGGGCCAAGATCAACCGCGATAAGTCTGTTGGCTTGCGGTTGGGTGCGTGGAAGGGGGTTTCTCTTCCCGGACCATTCAGCTGGACGGATGGGCCGATCAAGATACTCGGCGTCTGGTTCGGTCCTGATATCCAGTTGGATATGAATTGGTCGGAGGTACGAGAGAAGGCCGAGAGCGCAATTAATTTGTGGTCTCGGAGGAGGCTTTCCTTGAAGGGGAGGGCGGAGGTATGTGTTTCACATATCTACCCGATTCTCCTTTACCGACTCTCGGTACTTCCACTTCCGTCTGCCACAGTGCTTTCATTAGTACAGCTCTTGTTCTCTTTCTTGTGGAGAGGCAGAGCTCCTAGGGTATGTCGGGAGATCTGTTGCCTTCATCCTACTGAAGGCGGTCTAGGTATGCCTAGCATTGAGATTCGTCTCGATATGCTTCGCATCGGGTTCCTGGATCGTTTGTGTCGCGATTCGGATGACGGGGGCGCCTTCTGGAAGGAAGACGCCCGTAGATCCTTCCCATCCTTGAGAAGTGTGCACTCGGCCGAGGAGGAGGCTGGCCGTTTGCCTCGTGGCGAGTGCTCCTTCTACCGTGAATGTCGTCTGGCTCTGAAACACCTCTTACGGGCGACGGTTGGCCTCCCCAACGTCCAGGCGTTGTCTCGTAGGGCATTATATCGGGTGGTAGTCAGGGGGTCCGTTCATGATGATTTGATTGACGAGCTCGGTCTTACGAAGCAGGAGGCTCGCTCAATCTGGCCTTGGGCTTCCGGGTTGAAATGTCTCAACAACGATGAGGCATCCCTCACCTGGCTGGTGATACGTGGGGCCCTCTGGGTCGGCAAAAGACTTTGCACAGCGGGTTTGGAGAAATATCCAAACTGCCGACGTTGTGAGGGGGAAGTCGAGACCCTTGGTCACGTCTTCTTTCATTGCAAGTCGGTAGCACCATTGTGTAAGTTTGTTGAAGGTCTCATGGTTCGCATGTTGCAGGGAAAGTTTTTCGTCCTTGAGGCCGCTTCTGTTTGTAGCAATGTGGCCCCGCCGCTAACGGAGTCTGAACGCTATGTGTTCCACTGCTTGCTAGGAGTTATGAGAGTCGTGATTTGGATGACGCGTCAGAAGGGATTCTATGAAGGTGAGAAGTTCACTTCTTCCCTACTAATCTTGTACTTTAAGCATCAGCTTAAAGTCAAGATTAGGACGGAAAGGCGGCGACTCCCTTCATCAGAATTCGCCAAAAGGTGGGTAAATCTTGCGCGAATGTGTAGAGTGAGAGGAGCTGACTTGGAGTGGCACTTGGACCTCGGCTAGGTGCAGGATTTCGTCCCTCTAGGGTTTAACAGACGCAACCCGTCCCGATAGTAGACTAGTATAGGTTTATTTTGAATTTTTAGTTTTTCGTTTCTGGTTAACTTAGCTAGAGTATGTATGCTCATTAGCCCCCCTTTTATTTCTGTCCCTATTTTTTCTTTAGTTTAACTCCCCATCCCCTCCCGCGTTAGGTGGCCAGTGACGTCAGTTTTCTGGTAGTTGCGAGATGACTTTCGTTTCGTGCGTGTGTTTCTTTTTTTTTCGTATTTGTTATTGTGTCTGAATGAGTGTGTGTCTGTGTGAGTGATTTTGGATGGATGACTGTTACCATACTTTTATAATCTCGCAATTTTTTCGTCCAGTTAACTGATGTTACTGCCACATTTAGGTACTGTGGGGGGTTTTATTACTAATCTTATTTTGTTTTGTTTTCTTGTAAATAGTTCATTTGTTTTTGTAAATATACATTGGGGTTTTTTTTAAATTGTTATTCCCCCCCCCCACTGACTTTGAATTGTACATATGGGGACTAGTTAGATTTTCATAGAGAATTTGTGGAATTATGGTGGATGTAGTAAGAAAGGTATGGAAGAATGTGTTGTTTTGGTGCTAGGACTATTGTTGATATGTTTGGGTCAGTGGTTGTGACTAGCTAAGTTTTTAGTTTAAGACAGATGATGACCGTCCTTCCCCATCCCCCTTTTTAGGCCTTGTGCCACATTTTGTATATGTTTTAATGTATGCAAATAAATACTTTCTTTTACAAAACAGCGTTTGCGCCATTTCCTGGACTTTGTTTGTCAATTGACAGACAATTTTTGACCGTTGACCTGTTCTTTTTCCGTTAAGCTAAGCTAAGTTATTTGTTAAGTTTTTATTTTCATTTGTTTTATTTCTTTCGTTTAAATTCATTTTTGTTCTTGGCCTCGGCCAACATTTTTTATTTTTTAGTTCGGTAAGACAAAGTCTTACCGGCTTTTTATTTTCTGTTACATTTGAAGAAAAGAAAAAAGAAAAAGTTTTGTTTTTAATTTATCCTCCTTTTCGTTTTTTTTACCCTCCCCCGTTTTATTTAGCGACTTCGGTCGCAATCCTTTAATTTTTTAAGTTTCAGCTTTTGGTGTTTAATTTATTTCTTTAGCGGCTTCGGCCGCAAACCTTTATTTTTTTAGTTTGGTTTGACTAGTGTCAAACCAGACATTTTTATTTCTTTCCTTTTTCTTTCTGTCGTTTAATTGACGAAAAAAAGTAGGAGTTTTATTTATTGTTTTTTCTTTTATTTCGGCTGCCTTCGGGCGCCATTTTTATTTTTTTTTAAAAAAGTCTTACGAGACTATTTAGTTTCTAGTTTTTCTTTTTTTTTCTAGAACTTTTAGTTTTCCAAGTTTATTTTATAGCCTTTGATTTAAAGTTTATTACTTTTGTGGTACTTTAACTTTAACTACTTTTGTTTTTGCTTTTTATTTTTATTTTTATTTTTCTCTCTCCCTATCTCAACTCCTCACAATTGGGCAAGTGTTTCTGCCTTAACTCTTAAATGGCCGACGATATGAGTCGGTCAGGGGTCAAGAAAGACCTCTTTGGGGCGGCTGCGAAAGCCGACCCCCCGGATAAGGATAAAACGAAATCCAAAAAACGGGGTAAGGTTTCCCCAAGCAAACCTGACCAGCTAAATGACAAGGAGGAGGCCATGCAGGTCTCCAACTCAAGTGAAAAGACGCCGAAAGTGGCTCAGTCAAAGTCTACAGCCGAGGAATCGCCCTCTTGCTGGAAGTCCCCTCCGAGTTGTATTGTGAACATCGCGGAGTTCCTGGAAAAGGCAAAGGATTTTGCCCATCTTGTAAATAAAGATGGCATACTAAAAGACGTCCAGGAACTTCAGAAGTTCGAACAAAGAATGGTGACCGTCTTCGCGGTTGACAGGCGTACGCGCAAAATCTGTCGATCCACGAAAGACACTGTGATCAAATCACTTATGTCCCTGGGGATAAAACCCCAAAGAGTAATCAAGGGAGTGAAATTCTTCATGTGGGACGTACTGCTGCCCACGCCGGAGGATTGCCTGGAGATGGCGAAAAGAGAATTAATAACAAAGGACCTGATTCTCCGTACCGAATACATGGGTAGGCGAAGGACCAGGGTGGCAGTATTTGAGGTTCCTCCTCAAATTTCCGGAGAGCTCCTGGCTGCATTCTTTATGCAGTACGGCCAAATTTTAGGGGCTCTCTCGGACAATCTGAACGGGGGGTGGACTTTTGACATCATGATTGATGAGGCGGCCTTCAAGTCCATCCCCAACTGTCTGGATTTTGGCAACCGGAGATTGCCAGTCATTGTGACTGGCAGAAAACCAGTATGCTGGAGGTGCGGAGTGACTGGTCATCTCTCCTCCTCCTGCCCAGGGAAGAAGGCCCCTGGAGCTCCGGTTGCTGGCGACACAAATTCCCCTTTGGCCGACACTGATAAAACCGCGGCGCCTGTAATGGGCCTACCTACTAAGCGGACCGGTGTGGAAAATCCCTCGGTTGGGTCTTTGCCCTCATTGCCCCTCAAACCAACGCCTTCCACAAGTGTGGATAAGGAGAAGGATGAGGGGGGATGGCGCGTAGTGGGTAGGGCCAAAGGGAAGGTCCAGACAGCGGGACCTCTGTCTCAGCATGACTCCGGGGACAAAACCACCTACAGCCCCATTCCCTCTACCAGCTCGGAGGGCGACGCCTCGGCCTCTTATGAGAAGACTGCGACTCCTGCCCAGAAGCTTAACGAGCCAAGCTGGCAAAAGATCTTGGACCTCAAGAAGTTGAAGCAAAAGCTGGAGGACAAAAAGGCAAAGAAACACAAGCCGCTGGGGGTTCCCTGCCCCTCATCCTCTGCCCCGTCTTCCCCTCCATCTTTTGCTAAACCTCCAGCACCTAAATCACTATCTAATTCTCCAGCGAAACACAAAAAACCAGTTTCTAACAAACCTTCCCCCATCAAGACCCCATCTGGAATGACACCATCACACACACCAGCTTGCACACCTACCCCAACACCTACCCAGACACCACATAAAAAACGTAATAGAAGTCCAGATGCTCAGGTCGTGGGGGAAAAGGGGAAGAAAAAGCTAAAGCCTCCATACAACTTAGGGGAAGACGTCTGCCGCGTATCCCGGGTCCATGTGGAGAACGTGTTGGGGATAACTAAGAACCCCAGGCCCTTAAAGGTCCTTTTTAACTTCCAGAAGTTGAGTGGGCTAGATATTGAGGACCCGAAAAATTTCCAAAAGGCCAAAAGACTCCTTACAGTTGTGCGTTCGGGCCCGGGTACGCGGGAGATTTGGGGCATGATTGAGGAGGCAAACTCATCTTTGAAATTAGTGCCCCCAGCGGCGGTATTTGAGCCCAATTTGGACCCGTCTAAATCGTGCAGAGGGAGGGTCCCGGTTTTTGTTCACCCTTCCCTGTATAGGGCTCTGAAGTTAACATTTCCAGCGGACATCGGTGGCCTGTCTCATGGTGATACCGTCGAAAATGAGATGGCGTCAGGTTCAATGGGACAGGCTGTCGGTGTCCTCACCCCAGCAATGTTCTACTCGGATGGGCGACCCTAGTCGATTTGATAATGGCACTCTGGTTAGCTAGTGTGAATGTCCGAGGCCTGAGGTCGGAGTCTCGAAGGGTGAGATTCGTTCGCGACCTTCAGAGCCTCGGTGTGAATATATGTTGTGTACAAGAGACCCGTTTTTCTTCTCGCGATCATGAAGACATTCTGTCTAAGGAGTTTACTCTTTTTTCAGCATGTTTTGATGGACACTCGAGGGGTGTCTCTTGGCTGGTGAGCAAGACTTTGAAGGCTGTGTGTGCTCTTGTCTTCGCAGATCCGGCGGGCAGGCTTTGCGTGCTGGATGCTACTATAAAGGATAAGGCTTTGCGTCTCATTGGGGTTTATGGGCCCAATACCCAGGCTGAGCGACCTGCTTTGTTTCGGCAGATCGAGCCGTTTATGACGACATCACGTCGGTTAATTTTAGCGGGGGATTGGAATGCCGTCCTTGACCCCGATATAGATCGTATAGGGTCCAAATATAAAGCGGGTACTAAAAACTGGGGAGTGGAACATTTTCGGGGCTTTGTCGATGGGTTTGATCTCATCGACAAGTACCGGAATGAACACCCTCAGCGGGTAGTGTGGACTTGGACAAATAGTGGCAGCTCGGCTGTAGGTGTGCTTGCGAGCTACCTCGACCGAGTTTTAGTTAGGAGAGTCGATGTAGGGCTCTTAGAGTGTCCAAGTTTTCATTATATAGTTTATTCGGATCATAGGCTTGTCCGGGTCCGTGTAAACTTAGATAAGCCTAATGTTAGGATAACTGGCTACTGGAAATTCAACTGCTCGTTATTTGGCGAGCAGCATTTCCGGGACCAGTTTTTACTAACCTTACAAAGGGAACTGACGGGGGCTGTGGTGGGAAATGCCTGGTGGGACAAACTTAAATCTAAGATTCGAACGTTTGCTGCCGATTTTAGTCGTCGACTCAATGTAGATAGATTAGCGGCGCAAACGGCTTTAGAACAAAGAGTTGATCGGGCTGTGAAATCCCGTGATAGTGGGGAAGTAGTCCTAGCTAAGGCAGAGTTGTCCTCCTTGCTTAGCAAGAAGGATCAAGCTCTGGTAGTTAGGGCTAGGTTAAAAAGAATGTCCTCTGAGGCGACGAATATGGCCGCGGAACTGCGTGCAGAGGAAAGTAGGAATGCTTCAAGACGGCATATCGCGAGCGTCACATTGCCGGATGGTCGGACAGTGACTACAAACTCGGGCATATGCGAGGCTTTTCGGGACTACTTTCGGGATCTTTTTACCAGGGAGCCCGGTCTGAGCTCTGCTCGGTTCGACACCTATTTAGCTGACTTTCCCTGCCTTGAGGCAGCTGAAGCGGCTGGGTGCGAGGGTCCCATCACTGAGTCGGAAATCTGGGAAGCGCTGAAACAGGTTGGCCTGGATAAGTCTCCGGGATTAGATGGTCTTCCTTACGAAGTTTACTTGAGGCAGTCGCCCGTTTTTGTTCCTTTGCTGCAGCTGGTCTTCAACAACTGGATGAAGCAGGGGTCTATACCTCAACGCTTCACCAGGGGTGTGATCAAGTTGGTGCGTAAGGGCAAAAGCGGTGGGGATGGGATAGGTAACTTTCGCCCTTTAACTATGTTAAATACAGAGTTAAAGATTTTGGCTAAGGTCTTGGCTAACCGTTTGCAGCTTGTCCTGTCTAGTCTGATTGGCTCCGAGCAGACTTGTTCTGTGAAGGGCCGGACTATTCAGGACAACCTTCATATGGTGCGCCTGATCATCGAGAAAGTCGACAGTGAAGCCGCGCTGATCAATTTAGATCAGTCCAAGGCCTTTGATAGGGTTGACCATCGATTCTTGGAGGCTGTTCTTTCGGCTGCCGGTTTCGGGCCGTACTTTCGCTCCTGGATCCGGCTCATGTATGCGACTCCCGGTGCGCTGGTAGAAGTGAACGGGGTAAGATCGGAACCTTTCGTATTGTCTCGATCTATTCGTCAGGGTTGTCCGCTGTCGCCTATGCTTTACGTTCTTGCGTTGGAACCTTTCCTTCGCAAGTTAAAGGCGAATCCGGTCCTACGCGGAATCTCTTTACCTGGTGCTACCACCTCGGCCAGGTATTCTGCCTATGCTGACGACGTTTCGGTTCTTGTGTCGAGCAGGGCCGAGATTAACGAAGTCAGCAGAGAAATCGGTGGGTATGAGATGGTGACAGGGGCCAAGATCAACCGCGATAAGTCTGTTGGCTTGCGGTTGGGTGCGTGGAAGGGGGTTTCTCTTCCCGGACCATTCAGCTGGACGGATGGGCCGATCAAGATACTCGGCGTCTGGTTCGGTCCTGATATCCAGTTGGATATGAATTGGTCGGAGGTACGAGAGAAGGCCGAGAGCGCAATTAATTTGTGGTCTCGGAGGAGGCTTTCCTTGAAGGGGAGGGCGGAGGTATGTGTTTCACATATCTACCCGATTCTCCTTTACCGACTCTCGGTACTTCCACTTCCGTCTGCCACAGTGCTTTCATTAGTACAGCTCTTGTTCTCTTTCTTGTGGAGAGGCAGAGCTCCTAGGGTATGTCGGGAGATCTGTTGCCTTCATCCTACTGAAGGCGGTCTAGGTATGCCTAGCATTGAGATTCGTCTCGATATGCTTCGCATCGGGTTCCTGGATCGTTTGTGTCGCGATTCGGATGACGGGGGCGCCTTCTGGAAGGAAGACGCCCGTAGATCCTTCCCATCCTTGAGAAGTGTGCACTCGGCCGAGGAGGAGGCTGGCCGTTTGCCTCGTGGCGAGTGCTCCTTCTACCGTGAATGTCGTCTGGCTCTGAAACACCTCTTACGGGCGACGGTTGGCCTCCCCAACGTCCAGGCGTTGTCTCGTAGGGCATTATATCGGGTGGTAGTCAGGGGGTCCGTTCATGATGATTTGATTGACGAGCTCGGTCTTACGAAGCAGGAGGCTCGCTCAATCTGGCCTTGGGCTTCCGGGTTGAAATGTCTCAACAACGATGAGGCATCCCTCACCTGGCTGGTGATACGTGGGGCCCTCTGGGTCGGCAAAAGACTTTGCACAGCGGGTTTGGAGAAATATCCAAACTGCCGACGTTGTGAGGGGGAAGTCGAGACCCTTGGTCACGTCTTCTTTCATTGCAAGTCGGTAGCACCATTGTGTAAGTTTGTTGAAGGTCTCATGGTTCGCATGTTGCAGGGAAAGTTTTTCGTCCTTGAGGCCGCTTCTGTTTGTAGCAATGTGGCCCCGCCGCTAACGGAGTCTGAACGCTATGTGTTCCACTGCTTGCTAGGAGTTATGAGAGTCGTGATTTGGATGACGCGTCAGAAGGGATTCTATGAAGGTGAGAAGTTCACTTCTTCCCTACTAATCTTGTACTTTAAGCATCAGCTTAAAGTCAAGATTAGGACGGAAAGGCGGCGACTCCCTTCATCAGAATTCGCCAAAAGGTGGGTAAATCTTGCGCGAATGTGTAGAGTGAGAGGAGCTGACTTGGAGTGGCACTTGGACCTCGGCTAGGTGCAGGATTTCGTCCCTCTAGGGTTTAACAGACGCAACCCGTCCCGATAGTAGACTAGTATAGGTTTATTTTGAATTTTTAGTTTTTCGTTTCTGGTTAACTTAGCTAGAGTATGTATGCTCATTAGCCCCCCTTTTATTTCTGTCCCTATTTTTTCTTTAGTTTAACTCCCCATCCCCTCCCGCGTTAGGTGGCCAGTGACGTCAGTTTTCTGGTAGTTGCGAGATGACTTTCGTTTCGTGCGTGTGTTTCTTTTTTTTTCGTATTTGTTATTGTGTCTGAATGAGTGTGTGTCTGTGTGAGTGATTTTGGATGGATGACTGTTACCATACTTTTATAATCTCGCAATTTTTTCGTCCAGTTAACTGATGTTACTGCCACATTTAGGTACTGTGGGGGGTTTTATTACTAATCTTATTTTGTTTTGTTTTCTTGTAAATAGTTCATTTGTTTTTGTAAATATACATTGGGGTTTTTTTTAAATTGTTATTCCCCCCCCCCACTGACTTTGAATTGTACATATGGGGACTAGTTAGATTTTCATAGAGAATTTGTGGAATTATGGTGGATGTAGTAAGAAAGGTATGGAAGAATGTGTTGTTTTGGTGCTAGGACTATTGTTGATATGTTTGGGTCAGTGGTTGTGACTAGCTAAGTTTTTAGTTTAAGACAGATGATGACCGTCCTTCCCCATCCCCCTTTTTAGGCCTTGTGCCACATTTTGTATATGTTTTAATGTATGCAAATAAATACTTTCTTTTACAAAACAGCGTTTGCGCCATTTCCTGGACTTTGTTTGTCAATTGACAGACAATTTTTGACCGTTGACCTGTTCTTTTTCCGTTAAGCTAAGCTAAGTTATTTGTTAAGTTTTTATTTTCATTTGTTTTATTTCTTTCGTTTAAATTCATTTTTGTTCTTGGCCTCGGCCAACATTTTTTATTTTTTAGTTCGGTAAGACAAAGTCTTACCGGCTTTTTATTTTCTGTTACATTTGAAGAAAAGAAAAAAGAAAAAGTTTTGTTTTTAATTTATCCTCCTTTTCGTTTTTTTTACCCTCCCCCGTTTTATTTAGCGACTTCGGTCGCAATCCTTTAATTTTTTAAGTTTCAGCTTTTGGTGTTTAATTTATTTCTTTAGCGGCTTCGGCCGCAAACCTTTATTTTTTTAGTTTGGTTTGACTAGTGTCAAACCAGACATTTTTATTTCTTTCCTTTTTCTTTCTGTCGTTTAATTGACGAAAAAAAGTAGGAGTTTTATTTATTGTTTTTTCTTTTATTTCGGCTGCCTTCGGGCGCCATTTTTATTTTTTTTTAAAAAAGTCTTACGAGACTATTTAGTTTCTAGTTTTTCTTTTTTTTTCTAGAACTTTTAGTTTTCCAAGTTTATTTTATAGCCTTTGATTTAAAGTTTATTACTTTTGTGGTACTTTAACTTTAACTACTTTTGTTTTTGCTTTTTATTTTTATTTTTATTTTTCTCTCTCCCTATCTCAACTCCTCACAATTGGGCAAGTGTTTCTGCCTTAACTCTTAAATGGCCGACGATATGAGTCGGTCAGGGGTCAAGAAAGACCTCTTTGGGGCGGCTGCGAAAGCCGACCCCCCGGATAAGGATAAAACGAAATCCAAAAAACGGGGTAAGGTTTCCCCAAGCAAACCTGACCAGCTAAATGACAAGGAGGAGGCCATGCAGGTCTCCAACTCAAGTGAAAAGACGCCGAAAGTGGCTCAGTCAAAGTCTACAGCCGAGGAATCGCCCTCTTGCTGGAAGTCCCCTCCGAGTTGTATTGTGAACATCGCGGAGTTCCTGGAAAAGGCAAAGGATTTTGCCCATCTTGTAAATAAAGATGGCATACTAAAAGACGTCCAGGAACTTCAGAAGTTCGAACAAAGAATGGTGACCGTCTTCGCGGTTGACAGGCGTACGCGCAAAATCTGTCGATCCACGAAAGACACTGTGATCAAATCACTTATGTCCCTGGGGATAAAACCCCAAAGAGTAATCAAGGGAGTGAAATTCTTCATGTGGGACGTACTGCTGCCCACGCCGGAGGATTGCCTGGAGATGGCGAAAAGAGAATTGATAACGAAGGACCTGATTCTCCGTACCGAATACATGGGTAGGCGAAGGACCAGGGTGGCAGTATTTGAGGTTCCTCCTCAAATTTCCGGAGAGCTCCTGGCTGCATTCTTTATGCAGTACGGCCAAATTTTAGGGGCTCTCTCGGACAATCTGAACGGGGGGTGGACTTTTGACATCATGATTGATGAGGCGGCCTTCAAGTCCATCCCCAACTGTCTGGATTTTGGCAACCGGAGATTGCCAGTCATTGTGACTGGCAGAAAACCAGTATGCTGGAGGTGCGGAGTGACTGGTCATCTCTCCTCCTCCTGCCCAGGGAAGAAGGCCCCTGGAGCTCCGGTTGCTGGCGACCCAAATTCCCCTTTGGCCGACACTGATAAAACCGCGGCGCCTGTAATGGGCCTACCTACTAAGCGGACCGGTGTGGAAAATCCCTCGGTTGGGTCTTTGCCCTCATTGCCCCTCAAACCAACGCCTTCCACAAGTGTGGATAAGGAGAAGGATGAGGGGGGATGGCGTGTAGTAGGTAGGGCCAAAGGGAAGGTCCAGACAGCGGGACCTCTGTCTCAGCATGACTCCGGGGACAAAACCACCTACAGCCCCATTCCCTCTACCAGCTCGGAGGGCGACGCCTCGGCCTCTTATGAGAAGACTGCGACTCCTGCCCAGAAACTTAATGAGCCAAGCTGGCAGAAGATATTGGACCTCAAAAAATTAAAGCAGAAATTGGAAGACAAAAAGGCAAAGAAACAGAAGCCGCTGGGGGTTCCCTGCCCCTCATCCTCTGCCCCGTCTTCCCCTCCATCTTTTGCTAAACCTCCAGCACCTAAATCACTAGCCAATTCCCCTGCAAAAATCAAAAAATCTAGTTCAACCAAGCCTTCCCCCATCAAGACCCCATCTGGAATGACACCATCACACACACCAGCTTGCACACCTACCCCAACACCTACCCAGACACCACATAAAAAACGTAATAGAAGTCCAGATGCTCAGGTCGTGGGGGAAAAGGGGAAGAAAAAGCTAAAGCCTCCATACAACTTAGGGGAAGACGTCTGCCGCGTATCCCGGGTCCATGTGGAGAACGTGTTGGGGATAACTAAGAACCCCAGGCCCTTAAAGGTCCTTTTTAACTTCCAGAAGTTGAGTGGGCTAGATATTGAGGACCCGAAAAATTTCCAAAAGGCCAAAAGACTCCTTACAGTTGTGCGTTCGGGCCCGGGTACGCGGGAGATTTGGGGCATGATTGAGGAGGCAAACTCATCTTTGAAATTAGTGCCCCCAGCGGCGGTATTTGAGCCCAATTTGGACCCGTCTAAATCGTGCAGAGGGAGGGTCCCGGTTTTTGTTCACCCTTCCCTGTATAGGGCTCTGAAGTTAACATTTCCAGCGGACATCGGTGGCCTGTCTCATGGTGATACCGTCGAAAATGAGATGGCGTCAGGTTCAATGGGACAGGCTGTCGGTGTCCTCACCCCAGCAATGTTCTACTCGGATGGGCGACCCTAGTCGATTTGATAATGGCACTCTGGTTAGCTAGTGTGAATGTCCGAGGCCTGAGGTCGGAGTCTCGAAGGGTGAGATTCGTTCGCGACCTTCAGAGCCTCGGTGTGAATATATGTTGTGTACAAGAGACCCGTTTTTCTTCTCGCGATCATGAAGACATTCTGTCTAAGGAGTTTACTCTTTTTTCAGCATGTTTTGATGGACACTCGAGGGGTGTCTCTTGGCTGGTGAGCAAGACTTTGAAGGCTGTGTGTGCTCTTGTCTTCGCAGATCCGGCGGGCAGGCTTTGCGTGCTGGATGCTACTATAAAGGATAAGGCTTTGCGTCTCATTGGGGTTTATGGGCCCAATACCCAGGCTGAGCGACCTGCTTTGTTTCGGCAGATCGAGCCGTTTATGACGACATCACGTCGGTTAATTTTAGCGGGGGATTGGAATGCCGTCCTTGACCCCGATATAGATCGTATAGGGTCCAAATATAAAGCGGGTACTAAAAACTGGGGAGTGGAACATTTTCGGGGCTTTGTCGATGGGTTTGATCTCATCGACAAGTACCGGAATGAACACCCTCAGCGGGTAGTGTGGACTTGGACAAATAGTGGCAGCTCGGCTGTAGGTGTGCTTGCGAGCTACCTCGACCGAGTTTTAGTTAGGAGAGTCGATGTAGGGCTCTTAGAGTGTCCAAGTTTTCATTATATAGTTTATTCGGATCATAGGCTTGTCCGGGTCCGTGTAAACTTAGATAAGCCTAATGTTAGGATAACTGGCTACTGGAAATTCAACTGCTCGTTATTTGGCGAGCAGCATTTCCGGGACCAGTTTTTACTAACCTTACAAAGGGAACTGACGGGGGCTGTGGTGGGAAATGCCTGGTGGGACAAACTTAAATCTAAGATTCGAACGTTTGCTGCCGATTTTAGTCGTCGACTCAATGTAGATAGATTAGCGGCGCAAACGGCTTTAGAACAAAGAGTTGATCGGGCTGTGAAATCCCGTGATAGTGGGGAAGTAGTCCTAGCTAAGGCAGAGTTGTCCTCCTTGCTTAGCAAGAAGGATCAAGCTCTGGTAGTTAGGGCTAGGTTAAAAAGAATGTCCTCTGAGGCGACGAATATGGCCGCGGAACTGCGTGCAGAGGAAAGTAGGAATGCTTCAAGACGGCATATCGCGAGCGTCACATTGCCGGATGGGCGGACAGTGACTACAAACTCGGGCATATGCGAGGCTTTTCGGGATTACTTTCGGGATCTTTTTACCAGGGAGCCCGGTCTGAGCTCTGCTCGGTTCGACACCTATTTAGCTGACTTTCCCTGCCTTGAGGCAGCTGAAGCGGCTGGGTGCGAGGGTCCCATCACTGAGTCGGAAATCTGGGAAGCGCTGAAACAGGTTGGCCTGGATAAGTCTCCGGGATTAGATGGTCTTCCTTACGAAGTTTACTTGAGGCAGTCGCCCGTTTTTGTTCCTTTGCTGCAGCTGGTCTTCAACAACTGGATGAAGCAGGGGTCTATACCTCAACGCTTCACCAGGGGTGTGATCAAGTTGGTGCGTAAGGGCAAAAGCGGTGGGGATGGGATAGGTAACTTTCGCCCTTTAACTATGTTAAATACAGAGTTAAAGATTTTGGCTAAGGTCTTGGCTAACCGTTTGCAGCTTGTCCTGTCTAGTCTGATTGGCTCCGAGCAGACTTGTTCTGTGAAGGGCCGGACTATTCAGGACAACCTTCATATGGTGCGCCTGATCATCGAGAAAGTCGACAGTGAAGCCGCGCTGATCAATTTAGATCAGTCCAAGGCCTTTGATAGGGTTGACCATCGATTCTTGGAGGCTGTTCTTTCGGCTGCCGGTTTCGGGCCGTACTTTCGCTCCTGGATCCGGCTCATGTACGCGACTCCTGGTGCGCTGGTAGAAGTGAACGGGGTAAGATCGGAACCTTTCGTATTGTCTCGATCTATTCGTCAGGGTTGTCCGCTGTCGCCTATGCTTTACGTTCTTGCGTTGGAACCTTTCCTTCGCAAGTTAAAGGCGAATCCGGTCCTACGCGGAATCTCTTTACCTGGTGCTACCACCTCGGCCAGGTATTCTGCCTATGCTGACGACGTTTCGGTTCTTGTGTCGAGCAGAGCCGAGATTAACGAAGTCAGCAGAGAAATCGGTGGGTATGAGATGGTGACAGGGGCCAAGATCAACCGCGATAAGTCTGTTGGCTTGCGGTTGGGTGCGTGGAAGGGGGTTTCTCTTCCCGGACCATTCAGCTGGACGGATGGGCCGATCAAGATACTCGGCGTCTGGTTCGGTCCTGATATCCAGTTGGATATGAATTGGTCGGAGGTACGAGAGAAGGCCGAGAGCGCAATTAATTTGTGGTCTCGGAGGAGGCTTTCCTTGAAGGGGAGGGCGGAGGTATGTGTTTCACATATCTACCCGATTCTCCTTTACCGACTCTCGGTACTTCCACTTCCGTCTGCCACAGTGCTTTCATTAGTACAGCTCTTGTTCTCTTTCTTGTGGAGAGGCAGAGCTCCTAGGGTATGTCGGGAGATCTGTTGCCTTCATCCTACTGAAGGCGGTCTAGGTATGCCTAGCATTGAGATTCGTCTCGATATGCTTCGCATCGGGTTCCTGGATCGTTTGTGTCGCGATTCGGATGACGGGGGCGCCTTCTGGAAGGAAGACGCCCGTAGATCCTTCCCATCCTTGAGAAGTGTGCACTCGGCCGAGGAGGAGGCTGGCCGTTTGCCTCGTGCCGAGTGCTCCTTCTACCGTGAATGTCGTCTGGCTCTGAAACACCTCTTACGGGCGACGGTTGGCCTCCCCAACGTCCAGGCGTTGTCTCGTAGGGCATTATATCGGGTGGTAGTCAGGGGGTCCGTTCATGATGATTTGATTGACGAGCTCGGTCTTACGAAGCAGGAGGCTCGCTCAATCTGGCCTTGGGCTTCCGGGTTGAAATGTCTCAACAACGATGAGGCATCCCTCACCTGGCTGGTGATACGTGGGGCCCTCTGGGTCGGCAAAAGACTTTGCACAGCGGGTTTGGAGAAATATCCAAACTGCCGACGTTGTGAGGGGGAAGTCGAGACCCTTGGTCACGCCTTCTTTCATTGCAAGTCGGTAGCACCATTGTGTAGGTTTGTTGAAGGTCTCATGGTTCGCATGTTGCAGGGAAAGTTTTTCGTCCTTGAGGCCGCTTCTGTTTGTAGCAATGTGGCCCCGCCGCTAACGGAGTCTGAACGCTATGTGTTCCACTGCTTGCTAGGAGTTATGAGAGTCGTGATTTGGGTGACGCGTCAGAAGGGATTCTATGAAGGTGAGAAGTTCACTTCTTCCCTACTAATCTTGTACTTTAAGCATCAGCTTAAAGTCAAGATTAGGACGGAAAGGCGGCGACTCCCTTCATCAGAATTCGCCAAAAGGTGGGTAAATCTTGCGCGAATGTGTAGAGTGAAAGGAGCTGACTTGGAGTGGCACTTGGACCTCGGCTAGGTGCAGGATTTCGTCCCTCTAGGGTTCAACAGACGCAACCCGTCCCGATATTAGACTAGTATAGGTTTATTTTGAATTTTTAGTTTCTCGTTTCTGGTTAACTTAGCTAGAGTATGTATGCTCATTAGCCCCCCTTTTATTTCTGTCCCTATTTTTTCTTTAGTTTAATTCCCCATCCCCTCCCGCGTTAGGTGGCCAGTGACGTCAGTTCTCTGGTAGTTGCGAGATGACTTTCGTTTCGTGCGTGTGTTTCTTTTTTTTTCGTATTTGTTGTGTCTGAATGAGTGTGTGTCTGTGTGAGTGATTTTGGATGGATGACTGTTACCATACTTTTATAATCTCGCAATTTTTTCGTCCTGTTAACTGATGTTACTGCCACATTTAGGTACTGTGGGGGGTTTTATTACTAATCTTATTTTGTTTTGTTTTCTTGTAAATAGTTCATTTGTTTTTGTAAATATACATTGGGGTTTTTTTAAATTGTTTCCCCCCCCCCACTGACTTTGAATTGTACATATGGGGACTAGTTAGATTTTCATAGAGAATTTGTGGAATTATGGTGGATGTAGTAAGAAAGGTATGGAAGAATGTGTTGTTTTGGTGGTAGGACTATTGTTGGTATGTTTGGGTCAGTGGTTGTGACTAGCTAAGTTTTTAGTTTAAGACAGATGATGACCGTCCTTCCCCATCCCCCTTTTTAGGCCTTGTGCCACATTTTGTATATGTTTTAATGTATGCAAATAAATACTTTCTTTTACAAAACAGCGTTTGCGCCATTTCCTGGACTTGGTTTGTCAATTGACAGACAATTTTTGACCGGTGAACCTGTTCTTTTTCCGTTAAGCTAAGCTAAGTTATTTGTTAAGTTTTTATTTTCATCGTTTAAATTCATTTTTGTTCTTGGCTTCGGCCAACATTTTTTATTTTTTAGTTCGGTAAGACAAAGTCTTACCGGCTTTTTATTTTCTGTTACATTTGAAGAAAAGAAAAAAGAAAAAGTTTTGTTTTAATTTATCTTCCTTTTCGTTTTTTACCCTCCCCCGTTTTATTTAGCGACTTCGGTCGCAATCCTTTAATTTTTTAAGTTTCAGCTTTTGTTTTTAATTTATTTCTTTAGCGGCTTCGGCCGCAAACCTTTATTTTTTAGTTTGGTTTGACTTGTGTCAAACCAGACATTTTTTTATTTCTTTCCTTTTTCTTTCTGTCGTTTAATTGACGAAAAAAAGTAGGAGTTTTATTTATTGTTTTTTCTTTTATTTCGGCTGCCTTCGGGCGCCATTTTTATTTTTTTTTAAAAAAAGTCTTACGAGACTATTTAGTTTCTAGTTTTTCTTTTCTTTTTCTAGAACTTTTAGTTTTCCAAGTTTATTTTATAGCCTTTGATTTAAAGTTTATTACTTTTGTGGTACTTTAACTTTAACTACTTTTGTTTTTGCTTTTTATTTTTATTTTTTTCTCTCTCCCTATCTCAACTCCTCACAATTGGGCAAGTGTTTCTGCCTTAACTGTTAAATGGCCGACGATATGAGTCGGTCAGGGGTCAAGAAAGACCTCTTTGGGGCGGCTGCGAAAGCCGACCCCCCGGATAAAGAGAAAACGAAATCCAAAAAACGGGGTAAGGTTTCCCCAAGCAAACCTGACCAGCTAAATGACAAGGAGGAGGCCATGCAGGTCTCCAACTCAAGTGAAAAGACGCCGAAAGTGGCTCAGTCAAAGTCTACAGCCGAGGAATCGCCCTCTTGCTGGAAGTCCCCTCCGAGTTGTATTGTGAACATCGCGGAGTTCCTGGAAAAGGCAAAGGATTTTGCCCATCTTGTAAATAAAGATGGCATACTAAAAGACGTCCAGGAACTTCAGAAGTTCGAACAAAGAATGGTGACCGTCTTCGCGGTTGACAGGCGTACGCGCAAAATCTGTCGATCCACGAAAGACACTGTGATCAAATCACTTATGTCCCTGGGGATAAAACCCCAAAGAGTAATCAAGGGAGTGAAATTCTTCATGTGGGACGTACTGCTGCCCACGCCGGAGGATTGCCTGGAGATGGCGAAAAGAGAATTAATAACAAAGGACCTGATTCTCCGTACCGAATACATGGGTAGGCGAAGGACCAGGGTGGCAGTATTTGAGGTTCCTCCTCAAATTTCCGGAGAGCTCCTGGCTGCATTCTTTATGCAGTACGGCCAAATTTTAGGGGCTCTCTCGGACAATCTGAACGGGGGGTGGACTTTTGACATCATGATTGATGAGGCGGCCTTCAAGTCCATCCCCAACTGTCTGGATTTTGGCAACCGGAGATTGCCAGTCATTGTGACTGGCAGAAAACCAGTATGCTGGAGGTGCGGAGTGACTGGTCATCTCTCCTCCTCCTGCCCAGGGAAGAAGGCCCCTGGAGCTCCGGTTGCTGGCGACCCAAATTCCCCTTTGGCCGACACTGAAAAAACCGCGGCGCCTGTAATGGGCCTACCTACTAAGCGGACCGGTGTGGAAAATCCCTCGGTTGGGTCTTTGCCCTCATTGCCCCTCAAACCAACGCCTTCCACAAGTGTGGATAAGGAGAAGGATGAGGGGGGATGGCGTGTAGTAGGTAGGGCCAAAGGGAAGGTCCAGACAGCGGGACCTCTGTCTCAGCATGACTCCGGGGACAAAACCACCTACAGCCCCATTCCCTCTACCAGCTCGGAGGGCGACGCCTCGGCCTCTTATGAGAAGACTGCGACTCCTGCCCAGAAACTTAATGAGCCAAGCTGGCAGAAGATATTGGACCTGAAGAAGTTGAAGCAAAAGCTGGAGGACAAAAAGGCAAAGAAACAGAAGCCGCTGGGGGTTCCCTGCCCCTCATCCTCTGCCCCGTCTTCCCCTCCATCATTTGCTAAACCTCCAGCACCAAAATCACTATCTAATTCCCCAGCAAAAAGTAAAAAACCTGTTTCATCCAAGCCTTCCCCCATCAAGACCCCATCTGGAATGACTCCATCTCACACACCAGCCTGCACACCTACCCCAACACCTATCCAGACACCACATAAAAAGAGAAATAGAAGTCCAGATGCTCAGGTCGTGGGGGAAAAGGGGAAGAAAAAGCTGAAGCCTCCATACAACTTAGGGGAAGACGTCTGCCGCGTATCCCGGGTCCATGTGGAGAACGTTTTGGGGATAACAAAGAACCCCAGGCCCTTAAAGGTCCTTTTCAACTTTCAGAAGTTGAGTGGACTAGATATTGAGGACCCTAAAAATTTCAAAAAGGCCAAAAGACTCCTTACAGTTGTGCGTTCGGGCCCGGGTACGCGGGAGATTTGGGGCATGATTGAGGAGGCAAACTCATCTTTGAAATTAGTGCCCCCAGCGGCGGTATTTGAGCCCAATCTGGATCCGTCTAAATCGTGCAGAGGGAGGGTCCCGGTTTTTGTTCACCCTTCCCTGTATAGGGCTCTGAAGTTAACATTTCCAGCGGACATCGGTGGCCTGTCTCATGGTGATACCGTCGAAAATGAGATGGCGTCAGGTTCAATGGGACAGGCTGTCGGTGTCCTCACCCCAGCAATGTTCTACTCGGATGGGCGACCCTAGTCGATTTGATAATGGCACTTTGGTTAGCTAGTGTGAATGTCCGAGGCCTGAGGTCGGAGTCTCGAAGGGTGAGACTCGTTCGCGACCTTCAGAGCCTCGGGGTGAATATATGTTGTGTACAAGAGACCCGTTTTTCTTCTCGCGATTATGAAGGCATTCTGTCTAAGGAGTTTACTCTTTATTCAGCATGCTTTGATGGACGCTCGAGGGGTGTCTCTTGGCTGGTGAGCAAGTCTTTGAAGGCTGCGTGTGCTCTTGTCTTCGCAGATCCGGCGGGCAGGCTTTGCGTGCTGGATGCTACCATAAAAGATAAGGCTTTGCGTCTCATTGGGGTTTATGGGCCCAATATCCAGGCTGAGCGACTTGCTTTGTTTCGGCAGATCGAGCCGTTTATGACGACATCACGTCGGTTAATTTTAGCGGGGGATTGGAATGCCGTCCTTGACCCCGATATAGATCGTATAGGGTCCAAATATAAAGCGGGTACTAAAAACTGGGGAGTGGAACATTTTCGGGGCTTTGTCGATGGGTTTGATCTCATCGACAAGTACCGGAATGAACACCCTCAGCGGGTAGTGTGGACTTGGACAAATAGTGGCAGCTCGGCTGTAGGTGTGCTTGCGAGCTACCTCGACCGAGTTTTAGTTAGGAGAGTCGATGTAGGGCTCTTAGAGTGTCCAAGTTTTCATTATATAGTTTATTCGGATCATAGGCTTGTCCGGGTCCGTGTAAACTTAGATAAGCCTAATGTTAGGATAACTGGCTACTGGAAATTCAACTGCTCGTTATTTGGCGAGCAGCATTTCCGGGACCAGTTTTTACTAACCTTACAAAGGGAACTGACGGGGGCTGTGGTGGGAAATGCCTGGTGGGACAAACTTAAATCTAAAATTCGAACGTTTGCTGCCGATTTTAGTCGTCGACTCAATGTAGATAGATTAGCGGCGCAAACGGCTTTAGAACAAAGAGTTGATCGGGCTGTGAAATCCCGTGATAGTGGGGAAGTAGTCCTAGCTAAGGCAGAGTTGTCCTCCTTGCTTAGCAAGAAGGATCAAGCTCTGGTAGTTAGGGCTAGGTTAAAAAGAATGTCCTCTGAGGCGACGAATATGGCCGCGGAACTGCGTGCAGAGGAAAGTAGGAATGCTTCAAGACGGCATATCGCGAGCGTCACATTGCCGGATGGGCGGACAGTGACTACAAACTCGGGCATATGCGAGGCTTTTCGGGATTACTTTCGGGAGCTTTTTACCAGGGAGCCCGGTCTGAGCTCTGCTCGGTTCGACACCTATTTAGCTGACTTTCCCTGCCTTGAGGCAGCTGAAGCGGCTGGGTGCGAGGGTCCCATCACTGAGTCGGAAATCTGGGAAGCGCTGAAACAGGTTGGCCTGGATAAATCTCCGGGATTAGATGGTCTTCCTTACGAAGTTTACTTGAGGCAGTCGCCCGTTTTTGTTCCTTTGCTGCAGCTGGTCTTCAACAACTGGATGAAGCAGGGGTCTATACCTCAACGCTTCACCAGGGGTGTGATCAAGTTGGTGCGTAAGGGCAAAAGCGGTGGGGATGGGATAGGTAACTTTCGCCCTTTAACTATGTTAAATACAGAGTTAAAGATTTTGGCTAAGGTCTTGGCAAACCGTTTGCAGCTTGTCCTGTCTAGTCTGATTGGCTCCGAGCAGACTTGTTCTGTGAAGGGCCGGACTATTCAGGACAACCTTCATATGGTGCGCCTGATCATCGAGAAAGTCGACAGTGAAGCCGCGCTGATCAATTTAGATCAGTCCAAGGCCTTTGATAGGGTTGACCATCGATTCTTGGAGGCTGTTCTTTCGGCTGCCGGTTTCGGGCCGTACTTTCGCTCCTGGATCCGGCTCATGTATGCGACTCCCGGTGCGCTGGTAGAAGTGAACGGGGTAAGATCGGAACCTTTCGTATTGTCTCGATCTATTCGTCAGGGTTGTCCGCTGTCGCCTATGCTTTACGTTCTTGCGTTGGAACCTTTCCTTCGCAAGTTAAAGGCGAATCCGGTCCTACGCGGAATCTCTTTACCTGGTGCTACCACCTCGGCCAGGTATTCTGCCTATGCTGACGACGTTTCGGTTCTTGTGTCGAGCAGAGCCGAGATTAACGAAGTCAGCAGAGAAATCGGTGGGTATGAGATGGTGACAGGGGCCAAGATCAACCGCGATAAGTCTGTTGGCTTGCGGTTGGGTGCGTGGAAGGGGGTTTCTCTTCCCGGACCATTCAGCTGGACGGATGGGCCGATCAAGATACTCGGCGTCTGGTTCGGTCCTGATATCCAGTTGGATATGAATTGGTCGGAGGTACGAGAGAAGGCCGAGAGCGCAATTAATTTGTGGTCTCGGAGGAGGCTTTCCTTGAAGGGGAGGGCGGAGGTATGTGTTTCACATATCTACCCGATTCCCCTTTACCGACTCTCGGTACTTCCACTTCCGTCTGCCACAGTGCTTTCATTAGTACAGCTCTTGTTCTCTTTCTTGTGGAGAGGCAGAGCTCCTAGGGTATGTCGGGAGATCTGTTGCCTTCATCCTACTGAAGGCGGTCTAGGTATGCCTAGCATTGAGATTCGTCTCGATATGCTTCGCATCGGGTTCCTGGATCGTTTGTGTCGCGATTCGGATGACGGGGGCGCCTTCTGGAAGGAAGACGCCCGTAGATCCTTCCCATCCTTGAGAAGTGTGCACTCGGCCGAGGAGGAGGCTGGCCGTTTGCCTCGTGCCGAGTGCTCCTTCTACCGTGAATGTCGTCTGGCTCTGAAACACCTCTTACGGGCGACGGTTGGCCTCCCCAACGTCCAGGCGTTGTCTCGTAGGGCATTATATCGGGTGGTAGTCAGGGGGTCCGTTCATGATGATTTGATTGACGAGCTCGGTCTTACGAAGCAGGAGGCTCGCTCAATCTGGCCTTGGGCTTCCGGGTTGAAATGTCTCAACAACGATGAGGCATCCCTCACCTGGCTGGTGATACGTGGGGCCCTCTGGGTCGGCAAAAGACTTTGCACAGCGGGTTTGGAGAAATATCCAAACTGCCGACGTTGTGAGGGGGAAGTCGAGACCCTTGGTCACGCCTTCTTTCATTGCAAGTCGGTAGCACCATTGTGTAGGTTTGTTGAAGGTCTCATGGTTCGCATGTTGCAGGGAAAGTTTTTCGTCCTTGAGGCCGCTTCTGTTTGTAGCAATGTGGCCCCGCCGCTAACGGAGTCTGAACGCTATGTGTTCCACTGCTTGCTAGGAGTTATGAGAGTCGTGATTTGGGTGACGCGTCAGAAGGGATTCTATGAAGGTGAGAAGTTCACTTCTTCCCTACTAATCTTGTACTTTAAGCATCAGCTTAAAGTCAAGATTAGGACGGAAAGGCGGCGACTCCCTTCATCAGAATTCGCCAAAAGGTGGGTAAATCTTGCGCGAATGTGTAGAGTGAGAGGAGCTGACTTGGAGTGGCACTTGGACCTCGGCTAGGTGCAGGATTTCGTCCCTCTAGGGTTCAACAGACGCAACCCGTCCCGATATTAGACTAGTATAGGTTTATTTTGAATTTTTAGTTTCTCGTTTCTGGTTAACTTAGCTAGAGTATGTATGCTCATTAGCCCCCCTTTTATTTCTGTCCCTATTTTTTCTTTAGTTTAATTCCCCATCCCCTCCCTCGTTAGGTGGCCAGTGACGTCAGTTCTCTGGTAGTTGCGAGATGACTTTCGTTTCGTGCGTGTGTTTCTTTTTTTCGTATTTGTTATTGTGTCTGAATGAGTGTGTGTCTGTGTGAGTGATTTTGGATGGATGACTGTTTTTCATACTTTTATAATCTCGCAATTTTTTCGTCCAGTTAACTGATGTTACTGCCACATTTAGGTACTGTGGGGGGTTTTATTACTAATCTTATTTTGTTTTGTTTTCTTGTAAATAGTTCATTTGTTTTTGTAAATATACATTGGGGTTTTTTAAATTGTTATTCCCCCCCCCCACTGACTTTGAATTGTACATATGGGGACTAGTTAGATTTTCATAGAGAATTTGTGGAATTATGGTGGATGTAGTAAGAAAGGTATGGAAGAATGTGTTGTTTTGGTGGTAGGACTATTGTTGGTACTTTTGGGTCAGTGGTTGCGACTAGCTAAGTTTTTAGTTTAAGACAGATGATGACCGTCCTTCCCCATCCCCCTTTTTAGGCCTTGTGCCACATTTTGTATGTGTTTTTCAATATATGCAAATAAATACCTTCTTTTACAAAACAGCAGCCCGACAAGCAAAACATCTTGGGCGCTTTGACTCCGGTAAGTGCGAATATTTATCGTCACAGGGCTATACGGCATTGTATTAATTGGCGCATTAACCAAGGCCCCCAGAACGAGAGGACAATGCAACAACCGCAGATTTGATCATAAGATATCTTGAGATGCAGGAGGGGGCCGACAACTGGATATTTGGTAATTTGACAAGTTGAGATACCGGCGGAGCAGGGCGATTGAATCATTGCCAAGAAACGCCATGAGATTGTTCGTCATTAGACATCTCAAGATTCTGATGTAGTAAGGCTTTGATTCCTTGCCACGAAACAACACTGGAGATTTGGCCATGTGATAACTCAAGATGCATGAGGATGTAGGTAACTGCATCTTTGGTCATTTGATAGGTCGAAATACAGGAGGTGAAGGATGATTGAATAATAGCCATCGAAATTGGTCATTAGATATCTCGAGATTGTGAAGTAGGAAGGCGCTTGATTCCTTGCCATAAAATAACACTGGAGATTTGGTTATATGATATCTCGATATGTAGGAGGATACAGGCAATCATTGCCATGAAAGTACACTGGTTAGTTCGTTGGTCATTAGACATCTCGAGATTCTGAAATAGGAAGTCGCTTTTTTATTGCCACGAACCAACACTGGAAATCTAATCATATGATATCTCGTGATGCAGGAGCATATAGGCACCCCGGATCTTTGGTTATTTAACAGGTCGAAATACAGGAGGAGAATGGCATTTGATTCACTGCCATGAAACTACATTAGATGTTTGGTGATTAGACATCTGAAGATTCTGAAGTAGGAAGGCGCTTGATTACTGACACGAAAAAACATGAGATTTTGTCATATATCTCGAGATTTCGGAGGATGTAGTCAACTGCATCTTTGGTTATTTGACAAGACGTGATGCAGGATGGGACTGGCGACTGAATCATTTCCACGAAACTACATTAAATGGTTGGTCATTAGATATTGGGAAAGCAAGACTGAGAAATGCGATTAATCCCTTATCACGATAGTATACTGGATATTTGGCTATATGACATCTAGGGATGAAGACTTTTGATAATTTGCCTCAAAATTATGCTGGATGTTTTTTCATCTACCATGTTGATAACTAAATCCCTTGCGACAAAACAACACTGGGTGTGTGATCACTCGAAAGATCGAAAAGTAGCAGGAGGTAAATGATCAATTCCTTGCTATAAAAAATACTGAATGATTGGTTAGACTATATTTCGATACTAAGATTCAGGACAGTGAATAGCACAGTGCAACGAGATGAACCTACAAGATCATCCTGTTAGTTTGAAATCTCGATGCTAATGTGGCAGATGGAGGAACGAGTAGATTGAATCTTGTTCCATTAACATGATCTTGCAATGATGCAATTCCTTAGCGAGGACATGAAATACAGGCAGAGTGGGGAGTTGATTGACCAATTACCATGAGCTTGCAATGACACTATTTAATTTTTAGGACAGAAGTCTCGGGAAGACTGAATAGACAAATGTTTCATCGTGATGAACTTGCAATGATGCTGACACATTCTTAGGCAGACTGAAAAATGATCATTCCATCACCATGAATGATGTTGTTCCGTTGTCAGGGGCTGATGTACAGCAAACGTATGTACCATCACCATGAACTTGCAATGATGCTATTCATTTTGTCAGGTCCAGAGTTAGGGTCAGAGTGAGATTTCGCTTGTTCGATCACCATCGACTTGAAATGATGCTGTTCATTTGTCCCGTCCAGAGTTAGGGTCAGAGTGAGATTTCGCTTGTTCGATCACCATCGACTTGAAATGATGCTGTTCATTTGTCCCGTCCAGAGTTAGGGTCAGAGTGAGATTTCGCTTGTTCGATCACCATCGACTTGAAATGATGCTGTTCATTTGTCCCGTCCAGAGTTAGGGTCAGAGTGAGATTTCGCTTGTTCGATCACCATCGACTTGAAATGATGCTGTTCATTTGTCATTCAATGTAAGTTTTTCTTGTACCTCTATTTGTACCTCTTATTTGAGGCTTGGAAAATAATCTTGTTTTTCTGTTGCCATGGAAACGTCTTTTAACCATATACTAACCACTAAAATTGATGAGTTTTTTTCGAAATTAATAAAAAGTCTCTACCCGCTGTTATCTGATTCAAATGAAATTTTCATTAGTCATTAAAAATGAATTGTATACTGAATAATTTTACTCTTAGGAAATGTTTAAAATTAATTTTATGGGTTATGTTTTACACTCTTTTCGATATCTCGTGTGTACTTTTTAATTTGGGGGCGTGTTGGGAAGTTTTCTTAAAGTTATATAAAGAAATAAACCTGAATATGTCATTTCAGTAAAGGATTTAAATATCAAGTTTGAACATACGGAAAATTCGTACCGGACTAATAAAAACTATTTTTCTGTGGGTTTGTGCTTGCAAAATTTAATAAAACACGTTATTTTCTTTCAGATTGATCGAAAAAATCTACACTTCATATTTTTAACATTCTCATTGTGATTTGGAATTCATCTTTTTGCTGTTCGTAAAGAGTTATTTTTATGAAATAAAGAAATGTTTGAAAATTTTAAAAAATGTAAAGATTAATACTATTTTCGAATGTGATCTTTAAAAGAATTCAATTTTTTCAATTTAGCAACTCTTAGATTAATTTTTTGTATGGATGTTCAAAAAGAAAATAATTCCGAATTCCGGCCTTTGACTACTTTTTCCTATCGGAAGTGTAATGATTATTCACTATTTCTTAAATTCAAAACAATTTTAAAAAAACATTGATGCAATTAGTTATTTTATGACATGAAACAGGTAAGAAAATAATGCGAAAAATAAAAGCAATTTATTAAACTCACACGTATTATTTAACTAAAAAACAACTTACTTCTAATATATTATAAGAAAATAAAATTATTCATTCTAAGTTTTATGAAAATCGTATAGAATAAAAATATATATTCAGAAACTATTTGTTATATAAATTTAAAAATAATTTTTTAAACATAAATCCCAATTTCTTGATTATTGCATTAATGGTGTTCCGCTTTTTCTTTTTCTTTTTAAAAATTTCGCGCGCTTTTTAAGAGAGAGATTGAAAGTGATATTTATAGTTGTTGAACTCTGACCTCACAAGCTACCGTGTGTAAATAAACGTTTTTTCATCATTTCATTTTAAGAAAGCGTTGATGCCACTAGGACGCAAGGAATGACATTGGAAGTGAAAGAGAGTGAGAAGACTTTAGTGGAGAGAAAGGACAATAAAAGAACAGTTGAAGGCAGAAGATGGCGATTGGCGATGAAGATAAGTAAAAACGTAGGTTCGAGAATAGAGCTCTGGGTGAAACTCGTATTAATCTGAAAAGAACTAGTAGCGTGTTCGTTCAGCGCGACTTTCATTAAACGATTTGTTGGGAATGATTGGATTAAACCAAATATTCGCGCAGAGCTTGTTGAGAAGGCGATCACGCTTTTGAGATATCTAAAGTCATAGCCCGAGCTTCGCCTTTCTTATCTAAAGCTTGATAGACAATTTCAATGATAGCCGTTAACACATCTGCAGTAGATCTGGAGAAACGGAAGCCATATTGTTTATCTGAAAGGAGGCTGAGTGAAGTGAGATGCTTTAACCAATTCGGCATTGATTAGAGCCTCTAGTATTTTGCGAGATATAGGTATGGGAATAACAGAACAAATAACAGATAATTTGAAGGGTCAGAATATTCCCCAGACTCCTTAAAGACAAGATCTACAGAGGAGGACTTCCAGAAAGCTGGAATGCAAGAAGCAGCCAAGCATTTATTGTGAAGTTTGGAAAGAACAGAAACCAGTTCAGGAGCACATTTCGTTAGGACAATTGCATGGATACTGTCGCGTCCGCGAGTCTTGTGGAGATCTAATTTAGAAATTATTTATTTTCATTATATTTTAAACAAAACGTAAGAATTAAGTTTACAAATTACAATTTATTAATCCTTATATTTATTAACCGATTTTGAAAAGGACAAATACTGAAGTTTTAAGGGATTTTAAATTTATTTTTCCTATATAATTCTATGAATGACGAGTGGGCGTACCAATGCCTTAAAGATGTCTAAAACTTTAATTATATACGGAAATTAAGTTAAGGATGAGATTTCGCCTAGTACCTTTCAAATAAAACAGAAATTGCAATTCAAAGTAGGCATTTAAATTATTTAAATTTTCCCGTTTTTTAGGAGGTCCGTGACAATACCTACCATTTACACATTGATATTTCTTTTATCGTATTTCTTCTCATTCTTATGGCGTCAATCTACAACGCGGCTATGGAGTTATAAACTTTTTCATTTATTTAAGAGTTGTGTTTCTCTAGTATTTCTTTCACTAAACTTCTCAATTTAGATATTTTTTATGAAAGACATCAAATTTTATCTTTAACCCACCAAATTGACGAGCGTTCTTTTTTCTTTATGATGAGACTAATCATAACTCCGAATAGAACAAGTTTGAAAATCACTGCTATGAAATTATCAGCTTTGAAAATGTAGAAAAGAAGCGCCCATTGTTGAAATAGTGACATAATTTAAAGAGACCAGGAATTAAAACTAATTGCAAAACACGAGAAAGAATTGTATGTAACTGAGGCGAATACGTAAGAAAATGTAAGGCAAAGACTGATAATAATGGTGAATCTCCTCCTTCTACTTCCTCTAGACGCCGTGTCCCCTCAGGATTTTGGCGATCATGGCTCTCCACGATTTCCTGTCCTTTGTAGATTTTTGTCTTTTTGTTATATCACCTAAACCTTGTGCCATCATCCATTTACCCAAGCTAATAATGGTGAATCTAATAAAAATAAATTTAAACACGAGAATCTTTCTTGTGCAACGGGACTCTATTGCTAGTGTGTTATCTTTCCACGTTGTTGCCAAGTTTTGTAGTTGCTATTGTCGCAACAAAGGCTCTTATCCAGCACGTTCTGTTCTATCCATGTGAGTGGATATTGGTTTGTTAAGTTGCTACTGTGTCTGCCAACAAAGGCATATCCTGCTGTCATTTGTTGTTTTCTGTCCATGACGTTGTTAACAGTTGGGCACTAGATTGACCAGTAGCCTTAGTTTTCAGCAGCAAAGACTCATTTTGTTGCCATTTCTTCTTATCTTTGTCGGTGTATGGAGATTGGTTTGTTCATTTGTCTTGTGGGTCGCAACAATGCCTCGTACTGTTACATTTTCCTTTTCTTCCGTAATGCTGTAAATATACTAGATCAGTGTTTCTCATCCTTTTTAAGCAAATGAAAATATCACAGCACTCTTAGCATACATTTTAAAGGGTATATATTTAAATGTTATGAAATAAAACCATAAATTTTGAATTAAACAAAGAAATATGGAAAAAAAAGGTTAATATTCATTTATTCAAATTAAGGTAAGTTTTAAAATGTTAAATTTAAAAAATAAAAATACTTTAAAAAAATGAATTTTAAAACGAAATTTAAATAACATAATTGAAGAATAGTCAAAAAAAATTATTTGAAAATTTTTTTAATGCTTATTCATTTATTCAAATCCTAATGCTGTACCATTACTACTTCCACACACACATATGTACGTATGACATGTCAGTATTTCGCCGCAACACTTAAGAGGATCGCGCGGCACACTAGTGTGTTGCGGCACAGTAATTGAGAGTCACTGGACTAGATTGTTTAGTTCTGATTCCATGGTGTAAAGCGAAAAAGGAAGTCACTTACCCAGAAAAAGAGCATGTGTGTTCTGTACTATATGCCGAAGACAAAATAACCAAAATAGTCAGCCGCAGATGTTGCCATGAATGCATCTCAGATATGCTAATATTGTGTGTTCTCTCCCACCTATTGACCAATGAACAAATTGTTCGGTCGATAGCAGCGGTTGAATTGGGAAGTCGTTTTATTTTACTACCTTGTCTGGACTGTCTTTTATCATTGTGAAAGTGTGTGTGCACTTTCAGTGTAGCTGTTTCTCATTCTTTTGTTTTACGTGAACATTGCTACATTTTTTAGTTTCTTTTTTTTGTCTTTCTTTTCTGTAATCCTATTTGTTTTCTTTAGTTTAATTCTTCTTTTGTATTTGTTTTTTAATTTGTATTTTCTTGTCTATGTTATTTTGTTTGCCTTTCTTCCTAAAGCAAAACTTTATTTTGAAAGTTTTATTTATACGTTTTTGTTTTATTTTGCCTAATTTTTGTACTGTTAGTACATGTGATTGTCCCATGAACTATTTGTTTTTGCGTGTGTCCCCGGCAAAAATGGCTGAGGCATCTCAGCAGCTGGATCAACCAGCAAGTCTCCATATCTCAGCATGGGCAGCGGGAAGCCCCCGTCTTAAAAGGGACCAGAATATTACATTGCGGTACGGGAAAGGTACCAGGAGTACAGTTCATTTGATCATTCCGTCGGTCTGGAAGGAAATTTCAAAAAGAACAATTTCTCTGTTGAAGTTGGTGTGTGTCAGCAGGGAAGGAATGGAGGAAGCGCTCAGGTGTCTGGACATTTCAGTGAAGTTGTTGGCAAGAAGGTCAAACGCAATGTGGGACATCTTGTTGACGTCAAAAGAGGAGGCTAAAACACTAACGGGATGCATCCTCACCACCAAATCAGTGAGGATGCAAACTGAGTATATGAGCACCCGAGGGACCAGGATCACTTTGTATAGTGTGCTCCTGGATATAGCGGAGGACCTTGTGGAAGCCTTCTTCACAGAACATAGGCAGGTGGAGGAAGTTACGGCAGTGAAAAGTAAAACGGGCATTGCCACCGGGGATATAATAATGCAGGTGACAATACCTCATATGAATTTTTGGAGGTGTCCGACATTTTGATGTGTCGGGGACGGGAGATCCTCATCGTTGTGAAGAGTCATCTCCTTCACTGGTGGTTTTGTGGCACCACGAGACATGTGTCTGAGGTGTACCCTGAGAAGAACACGCCTTCAACCTCGCCCAACAACAGCAATGGCAGAAGTGGTGGTGGAGGAAAAGTCCGACAAAAACCCTGAGGGCTGGAAGGAGGTTGTAAAGAGCGGAAAAAAATGGCAACTCTTCCTCCCCAACAGGATGTCCCACAGCAGCACCATGAGCGGCCGGAGCAACAGTAGCAACAATTGCAACAACAGCAACAGCACAAGGAACAAGAACAGCAGCAACAGAAGCAAAATCATCTGCAACAGCAACAACAGATTCAGCATCAAAAGTAACAGCAGCAACAAAAGCAGCAACAACAAAAAGACGCCTCAACAACAAAATCAGCAGCAGCAGCTTCAACCACTACAGCTGCCGGGCCTCTTTGAAAAGGGGGAAGGAGGATGTGCAACAAGAGGAAGGAAAATGTGGAAAAAGAAAAGAAGGCCAGCAATAGCAGGATAGAGTCATGGGACACGCCCAGTCACAATTTGCCCCTGCTTTCGTTAGCCAGAAATGATGCAGCCACAGATAAGGCTAAGAGCCTCCATTCTTCCCCGGATAGGGCCCCAATATTCCCCTCCCCCCAATCCCAAAAGAAAAAGTAGCCTTTCTCCAAGGGGGAAAGCATCTGTCTGGTGGATCGACAGGAGCTTGAGTGGGACCTCTCATCCCAGAGGAATGCCTTTTTGAAATCCCTGTTTAAATTGACTTCTGTCGATGGCAATCAACTGGCGATCCCAGGAACTTTGATAAGACGCCTGGGATCATAACGCCTGTAAGGACCGCGGGCACAAAATCTGGGATTTCATCGCGGCAGCCAAGGACTCCTTCCTGAAGCTCCGGATAGTTCAGGTGGAGTCTCCGAATCTTCGAAAAATAGTTAAAACCTGTTCGGGGAGGGCCTTAGTTTTGATCAACCCCTCATTATACAGATCCCTGAAGTTATATTTTCCTACGGACGTTGGCGGGATTGTCACCGACGGACGGATTACGTCCGACGTGGTAGCCTAGTACAAGGCGTCGGTGTCCTAACTCCTTCAGATTTCCGGCCAGTCTGCGTTTAATGGAATCAGCTTAGAAAATGTCTATCAAGCTAGCCAGCTTGAATGCGAAGGAGTTGAGAGATCGGAGTGAGGCGGACCGCCTGCTTTGTGATCTCTTGTCCTTCGGAGTAGATGTGACCGCGATACAGGAGACACTTTGTTTGCGAGGTTGATGCTCGTGCGTTGTCTAGCGACTTTGCCATCTATTCAACATACAGGGGCCAACTGGCCAGAGGTGTTTAGTTGTTAGTTAAAATGTTCCCTGTATGTGAGGTTGGACCTTGTCTATGTCGATGAGAGGGTGGGGCGGTTGATTGTGGCCGATATTGCCGCGAGCAATAGTTCGTTTCGGATAGTTGCGGTTTATGCGCCCAATGTTCAGACGGAGCGTGTCACACTTTCCGTCGGTTGGGGCCATTCCTGATGGACTCGTCGCACTTAATCTTAATGGGGGACAGGTTGCTGTCCTGGACCCCAAGATAGACAGGGGACAGGGAACTAGCAGGAGGTCGGGCGATCGTAGCCTGGTCGATCTAGTCGACGAGTTTGGGCTCGTCGATACCGGTCGATCATCCGTGGGCTCTTAAGTGGCCGTCTAGCCGGGTAGCCAGCTACCTGGATTGAATGTTAGTGAGAAGGGTTGATCTAGAGTTGCTAGATTATCCCACGTCCTACCTTTTAGACTATTTGGACCACAGACTCATCTGTGTCCGAATGGTGTTAGACCTAGAATGGCTGGACCCTGGAAGTTCAATCTGACTTTACTGGACAGGCGGCACTTCCAGCAACAGCTAACTAGATTAGTGTAGCGGGAACTAGTGAGGGGTGGTCATTGGGAATAAATGGTAGGAGAGACTTAAGAATAGTATTAGGACTTTTACAACCGAATATAGCCAAAGACCCGCCCTAGATAAGGGTATAAAAGTGAAGTCTCTTAAGGATAATCTGTCCCGGGCAGAACCTGGGGAGATTCCCTAGAGATAGCTTTAGTCAGGCAGGCTCTGGAGCGTGAGTCTAGCAAGCGATACCAGGTAGTTAGGCATGGATTAAACAAAGTGTTTAACGAAGCTGTGAATATGATCATAGAATTGCCCAAGGAAGAGATCTGTTGAGGTTCCCATCGTTACATTTGGGAGGTCGATACCCCGGAGGAGCGTACTTTGAGGATGACATATGCAATGCGTTTCGCCGGCCTTTCGAAAGTCGTTTTATCAAGGAGCCTGGTCTCCGTGGCGACTAGTTTCACAGGTATTTGGCTGACTTTCCTAGGCTTGAGCCGATTGAAGCGAGTAGCTGCGAGGGTGAGATCACAAAGGGCAAAGTTCACTTGGCATTGAAGAGGGTTGGCAGTGGCAAGTCTCCGGGACTTGATGATCTGCCCTACGAATTATACTTGCGGATGTCGCACATCTTTGTTCCGATTTTGACTGTTGTGTTCAACTGGTTCTGGCAAGGGTCCGTCCCCGACCGGATCTTCAGGGGTGTGAACATGCTGTTGAAAATGGGCAAGGGTGTTGCATGGGATTTAGATGATTACAGGCTCATAACTCTGCTAAACACAGAATTAAAGACTTTGGCCAAGATCCTGACGGAGCGTTCGCAGTCAGTTGCCGATGGTTCCTTGGGACCTGAGCAGACTTATACTGTGGAGGAACGAACAATTCAGAACAACCTGCATTTGATCCGCACGATCCTACAGGATGTAAAAGACGACGATAAAGTCGTGCTGACCAATTTAGATCAGTCCAAGGTATTCGACAGGGTTAACCATCAATACCTGGCTGCTGTCCTGCGGGCCGCCGGATTCAAACGACGTCTTCTACAAGTGGATCAACCTTCTGCATCGCTCTCTCAGTGCTGTGGTACAGGTAAACGGAAAACGGTCAGGCGCTTTTGTGCTGTCACTGTCGGTTCGACAGGATTGTCCGTTTTCACCCCTACTTTACGCTTCGACGTTGGATCCCCTCCTTCGTCGGTTAAAGGACAGGGTGTACAGTACGGCCCTACGTGTAATCGCTGTATGCACTCGAACCAATGTTTCTGCGTACGCCGATGATGTATCCATTTTCGTGTCGTGTCGTGCCGCAGTGACATTGAGGTGGTATAGAACGGTACGAAAAGATGGCGGGGGCCAAGATTAACCGCAACAAGTCTTCCAGCTTGCGGTTAGGTGTCTGGAAAGGGGTACGGCTTCTTGGTCCCTTTAGTTGGACAGACGGACTCGTCTGCATTCTCGGAGCCCAGTCTCCAGCTAAAGAAGAATTGGTCCGAAGTACAGTCAAAGGTCAAGCGGCGGTCCGGACCTGGCTTTGACGACGATTGTTCGTAAAGGGTCGAGCTGAGGCGTGTGCCACTTACATTTTTCCTCTTATCTTTTATCGATTGGCTGTATTTCCTCTCTGCAAGGAGCGAAAGAAAGCTCTCGAGGGCTTGTTGTAGGGTGGTCGCAACCATCGGGTCTGCAGAGAGGTTGTTGCCCAACATCCGTGTCATGAGGTGGGGGAGCTGGGAATAATGCACTTGTACCATCGGCACGCAACAAGGTTGGCTTTCCTACGCTGCAGAGGGCTCGATTTTTGAGGAGAGTGTTAGGGACGCCTTCCCTAGCCTTGCCATCACTTCTCCTGTTTCAAGGGCTGAGCGCTGTCGTAAGAACCGGAATCAATCGAGTTTTCTCCGAGAGTGTCGAGCGGCCTTGAGAGTCATTCCTCGGTCCAGTGACCTTTCACAGCTTCGTAGACTATTGTATCGTGAGTTAGTGGAGGGGGTCGCGAAGGATCTTGTATGTGACCGCCTCGGCTTATCGACACCAGAGTTGCGCTCTTTCTGGACTTGGGCGCCAGCTGCGGATTATCTCAGCAACACTGATTCGGAACGTGCTATCTCTCAATGACGTAGCCTTCAGAGAGGGCTGGGCGGATTTGCCCGACTGTCATCGGTATGATCTAGGTTTAGAGGAAACGGCTTCGCATTCCTTCTAACATTGTCCTCGGGTGCGCCTGTTCTAGGATTATATCGGCGAGCTGATGGCTCGTATCGATCCCAAGCAGCTTGTGTCCATTGATCTTGCATATGTGTGCAATAATGTGTCGCCCCTGTTCTCTGGGGTGAAACGTTGCTAGCCATGACAAGGATGGTGGTGTGGACGTCGCGGATGGAGGGAATCTTGCGATACGAAAGTTATTCGCATCAGGATCTGGTCAGATTCTTTAGGCATCAGCTTAAGATGAAGATCAGAAATGATAGAAAGCGTTTGTTATCAACATATTACAGCGAAAGGTGAATAAGTATGGCGAGCCTGGTTCGTGTCAATTTTTTTTAACGGGGCGGTTTACTGTGAAAACTCCCCTGGTTAAGTTAGACAGTTTGTTTACCTAGTTTAATGTGAGTAAGTGTTATTTCCTGCCTGTTTCCGGCATTCTCTTTTGTTATGATCCATGTCGAAATTACCAACCTCCCCAGTTTGTTTTTGACCCCCCTTTTTTATTATCCCGACTGGGTCAGTCTTTTTTTTCCCACTCCGTCATTTTATTTTTTCCTTCCCACTCCAATAGTGGTGAGTGTACTTCTTCTGTTGAACGGCAGATTACATCGGCGACTCTTATTTTTTTAGGGGGTCCTACTAACGTCTTATGTTTTAGTTTGATTTTGTTATATTTTTAGTTTGTTTGGGGGTTCACCTCCTCCCCCTCATTTCATGATTCATGAAATGTTGATATATTTTTGTAGGAAAAAAGACATTGAACATTTGTATATAGAGACATTTTTACATCATGGGTTTGTTTTGTAGGTTCCCTGTGAATATGTGGTATTGTGGTACTTGTAGGATTGAATGGTGATGAGTGATTTTTTGTGGTGAATGAGTAAATTGTAATGAATGAATGGGTCGTGAGTCTGATTAACTAGGTCTAAGATAGATAGTAATGACCAGAATTATCCCAATTCCCCCTCGGCCTTGTGCCACAATTTTCATTTTATGAATAATAAATATACTACCTCATCCGTTGGCTTGCATGTTGGATTTCTAACTTTTTACGTGTGACTTGAACCTGCAATTCATGTTTTCGACATTTCTTTTTGCCCCTGAATCTTTGAGTTTGGATTTGCGATTTGTTTATTTCGTTGTGCAATTTAGCTGCCATATCAATTTTGAAAAAGAACCGCATTTACTTTCCATTTAGTTTTTCTCTGTGCATAAATTACAGTGTTGTAATTATATAGCGACTGGTTTATTCATTTTCCTTGGTGTGCATCAATGTTTTGCCATGGTTTCTAGCAATAAAGACCCGTTCTATAAACATTCTTTCTTGCCGTCAGTGGAAATAAGTGGAAAATGCTTGGTTCAGTTGCTACGGTGTGTAGAAATAAACCCTCGTTCACTTTGCATTAGTCTATCTCTTTTCATGTCATTGTAATTATCTAGAGACTTGTTTGTTCAGATACCATGGTCTGATGCAACAAGGGCCTGTTCTCTTGTCATACGTTCTTTTCCATGAATGTCATTGTAAACAACTGGAGATTGAATTTTTTCGTCTGCATACACACTCGTTCCGTTGTCATACGTTCTATAATTCCATGTTATTACACAATAAATGAAACCTGATTGCTCAGTTGCCACGGTGTCTAATAATCGTTTTGTTTCCATTAATTTGTGGAGTGAAGACGAAAATAAACACCAAGACAGTCAAACACCAAATGACAAAAAATGGTTTCTCAGTCGGAGAATTCTCGCATGCTTCCAGTTAATAAATTAACGCTTTGAAAATAAATGTTTAACATTTTTCAACCAACATGTGGTGTTCCCACTGACAATAAAAAAAATGCTTCATGATCTCTTTGAAGAGAATTAAAGTAAAGTTTGTAGACGGACACAGAAGAAAGGAGAGTAGACGGCAACATACAGCAGCAGTTTGCGATGCGCTCAGTTTAAAAGAAATTCCTTTACTCTTTCACCTGTCTTTCTCACCAAACTATGCAACACTTACACTTTCCCCCCACTTTCTTCCTTGCCTCTTTCTCACACATACACGCGAAGACATCGTTATTTCTTTGCATCTTAACAACTACACCCGAGGTACTTTAAAACTCTTATACGCTACGCTAAAAATCTACTTGTAAAAATACGAAAATAAAAATATTTTATATTTAAAAACATGAGTCCCACTATGAATAGTTGAGCAATTTTATCATTGTGATATTCTTGCCTTATATCAAGTATTAAGAATATAGTAACAAGAGTTCACAAATTGGAGGAGAGAGTTAATTAATGATAATGCCTTGACTTTGAATCCACGGTTATCTCCCTTTAACGCTCTCTGATTTTTTTATCACATAAAATTTTGTGAGATGCAAGCAAAATTTTAATTCCAAAATACGGCCCAGAGAAAAACATGTTTGGGAACCACTTGCATCTTAGTGGCTTTATTGTCTTGCTTGGAATGAAATGATTTAAAAAAAAATACATTCAGCAGTTAAATAAAAAGTTCATCAGACACAGTAGTGTGTAATACTTTTTTTTATTTTCTTAAAGAATACTTTTCTGTAGTTTTACTAAATACTTATCTGATGTTTCTTTTGATGAGTATTTTCCAGATTAGAAGGGTGAAAAGTTGTATTTTCCAGATTAGAAAGTTGAACAGGTTATTTTGATGAAGAAAACTACAATAAGAAAGAAGAGTTTGGCATGTGAAAGAAGACATGATGGGAAAAGGAGATTGGTGAGCTGAAACGAAAGATTTCAAAAACTGCATTTTTAACACAAAACTCACTCCACCAGGAAGAAACAAAAAAAAAAAAGAAAAAAGAGAAAGATATGTGTTTTTGACATAAGACTTGTAATTAGTTTAACTATAGTGGGTCATAGTTAGCTGACCCCTGGCTGCTGGCTTGGATTACATGAAAGAACACAGGTACAGCTGGATACAGTCAGGTAGGACCAAGAAGATAAAAGAAACCTCTGCAGGTTGTCTGAAGGTCAAGGACTTAGGTTAAGGCACAAATCCCAAACTTTTGATTTTTAAATAACAAAGAGAGAATAGGAAAAAATGAAAGAAAAACTTAAAAAGAGAGACTCATGTGAGGAACAACCTTTTGGGTTACTATTGATGTGAGCTGAACAGACTTTAATTAGTGAAATGTGTGTGTGCATGTCTCTTTGCCTTTCAGCTACTAATTTCAAGCTGTTGAATGATAAAAAATATTGATAAAATAATGTAAAAAGGTAATGAAATAGAAGACAATAATAATGAACAGGTTGTAATATATATAATAAAGATGATAATACAGATATTAATAATAAAAGTACTTGATGTGTATCATTATTTTTATGTGTTTTTCACAATGCGCATTGATACTCTACTGATTCTAGGCAGTGGTCCAATCATATCAATTGTAAGCAGAGGCCCTGGGAGAGGTAGATTGATTGTAGACTGAGGTCCAAGGAAAGACAGATTGATTGTTGGCCAATGTTTGGGGAGAGATAAATTGATTGTAGGCAGAGATCCTGGGAGAGACAGATTGATATTAGACTGTGGTCTGAGGAAGGACAGATTGATTGTAGGCTGAAGTTTAGAGAAAGATAGATTGATTGTAGGCAGAGATCCCAGGAGAGACAGATTGATTGTAAGTAAAGATCCCAGGAGAGACATATTGATTGTAGACTGAGGTATTGGGAAGATGGATAGACTGTAGGCTGAGGTTTGGAGAGAGATCCTTTGATTGTAGGCAGAGGTTCTGAAAGTGACTGATAGATTGTAGACAAAGGTCTTAGAAGAGACATATTCATTGTAGGCAGTTTTCACAGATACTCTAAATACACAAACATACCAGTAAATAATGATGTCACTTTTAATTGGAACTATACTCATATAAATATTACTATAGCATATAGTAGAATAAAATGCTAATAATATAGAAGATAAAGATACAATAATAATAAAACAGTAATAATATAAACAAATGTTATAGATCATAATACAATATATGTAATAATTCAGAAAATATAATAATGGGGTAATAATAATAATAATAATAATAATAATAATAATAATAATAAATATCCAGAAAAAATGGACCATCTTGTACCAGGTTGCACAGTATTGTCTCCCACAGGAATATAAAACTCAGCATGATAGAGTGAGCCACTGGAAAATATGCACTTTTACAGGAAGGAAACTGCAAGAAACTGATATGAACATCACCCAGACCCAATTACAGAGATAGGAACTGTAACAATTTTATGGGATTTTACAATATACACAGACAGAAGAATGAAATCTAATTGCCCAGGCATCATGATCAAAGACTACAAAAGCAGAATGGCTGACCCTGCAGATTGTATTGTATCATTGAATATCTTCAAAAAACTTTCAAATTACAAGGATATTGAAGTGGAAATCTCAAAAATGTGGCACATGAGGACATCAATAATTCCAGTTGAAGTTGGAGCCCTTGGTCCCGATAGACTCATTGAAGGAATTCCTGGTAGCCCAAGCCTTAAAGAAATACAAAATTTGTAATCACAAGTACAGTTCACACATTATGAAGAGCTTTATCTATGTAAAATGTGAGTGATCTTAGTTTCTGTTTTTTTTCTGCTTTTTTGAAAAATAATGCTCAGTGTAAAATAACATGGTGCCATTTTTGACCTTAGGTCTCTGGTTGGTACCTGAAAGGAAATGTGTATACAAGAAAAATCAAAGGAAATAAAATAATAATACACCAGTCATAGCTTCTGGTCATTACTGATTGATGGTGTTAAATGCACATTTTGTCTTGGTGAATTAAGATGGGCCACAGTAAATATCCTGATCAGTACCACAGATCTGCTTGTCAGTTGCATGATCATAACTATTTTGGTAAGTTCCCAAGGGTGTGATGCACAGTGCATCTTTATTCAGGAGTGAGAATATTTGGGAGCATCATGAGGATTGAGTTTTTTAAATCTGAATGATGAGGCAGACAAGGCAACTTGGGAGTCACATCTAGATACTGGGAAATGATCTTAATCAGAGTCTATCTGAAAGAATCTCTAGTTAGTCCCCCACCAACCACCACTGCAAAGTTATGCACTGATTTCAACAGATGCCTCTCATCATATTGCACACAGTTGGCTGTGATGGATGTGCCTGATATACCCTTGTAAGTCAGTTTGTTGTGTTTGTATATTTGCATGCCTGTGTTAATTTAACAGCTCTCTTAGTCAAATAATAATAAATACCCTCATGCTACATGGGCCTCATGGCTACTGAGACCTGAGATCATCTTAATTGGATGGCGGTGTTAACATGTGTATGTTTTGTCTTGATGAATTAAGTAAACAGTAAATAACCTGATCATTACTACAGATTTACTTGTTAGTTGCCTGACCATAACCAGTTGGGCATGATCGCTAAGAGATGGCACACATTACGTCGCTACTCATGAGTAAGATTATTGGGTAGACATCATGATCTGGTGTCTAGAGGACTGATTTTTAAGTTTGAGATATCATCTAGATATTTGGAAACACACTCAGTTGGAGATCATCTTGGAAGACTGTGTTGCCCAACCTGAAGTTATTTCTAACTGGTCCTCACTTGCAAGGTTTTATGCTGCTTTTATCAAAACCTGTTACCAATTTCCTTTGATTCATCTTCTTGATATAGTTTGGGTATCATGATGAGTGCATTGAGCTTTGTATATTTCTACCCAGTGCCCCTTTGTTAGTCTGGGGCTTTGTATGTCAGTAATTATAATAAACATTATCTACAAATATACAAACAAGATGAAATAGTAAAATTTCAAAAATTGAAGTAAAAACATCAAACAAGAAACAAAATCAAAAATGCTCAACTAACCTGGGAACCAAATTGGAAGAAAAGTCTTTGTATGACCAATACCTGTTGTGAGAACAAGACCCTGATGTTGGCAAAAATGTGAGCCATCTGTGGTTGATGATGTCTGGGTTGAAATCAGAAGCAGGTCATGTGAAAAGTTAACAACTTGATTAGATCATTACTTTTCTTTCTAGTTTTAGTTTGCTAAGAAAATTGGTTCCCAGTATCATGTTAGATAATTTTTATCACCAGAATTTATCTTACATATTTATAAGGTTACCATTTGCCCATTCTTCGAATATTGCTGCCACATCTGATCTGGTGCTCCTGCTATATATTTAGAGATTCTTGATAAAATCCAAAGAAGAATCTGTAATGTTATTGGTCCTAACCTGGCATCTCAGCTTCGGCCCCTTTCCCACTGCCATAACGTATCTTCCCTGTGCCTTTTCTATAAATAATTTTGTGGTAATTTTTCTGATGAACTTTTCTCTAAAGTCTGGTACCTAGACTTTATGAATTTAAGTGAAGTACTAGACTGGCAACAAGGTCTCCACATTTTACAGCTGAAATAGTTAAATGTAACTATAAGTTATATGCTAACAGCACTTGCACTTCTTACTTGTGGAACTCCCTTCTGGCTTCTTGCTTCCCAGTCAACTTTGATTTTCAAAAATTTAATTGTAATATTGTAGTGAAGTGAGACCAAAGGGGTGGTCATGGTCGTCATTTGTAATTTCATCATAGCGAATGTGTTGGTGGTTTTGCATGTGCGAGAATGCAACTGATATAAGAGCATGTTCTTTCTTCAGGAGAGAGTTTTTTTGAATTGGACAGTTTTGAATGGGCAGTGGATTGATACCAAAAAAGACGTGTGCTGGGATTTCTTGATATTGGAGCATGATTCTTGATTGCAACATTTCCTTCTACACCCTCCCCCTTGGATTTTACAGTGTTTTTTATTATCAAACAATTTGTCTTAAAATACTACTTTAAATCAACTACAAATATCATTGTCTTCTTAATTCTTATTCTTTTATTGTCCTTTCTTCTTAATACTAGTTTTTCTCATATTCTCTAACACTCAGTAACCTCTTGCATCCTAGTGGCTTTATTGCCCTGCTTGGGGTGAAATGATTAAAAAAACAAAAAACTATGTTTTATCCATTTTAGTTGTTGCTGCTGTTGGAAGTCTTCAAATGATGTGATTTTTGTTATTTGTGATTTTGTCATACCAGTTTATAGGATCAGAGTGTTGTCTTCTTTATAACCTAGAGGATTAATTTCCTTGAAGCAATTTTTAATCACTGATCTGAGAAAATGTTTGTTTATAGGTAATAGTTTAGAAATTTCTGAATTAGTGGGACATTATATATGACATCCTTATTAGATCTTAGGATTCATATTTTGGTTTTGTAATATTTTATGGTGTTGGACTAAACTCCCCCAACTTATCCTATTTCCAATTTCTTTATCATCTATACTAAATTTGTTATAACTGATTCATACATTGAGGTGTTTAAAGTGTTTAGAGTTTATTAATTCTATATTCTGGATTTTAATAGGGAAAGGGTATAGATAGTTTATGGAAATACCTTCATTAAAAGACATACCAACATCTATAATCTTCTCTATGCAGAAAAAAATGGTATGGATACAGACCATCAGCAGAGCTAGAAGATAAAAATATTACAATGGCTCTGAGACTTCACCATGCATACTGACAATACTATACAGGTCAATAGATCAGATATGATATGAAAATCTCTCAGTGAAAGAATTTGATAAGTTAAATAGAAATTGCAAAAATTTTTTTATTCATTTCACCCCAAGCCAAGGAGTAAAGCAACTACAATACAAGGGGTTACTGAATGTGAAAGAATAAGAAAAAAGACAAACATTATTAAGGAATGAGAACAATAAAAGAATAGGAATCAAGGAGACAGTAGATAACGATTGATATTGCATTTAAATTTTTGAAGATCAAAGTTGGCTGGAAAGCATTTTCTCAGCTGTGAAATTCCCTTCCTATTTATTGCTTCCCAGCCACCTACAATCTCTAAAAATTTAAATGTAATATTAATTGCCATTTTCCTAAAACTTCTTCTTTTTATTGTCCTCAATAAAGTTTTCTCTTTCTCTTTCACTCCCAATAACCCCTTTCATCCTAGTGGTATTATTGCCTTAAAAAAAAGAAAGAAAGAAAATAATACCAAAATGGTAATACATATAATAATACCAAAGTCAGTTATAATATAAAAGGCTGTGATAAAGAATCTATCCAGTTATAGTGTGCCGGTTTAGAGATAATGAGTTAGATAATGATTATCAGCATAAAAAATGGATTCAGTAAATTCAGTGTTCAAATCTCAGCAGGAATTGTTTATGTTTATTTTATACAAATGCTCTTAAGAAAGTATGGATTTGTTGTGGAATTATTATTTTCTTATTTTTTACCATGACAATGAATATTCAGTAATATTCAAAACTGGCAAATGAGAGGTCAATGGGATTAAATAGAGAGAAAGCAACAAAAGATAAAAGATGTACATCCCTTCGCTATTATAGCAGAAATGGCTGGAAATGACTGAGACAGGAAAAGAGAGAAAGCAGCAGAAAATAAAGGTATTTTTCCTTCTCCGATATATAACAGGTGGGCTGAAAGAGACTTAATATAAGAAGTAAAATAAAGGCGTTTTTAAACAACAAACAAATTTTAATTACAAAGTTTTTCACTATTTCCTCTGAGTGATTAATAAATGTATATGTATATGATACTATTACTTCAGTTAATAAAGTATTTTGTGTAACAGAATTTTACTGCAAATTATGTGAATAAATTATTATAAGTAAAGAATAGTCCTAATGCCTGTTTGTGCAAAGAATTGTCAGAATTATAAAGAATATACAAGTTATAGAGAGTCCTTCACTAACTGGTGAATAAAAGCAACCAAGATTGAGAAATGCTCTTCTTTGTTTGACATGAGCTGATTAAAACTGTTTTCTTCTAGACTGAGTAGATGAAGCAGTAGTGTTTTTGAACATGGGGCAATGGTCCTGATTAGTCTTAAAGTGGCGTTTTATTATTTGGATCTTTTTTTATAATATGACTGAAACTCATGTGTGGAGCCTATGCACAGAAGAGGCAGTTACACGTCTCATCCTAGAGATAGAAGCATAAGTTTCCAGCTAGGTCTTCTGGCAAAGTTCCATAAATAAATTTCTTCCTACATTTTGATTATCTTAACAAAATGTCTCTGTCATGCCATGGTGATTAATGGAGAAATGGAAGTGAAAATAACAAGCATTGAAGCAAAAACAACTCTGATATGTTCAGGCAAGAAAAAAGCATGACAATAAATAGTATCCTTGGAATTATATTAGGGACTTTTAAAAAAAAATGTTTTCAATAATTAAATATTTATTTATCGCAAAAGAAAAAAAAATGATGCTAGTTGTTGGCATAAGGTGTATTAAATAGAATTAGTCATCTTGTTGGCAGCTCTCAGAATTGTGTTTACTTTGGAAACATATTGTGGTGTAAATCTGCTGATTATATTGGTCCTCAAAAAGAGCGAAAAAATGTCTTAAGCAGATAACCACTTAATTCTTCATATGACACACTTGAACTGGTTTCAGGCTGTCTCTTGGCTCTCTCTTTATACACAATTTTGAAAGGCTCCAGACTACTTGGTGTGAAGCTTGGTTTTAGCTAACATAAAAAGTTCTTTTCATTGGTCAAAATTCTTATATTTATTTTCTGGCATCCCTTTCTTTTCCATTTTTTGCAATGGAAGTTATTCATGGAGCCTCTCTAGTTTTGGGTGATTTCTAGTCACAATAACTAGACCTTGGACTAGTGAACTTCCGTTTTGCATCAGTTGTTCAGTCTTTCCTTCTTCCTCTTTTTATATGAGAGTTGCCTTTTCATTAATTGAGAGAGAAGTATAGATATAGAAGTGTAGAGAAAGAGAAAGAAGAGATATGGATTTTAAGGAAAGCAAATGCTTTATTTTAATTTGAAATTTTTTAATATTTTATTTTCATATTTTGTTTTTACATTTCGGCTTGCCAAAATGGCTTTTTTTTTTACAAATTCCTTGTCTTTAATATCTGTGAATTACCATGTTTTCTTATGAAAAATAGTGGAATGGTTTCCTGTTACCTTCTCCATGATTTGGATTTCAAAGTCTACTCTGCTATTTAACTGGAGGGAGAATTTGATTCATGCCTTTTCCAAAGGCAGTAATTTGTGGTGAACACAACAAACTAGACCAGAACTTGAACTCAGCTTGTCAATTTCACATTCCATGTTGATATGAGTAATTTACTTTCTCCACTTCAGGATTTAGGCCTCCCATCAGACATGGATAGTAATGAAGGGAGGCTGGGTGGTGTAAAGGATAGTGGCTTGGATTGAGGAATCCAAGAGTTCAAATTCCAGTTGAGTTCATTACATTCACTTATGTACAAGTACTCTTGGGAAAGGTATGAATCCATTTCTTCTCCCCCAAGCTATGGGTAAATAGCAGAATAGACTGAGTCCTATAACCTTAGGTAACAAGTGGTCCAGAAGAACAACAACTCTGAATTTAAAAACGTATGTAGGCCTAGTGAAGCATATATGTATTATGCAATTAATGAAAGGATTGTGGAGGTCACAACTATGGTCATCCTTCATTTATTCATGATAATGGGTCTTATCCTGACACATTATATTCAGAGTTGCTTTTATCCTATACTGGTTACTCTAAGAAGATTAAAGGGCTCTGTCTACCCTACTAGTTGGAGAGAAAATGAGTTCATGCCTTTGCTGAAGTCATTAAGGCATACGGCTACATCATGTTGAAACACTGCTTCTTCTAAGATCACCAAAGTTAAGCAACATCATATATGGTCAGTACCTAGATGGGTGACTGCTTTGGAATATTAGGTGATGTAAGCTTGGATGTAAGGTGATATAATGAATAATGGCTTGGAATTGTTAATCAAAGAGCTAAGTTCCAATTCCTATTGGGTTTGTTATATTCACTTACACGCAATTACACTTGGGAAAGATATGAATCTGTAGTTGATAGTCGCAATGAGCCTGGTTCAGCACAAGTCCTCTCCCTACTCATCTGAGTGGCACACCTTTTATTAAAATGCAAATTAGCTTTAGTTTTAAAAGTGCTAGAACCACACATGTACTTTACCTAAATTGTAAATGGTGGCTCTGTCTGGGCAGGTGAGACATTGTGGTCTCTTAACTTTGGGTAAATCAGAATTCCTGGGTCCTATTTCACTATAGAATCCACTTCTCTCTACAGCTATGGGTTAATTAGTAAAACATCTATTACTTCAAAAAAAAATTCTTACAATCTAAAAATATCTTCTGGCTTTAAATAACCTGCAAAGGGTTGATAAGCCATAAAAAATGAATTAATCAAAATATTAGAGAATTAGAGCAAAGTGAATACAAATTGAAGAGCCAGAATTTGAACTCAGCCTTCTGATTCCATTTACTGCACCAATAACCATTGTAGCACCATTTGCACAATTGTCATTGTCGATAATTCATTATCATTTATTCTTTTGGTTTTTTGAATATAAAATTCCTAAACTTGCAAACACATTTAAAGATTGTTTCTTTTTTTTGTAATATTTTAATATCCAAATAATATTAACCAAAATCCTTATCATTTTCACTGAGAGAATCAATTAAAAAGGAATCTGGAAATAAAGAATTTCCAAAGATAATCATAAAAAATGCCACTGGTCACAGCTACATGCACACAAAACAGCAGAAATTTCCATGCCTGAAAAAAAAATTCCTCAAAAGAAAGGAAAGGAATGATGACTTACAATAATTGGTGCATTTTGGAAGCAGGTGCTTAAGATTTCTGCCACCTTTGTCACAAACACATTCCCATGTTTGACCAGATACAATCATGTCTTCCTACCCTAATGTTTGGCCAAATATTTGGTTTGTCTTTTAGGCTTCTTTTCTTTTTTAGTCTGTTTTTCTTTACATTTTAACTCTTGGGAATCAGCCTGGAAGAGTCCTACTGTCAAACTGATGCCAAAAATTTGGGGCAGCTCGCTTTAATTTTGTTAGCCAAAATTGGCTTTGGGAAAAGTTTGCCCAAATCTGTCATTGCTTATTAAAACCCTGGAGGAAATTTTTTATTTTATTTTATTTTATTGTGCTCATTTCAACATATTTCCATCCCTCCATCTTAAATTTTATGTTAGTCATGATGATGATCATCATTACTATCTATATCTTCACTACCACCACCCCACCATGATGATTAGAAAGAGAACACTGATGTGTGCACATTCTAATCATTATCATTGTCATAATTATTGCTACAGGCAACAGAACTTTACAGTTACTAGTGGAAAAAAAGAACCAGAGAAGATGGTTCAAGTTCTAGTTTAGGTATGTATGTAAATACATAAATAAGATTAAATTATATTTGTATTAATTTTAAAAAATAAATATATCACCGGAATATCTGACCAGATGTGGCAGCAATATTCAATGCATGGTCGAATGGTATAAATATGTAAGATAGATTCTGGAGAGAAAAATTGTCTAGCATGACATGGTGAACCAGCAGACCTAGCAATGGATTCAATATAATCTTTCCACTTCATGTCAGCTGAAAATGTTACCTCAAGAAGTTGCAGTGAATCACTCTGCAGTTAAATGTATAGTTTTTAAGATTTTACCTTACAAAATTTGTCACTCCCATATTTCTGGACTCAAATTTGATGGGAAATAAAATCACTGGAGAGCGTATTGGCATTGTAATTTTGACATTGCTTCTTTCAGGATAAAGCACTCAAAACTTGGTGTCTCCCATTGTTGTCAGGGGAGCTGACAGGTCTGCAATATGTATTGCCTTGATGTGTAGTCCACTGGTTCTTTTTCTGTGCCATTTCCCTTCAGGACCTGAGCGATCATGGCTTTCCACAACTTCCTATCCTTAGTAACTTCTGTCTTTTTACTATCCTTCCCATTCCTTGTTTTGCCATCCATTTACACAAGCTTTTAGGTTAGGTTGTTCACTGTTTCCCTCTGTCCCTCTTGTCTTAATATGTCCTCTGTGTGCCAAATGCTCAAAGCCCTCTTTCCTAATTATGGGTCCCACAAATTTCCATTATCTCTTTCTGACTCTAACTATAAATGATCTTTTTGTTTCTATTTTCCTTCAAACTTTCTTGTTGCTTACATGTACTATCCATAGTATAGAACCAAATTTCTGTTGCCTCAAGTCTCCTCTTCATTTTTGTTTTTTAATCAATTAACCGCAAGCAAGGCAATAATGTCATTAAGATGCAAGGGGTTACTGGGAGTGAAAGAGGATTAAAAGACTTTACAAGGAGCCAAAAACCCAATCCTAAACAGGAAGCAAAATTATAAACCTCTATTCTTCAAAAGACCAGGGAGGAGTTTGAACCGGACAAAAGTTGAACCTATGTACTCCTATTGAGGATAAAATAAATAAATAACTAGTAAATAAAATGTCAGTTTAACCAGAGATGTTAGAAGTATACAGTTTAAAAGATAACAAGAACCCAATCCTAAAGAGGATAAATCTCTACTCCTCTTCAAAAAAACTGGGGAGGAGTGTGAACCAGATGATACCTATTAGTGAGGAAATTGTCCAGCATTCACTGTCACATAGGAGAACTGGTATTAGTTCAGTACTCTTTTCTTTCTTTCTAGTGATATTTTCCTTTTTCTTACTGCTTTGTTCTGAATGTTTCCTTATAGGAAAACAGCTAATATTACCATTATTTAAATTTTGGAAGACATCTTTCGCTTTTCCAAGGGATTGCGCAAATTGAGTTTTCATTAATGGTGTTGTGCTGTTGATGGATTATTCAAATATCCAGAAAAATTTTTAAATAATCCATCATTATCATCACAACTCCATTAATAACAACTCCTATATTAATATTGAAGAGACCCAAATTTAATATTTATGTAGAGGCCTGTTTAGGTTAACTGTGAGTCCCCTGACAAAATTTGGTAGAAAATTTCAACCCTTTCCAAATAATTCAAGTCATGGATGGATGAACATAGTTCTATGTATGAATTGAATTATTAATAAAGATAATTAAATTTATTTGCCTCAAGGAAACAACTGAGATGAAAAATTAGAAAAATAGCAGCAAAGTAAGTTCATGTAAAATAAGCTTTGTTAATAAAGGAGAAGTTTTGAGTGAAATGGATGTTCTTTACAGACGTTTGTGTTTAAGTAAAAGGTCTCTATATGAATAAGAAGATGGATTTACATACACAGAGAAAGAGAGGAGTCTATTAAATTTTCAGCTGTGTCCTTTTGTGTAAGCTTGCTGGTAAAAGTGAGTAGACAACTGAAGAGAGTTCCATTGATGTCACTGGTCACCAAAGTGGAATTATTCCGAAATGAGTGCCTCTACTAACTTTTAGGTTGCTGACTTTGCTTTGATTTCCTTCCAGAGCATAGGACTTTTGAAAACAAAACAGAACAAGTCAATTCATCCATTATTCTTTCTCTTTGTCGTGTAGTAGAATTCTATATTACGTCCATGCAGAATGGATTCAGTGAAACTGACTTTACTTAAACTTTAAGTTTTTTTAAATTTACAAAATCGAGTTGTGCTAGTTTTATTTCTAGTGTGGTTATATGCATATGTCGGCCACAAAATCATCAAACAGTTATTATCGTAACCACCCCCACATAACCACATCACTATAATCGTTATTTCATTATTGTCCCCACTCCAGTCATCTCAGTAATCATTTTCCTCATATTCAGAAGGAAAATTTGTTATCATACAACAGTGACCACTACAGTTATTATTAGGTTGGTGCAAAAATAATGTTGTTTTCTCACATAAAGTTGAACGTCAAAAACGACATTATTCTTGCACCAACCTAATAGTATCAAATGTGATTACAGTAAAGAACAAAAATTTTGTATTTGCAGAATAATATAAACAGTTTATTTTTATCACTGTGAGAATTTGGTGTTATTATATTGCAATAATTGGGGATATTGGTGATAGTGACTTATAAATAATTTATCACTGAAAACAACAACAATTTTTGCTTGTGATGTTTACATTATTGTCCTTTTGTACTTCCATAAGCAATGACAGTTACTCTAAGCCTGCAATGTTATGCAGAACCTTTTACAGCAAAATGCTTTTTTCTATTTGAATACAGTTGTCAGGGCTGAGAGCATAAAAGGTTTTATGTTTTTGCTTATTTTCGGTTCTATGCAACTGTAAAAAAAGTGAAAAGAGGTAAATAAAAAATCAAGACAGAATAAATGTGGCCACAGATTGAAAAGCTGTGTCCCTATTAATAAATATGAATAAGTGCCTATGAAGTTTTTCCCGAGGAATTACCAAAAGATTACATGAAGGCAAAATGGTGCATCTTAGAAATGCACATATCACTCTTTTATTGAATGTATAAAAATATGTAGAAATATTGCAGATGTGCAGGTGATGTAATGGATAGAAATTCCAAATGAGAAATTGAGGAGTTCAAATTCCAGTTGAGTTTTTGTTACATTCATTTTCATGCAAATACCCTTGGGAGAGGTATAAATTCATCATTTCTCCCCTCAGCTATATGTTAAATAGTAAGACTGACTGGGTTCTTCAGTTTTTGTTGGCAACTCTAAATTCAAAACTATGTAACCCTGGCAAAGTACATATTACACAGCTAATAAAAGGATTGTAGAATTCAAAATGACTCTGTGATCCTGACTGTTGTTATTCTGATGGATGGATCTATATATGTAATTGTTTCATTTGTAGGTGCATAAAAGCAGCCAATATTTAAATGTTATTATATTGCAATAAGAACATTTGCAGTGGGAAACTAAAAAAGAGAACTTTTGATTTGTTGCGTAATTTGAAATTATACTGGAAATAATTTTACTGTAGTTTTGAAATAATTTTGGTATGTGACCATATTTCAAATATGAACACAATGTAAGAAATTTTGTTTTTGGGAGGGCTTATGGCTATATCACATTGAAATGCCGGTCACATAGAATCCCTGAATCTAAGAAAAATTGAGCTTAGTCAATACCTAGATGACTAACTGCTTGTGAATACCCAGTGATGTGAGCTTGGATGTGCAGATCATTTAATGGATAATAACTCGAAATTGGAAATCAGAGAGTCGTGTTCCAATTTCAGTCAGCTTTGATATATTTACTTATGTGTAAATACTCTTGGGAAAGGTAAGAATCCAACTCTTGTCCCTCCATCTATTGGTTAATTAGTAAGACTTATATCAGTAAATCATTAAAAAAATGTTTACAATCTAAAAGTTTTTTCTGGCCTTAAATAACCTGCAAAAGGTTGATAAGTCATAAAAAACAAATCAGTCATTCAAATAGTTATGGGGAGCAATTTCATGTAAGTTTTGCTGTGATAATTTTTGTTGTTAAAATACCTTTGAAAGTAATCCAAACTGCAGCTGAAATACTTTTTAGGATGCAAATATGCAAATCATAACAGAAGTTTTCCTGATAATCTACAAATAAAAGTGCAACAAAAATAACTTAATGCATAATCAGTTATTCATTCACAAAAGAAACTGATTCCACAAGTTTTATTCTGAAGAATTGGTTTTCAAAGATTTCCAGGAAGAAAGCCATGAAAGTGATTCTTTAGAAATACATTTGGATATTATGTACAATATCTATACCTGAAAATTAAAACAATTTTCTTTTGTGGGGAGAAATGGGTATCAGATTATTTATTTTCAAATCTGTTTCTAAAGCCAAAATGGACACAGCTAATGCTTCACTAAAGAAAAACTTTAAAATTTTCCCTTTTAAATTGAATTATTTAAAAAAGATTCTATCAAGGAGCTGAGAAGTACAGTAATTTCATATAATGCTTAATACAATGTCCAACAAAAATATTCTCTCTATAAAAAGATGAGCAGTTAATTCTTGCATGATTCTTAAATTATTCACTGATTAATTTCTGTTAGAACAAAAGTTAAATTTGATTCAGGCAATCTGTTATTTCTGGGCATGAATCACATACTACAGTTAAGTATTTGAAAAAAAAATGTAACCAACATCTGAATTTAATTTAATAAATAAATTAAATTAAATTCTTACCTAGAATGTTAGTTACATAAATACCAGAAGTCTCTGCCTTCCATCAGTATGGCTGATGCTAACCTCCAGAAGAGTGACTTGTTGCAACTTCTCAGGCCTACATTCTCAGCTGACATGAAGTTGAAAAACTCTATTGAATCCATTGTTAGGTTAGCTGCTAAGAATTTTGGTCTATTGTGTTGTGTAAGACAGTTTTCCTCTCCAGAATAAATCTTACATAGTTATAAGTCTAGCATTCATCCATGATTAGAATATTGCTGCCACATGTGGTTTGGCACCCCTGTTGTTTGCCTAGGACTCCTTGATAAGATCCAAAGAAGAACCAGCAATATTACTGGTCCTAATCTGGCAGCACAGCTGTAAGGTTACTTCTCTGTACCATTTTTATAAATACTTTTATGGTAATTGTTTGAATGAGCTCTTTGTTATGGTACCTAAACTCTATGAATTTAAGTGCAGTAGTAGACTGGTGTTGAGATTTCATCAATTTAAAATTGAGCTTGCTAGATGTTATCTGTAAGTTCTATGCAAACAGTTTCCTTTCTCACACTTCTCACACATCACAACCAAAAAGTCAAATTATAATCTTACCTTTATGCAAGTACAGACAACTGATGTTTATCTGAGGATTCAAGTATAAACACTATCAATGTTTGCCAATTGGCACGGCCAATGTTTGCCTATAAACACAGCCAATGTTTACCAATAGACTCAAATATAAACACTGCTAATGTATACCTATAAATTCAAGTATAAAGATATATATTATTTATCTATAGACTCAAGTATAAATAAAACCAATGTTTCCTTACAGATTCAATTATTTACACTACCATTTAGATTCAAATATGATAAAATTTAATAATAATAGTTGATATGCCATAAAATCCAACTATATATATTCATATTTATGCATAGATGATCAAGTTCATATATTCATCTAGAGAACTTCATCAAACTCTGATGAAGTCCTAATAGACGAAACACGTCACAAAAACTTTCTCCAATTTGTCATGCTATTTTCTCAATACTGCTTCTTGATATATAAAATTATATATCGTTATGTCATATCACACACACACACACACACACACACACACACACACACACACACACACACACATATCTACCTGTGCATATGTGTGTACATGTATTAGTAACACATAACACACATCCTGGGTATGATGGTATACTGCGTCCAACAGAAAGGCCTTTTTTGAAAAAATAATGTTGCTGGGTATATGTTTTAGGAAAATTGTATTACCAGCTATACGCTTTCGAAAGAATAATGTTGCTAGCATTGCGTTTTTGAAAAAATGATATTTACCAGCTATACGTTTTTGAAAAAGATAATATTACCAGCTATACATTTTTGAAAAATAATATTACCAGCTATATGTTTAAAAAAAAATATTACCAGTTATACGTTTTTGGAAAAATAAGCAATATATTTTTGAAAGTAGAAAAAAAAAAGAAAAATATATATTGCCAGTTAAACATTTTTGAAAAAAGAAAAATATTACCAGTCATACATATTTGAAAGAAAATCATTGCCAGAAATCGACTTTTTTGAAGGAAAAATTTTACCAGAAATAGACTTAAAAAAAAAAAATAATAATAATATTACCAGAAATAAAAATTTTGTCGGCATTAAATGACCCATTGATGTTGATATGCCGTAAAACTAAACCAAACCAAAAAAAAAATCAGTCTTAAATTGAACAATATAGTTATGATTTGTTCCACCATCTTGTGTCCTCATTTAGGCAACTTCATAATTCCATCATTTCAGAAATATTTATCTTTCTCAGTATGTTCAAAATGTTTTTTCCAATATTTCAAGGAATAAAATTTTTCATGAAGTGGATAGTTGAGTTTGGAATAAATTGTAGTCAACAATAACTTTTTAACATGATGAATGAAACAATTTTTGCTTCATCACCAGTGAAATATGTAATCTAAAATTATCCTCACAAAATATTATGCTCTTTTTCATTGATGGTTGCCTTTAGGTAGCTTAATTGGAAGTCATACTTGTTTTCTGGAAAGAATTCCTTGTAGAGGATTCTCTTCCAGTCCTACTTCACACTGAAAAAACGGTTCTCGTTTGATTACTTTAGTTAAGCAGTATTTAGCCAGTCAGTACTTAGATGAGGAACCATTTGAGAACACTGAGTACTGTAAGCAACCTCCAAGAGTTCAAAATACGATTCAGCTTTAAATAACCTGCAACAGGTTGATAACCTTTAAAAATTCTAATCATTTATTTAAATAATCCAGTTCTACTATATAAACAGCCTTACCTTTTGGATGAAAACTAAGAATTAAAAACAGTAAATAATTTTAAAAGAAAGAAAAAGTACATTTATTTTTATACAATAACAGCAATTAAATTTCAAACATTTTAATTTATATAAGCCTCAGTAAATTACAAATTCTTGTAAACATTGTCTTCAGTTATTTCAAGGGTCTGTTTAAACAATGCTCCCACTAATGAACAATGGCGCAAGTATTAATACTTGCACTATTGTTCATTAGTGGGAGCAGAGTTTCATTTCACTTGTTGCTGAAATTGATCCAATTTTCATCATGCCCTCAAATTTTTTTAGTTTTTTTTAATGGAGCCTTTAAATACAATTCAATATGTTTTTGTTTTCCAAATGAATTATACAGAAATCATCAGAATTGAATGAAACTTCAGCGTTTGATTTATAGATTTTTTGAGTATGTCTCACAATCCTAATTCATTTGTTGATTAGTCATAATGAATGTCTTTGTTTGATCAATCTCAATCTACATGACATGAAACTTTCTTCAGTAAGAAATCTCTACCTATGACACATTCCATTATTTCTAATTCTTTCTATATATACTGCACTAATCATTTTTTTGTTGTTGAGATTCATTTTTACCTTTATTAGCAGAAAAACTGAAGTGTGATATGCCGAAAATGTTCCTTATTTTCTTTTGTTCTTAATGATAGAATCAATAAACAAATCTAAGCTATGAGAAAATCTTATTTAAACTCTTCAAAGAACTTGGTTTCAATATTGAGGTAGAGATAAACATAAAAGTGGTCTGATACCTTGATATTGAATTGAATTTGATAAATGAAAGTGTCTCCCCTTATATGAAATACAACAGTAGGTTGCTCTATGTGAATAATAATTCCAACCACCCTAGAACAATAATCAAACACATTGCCAGAGGAATTGAGTGTAGGCTTTCTAGGATTTCCTCAAATATAATAATTTTTGAAGAATCTAAAAAAGGTTATGAAAGGGCTTTGCACATGGAAGGATATAAAGCTAAGCTGTTTTTTTAAACCAGTGGTAGCATCAGTAATGGGGAGCCCAAAAAGTGCAAACTATGCCAAGACGAAAAATTGGCAATTATGCTGTACCCAGTGTAGCATAAGCTACTGACTGAAAGATTAGAAATTATGATGTCTTGCAAAAATGCAAGGAAATTTCTACTCATAAGTTATAATCCTGGTTAGGAATATTTGTACAAACTAAAATTTTTCCCTCTCTTTCCTCCTCCTTTTTTTCTCATCATTCTTTACTTCTTTCTCTCTCTCTCTTCCCTCTGCCAGTACAGTTGTGTATATAAGGGAGTTTTGAAATGGAGCACTTGATTTTACTGCCTGATGATACTATAAAGGTAGAAATCATGGTAGCAGAAAGGTCAGTGTAGTTTCTCTTTATATGTTATTTTTAGCCTACATGTAAGCTGCTAGTGGCCTGCTGGTGGGCCATTCATGGCAACACCAGTGGTCGTCTGGTGGCAGCCAACGGTGGGCCTCTCGTAGTTCACCAGTGGTAACATTGCCAAGACAAACACACTGGTGGCCCAACAGTAACCACCAGCAGCAAACACTAGTAGCATGCTACCCAGTGGCAGATTGGTGGCTCGTGTGTAGGGAAAGACAATTTATTTAAGTAACTGCTCTGTTTTTTAATTAAACACTATTAATTACATTTACCGGCATAAATATTTGAGAAATTTCATAGAAAATATGCATTCCCTGATGGGAATCGAAACTGCATTCCTATACAGAAACTGTCATTTGATCTGATATGCTATACCATTTAGTGTCTGGTTAGTAAAATCCAAATTACTGTTTTTAAATGCACAATCTTTGATGATTTTTCTCAATTGATCACATCTGCTTACAAAATGTATCTTAACGTAAACAATGATATCATGAAATGGATTAAGTCCAACAATTATTTAATATATTTTCTGATTATATGTTATTTTTATAGATACAAGTAAATGATCTGTCTTTAATTAAACATTATTAATTACATCTAGGGGCCTGAATGTTTACATTAAGATATGTTTTGTGAGTAAAAACAGAGCAAATCTCATTTTAACAGATATATTTACCAAAATTACACAAAAATATCTTAAAATACTAAAGAGTAAATTATTTATTCAATAAAATAATCATTGGCCTCAAGACAACTTTGGAATCTCCTGCAATTCTTTTGGATGGTCTCCCTGTTTAAGTTGGTGAATGCTGCCATAATCCTTGCCTTCAATTCATCTTTGGAGCTTTCTTGGTTTCTCACTCAACTGCACTCCACAGGGGTTTCAGCCTGGGGAATTAGGTGGTCAGATATAAGGGATGATGTGGTCACAGAAATTGTTTGAAAGCCATAATTGTCTTCTCCTGCTAGTGAGTCCTGTTGCCAGACATAAGGCTTCCAGCAGCCACTCTCTTGACACTACCTCCTCAAGGCACTTGATGTAGGCCTCTGTGTTGAGTCTGAGACTGTCACCAACAAATTCAGAAGTTCTTTTCTTATCAAAATGATCAGAATGAGTTTTCTGAGTTGCTGTAGGTTTGTAATCATCATTGGACTCATCCAACACTCTCTCTCTGAATCCTCTTCTCTGTGGTCAGATTAAAGACTCTAAAATGTTTGCATTGGAGGGTCTCGTGTGAATGCCAAGCAGTATAGCATGCTGTTTCCAAAATTCTAGCAGAGTGAATTGTGTCATTGTGCTCTTTTTCTCCCAGTCTCCAACTCAATGTACTAGACTGTCCAGAAAAATCAAAAACAAACAATGCACATGCACAAAATTAAAAATATAAAATGGTGACAATTTACCTATCACACTGTGTGTGTGTGTGTGTGTGTGTGTGTGTGTGTGTGTGTGTGTGTGTGTATATATATATATATATATATAGTAAAGGTAATAAATCTGTTGGTATATAATCCAAGTGGATCCTATTAATATTAAATATTAAAACTGATCTATAAAAAGAGCTCAATGTATTTATTATTACAGAGCAAATAATTGTGTACTATATATATATATATATATATATATATATATATATATATATATATATATATATATATATTAATGGATTTTATTTATTAATCTGACATTTATATTACTTTAAATTTGAAATTTAAAATCTTTTATTGAAAATTTTAATTTTTAGTGGTTACCTTTGAGTAGATGCTTTTTTTTTAATTTTAAACAATATTTTATTTTGTCAACCAGCATGAATATTCAAGAAATCTTCTTAAAGAAAATTTATCCTCCAGCAGCATTCAAATGTGTGTCACCCTTCGCAGGAGTAACCATCATTTGTTCTGACATACTTTGACCACTCGGTTACAAAAAGCTTCATACTCGAGCAATGTTCTATTTGCCTTTAAAGTACACTTTACTCATTCAAATTTCTTTGAAAGTTATAACTGCTCAGTTTCATCTCCAAAATATAAACAAAGCAATTTATAAAGAATTCAGGCCAATAGACAAAATGAAATAAGTTTTAAGATAAAAATGGTGTGTCTACTCAAATATGGTACCTACTAAAAATAACATTAGAGTAATAAAAATATGTTGGATTCATAAATAAAATCCATTAATTCATATATAGTTTTACTTATATTATTTACTAGTATTAATAGCTAGCATTTTTATTCTATTATGTACAAATATATATCCATATATATATATATATATATATATATATATATATAAACACACACATACGTATATATGTACATACATATAATCTGTCACATTTTATACTGAACTGTTTGACCCTCATCACATGACAGACTCAAACATGTGTATATATTTATATATGTATACATATATATATGTATATATATATATATGTGTGTGTGTGTGTGTGTGTGTGTGTGTGTGTGTGTATATATGCTGAATCACATCCTCTTCCTGCACATTACTTATATGCAAATATAATCCTCGCTTGTCTCTGTCACTTTCTAAGGACAATTTAAATTCATGAAACATGAAATTGTCAAACAAAAATCTTTATTCATTAAAAAGATCTTTTTATTTTTTTTTTTATTTTTGTTTTATTTATTCATGAAAATAAAATAATTAATCTATTCAGCCATGTTTACACTTTTTTTTACAAATAGGACACAGTTTTAACATTTTTTTTCTATTTTTCTTCACTGCAGAATTTTCTTTGTGTTTCTTATTCTGACTATTCTGATATGGAGGTGATTTGACGTTAGCCAAAACAATCGAAAACTTAAAAAACATTCCCAAATATTCTCTGATAATGAGATTATACCACAAATTATATATATATATATATATATATATATATATATATATATATATATATATATATATATATATATATATATATATATTAAAAAGGAAAACAAAACTGCAAAAACAAAGATAGGACATTTTTATTAAAATTATTCCAAGTGACAAAAAATTAATATGAAATAAGAAAGAAAATATATGTATATATTTTTGAAAGTCATTCATATTACCTATACCAATAGATGCAATTTTTTTATATACATAGTTGCCAAAAGTCTATCTGACTTTTGCTACATATAGCAGGGTATATACTTATAATTATCTTAATGCAATAGAGTGGGCTTTTTTGATAATTTTTTTTACCTGCTTGCCTGTCTAAGGTGGATCAATAAAGTAAAAATTATCCTTCTACAGTTTTTATAACATTTCATGATTTGTTCAGGTAAATAAACTTGTTCTTCATGTTGCTGATTTTGTAACCATAACATTTTGACCAACTGAACCAGTAAAATCTTCTTCAGGTAAAAAAGGAGAGATTTTTTGTTTTTCTACAGAATAAATATGTTAAAAGAAAATGGTAGATAAGATGGGTTAATCAAGTATTATGTCATGTTTCATTCCAACCATAAGTCCCAGGTTCAAACTAAATATTGAGAGATTATCTCAGCATGCAACAGTATTGAGAAATGCTTGAATACTACATGTCTGGTTGACCCAAACCTCATGATTGAAATTGGAATGATGGAACTGTTTAGAAACCATCAATTGTTATGCTATCACAAAGTCACAATTCATCTGAGGATACCTGTCTTGTTCAAACTATTGTTCATGCCAAATTATGCTCTCTCTCAGAAACTGTAACTAAAGTCTACACAGAATCTTCTTCTTCTGTGCAGTTTCCCTTCAAGATGTTGGCAATCATGGCTCTCCATAATTTCCTGAGATCTTTGTAGCACTTAGTAAATTTTGTGTTTTTGCCATCTCTAGCAAACCTTGCTCTGCCATCAGAGACATTAGGTATTGCTTTTCATTGTTTCTCTTACTTTCAATATGTGCTGAGAGTATCACATTTTCCAAGCTCTCTTTCCTCATTATGTGTCCCAGAATCCTCAACTGTCTCTTCCTGTATAAATTTCTTTTTTTCCATTGTTTCTAGAACTTCATTGTTGCTTGCATATTCAATATATATTATTCTCAGCATCATTCTGTAAAACCACATTTCTGTTGCTTCAACTCTCTTCTTCATCTGTGAGGAGGTTGTCCAGTATTCATTCTGTGTTGCACTTTCTGTCTTCTGTTTCCCAGATATCTAACATGTTGCACCTGCTTGATTTTGGTTTCTTCAATCTGTAATTTGCATGTTGGGTTGTTTCAGTATAAAGTGCATGTTTGCTCATCAGGTATCGAAGAAACACAAGTAAGCTTTTGCAAGAGAAATTAGCTAGCCATCCTAGCAGATGGGTGGGGTACTTGCAGATGAGAGGCCAGCCATACATGTCATATTTCATAAAAGTCCCATTGGTTCACATATACAGGTGAAGAATTTTACATGCATATGTGACAGAGAATAAGTTAACTTCAAGTTCTATCCCAGAGAGTGCTGGGTTATCTTATATTGCAAATGTATATGCATTCATTAGGGGAAAGAAATATTTGGACACTTGCAAAATATTCAATATACATCTAATATTTACTTTAAATTTAAATTTGCATAGGTGATGGATTTTGATTATTAAATTAACAATTACAAATAAAAATGCATAATTTCAAATATAAATATTGAATAAAATAAAACAAAAGTAAACAATAACTATTTGGACACTGTTAAAAATTTATCATAAAAATGTTAGCTAAGTTAAAATGCAAATTCAGAAAGCTCTATTTGAACTGCTAGGAAAACTAGATTTTGGAAAAGATGTTAGAATAATCCAGAACATTTTTGTTTAGCAGCATATCAATCTCAATGGATTATTTAATGCCAGAAAGTAAATATTTTGATCACAATTTTATGGCTTCAACTATAGATAAAATGTATTGCTGGTCATTTTGCTATAAAAATGTGTTGCTGGTAATTTTACTACAAAAATGTATTCCTACACTTTCATGGTGTTTTGTTGTTGTTTGATGGTTTACTATTTGCCTGTAGCTTAGACCCTAACAGGTGTTACCACCCTGGTTCAGAGTGGACCTGAGAACAACAGCAATTAAGAGGTGGTTCCACACTCGTTCTAACCTCACAATCTTCTGACCTTGCTGATGGATCTAGTTAATCCAGAACTTATATTGGAAGCAAACTGCCTGCATATGGTGCATGAAACAAGGATATGTCTTCTCCCCAGATTTATTCAGTCTCTGTAATGAGGCTATTCTAAGGGAGTTGGAGATCCTACCAAGATTTATTAATGGTTGGAGTAATCTTAACAATATAAGATATGCAGATGACACTGACAGGAAAAGAAAACTACAAGACCTCCTACACAGGGTGGTAGAAGAAAGTGAGAAAAAAAGGACTAAAAACTCAAGATGTGAATTATAATTGCAGATATATACATCAAGCTAGTGCAGAAGTTTAAATATATGGGAAGTATTTTAAAAGAGGATGGAAAATATGACATGCATTTAACTCGTGCAAGAGGCATTCCAAAAGCTAAGCAAGGTGCTGAGAAATGTCAAAAAATTATTAGAAACAAAGAAAAGAGTGCTGGATTGTTATGTAATATCCATCCTCTTATATGGCAGTGAATGTTAGACAATCTCCCTAGAGATAAGAAAATAACTAAAGGCAGCAGAAACGTGGTTCTACAAAAAGATACTGAAAATTCTATAGATGGAGTGAGTATCCAATGAGGAAGTCTTAAAGAAAATGGAACAGGAAGAACCCTTCTATTCAGAATCAGGAAGAGATAGCTGGATTTCCTTGGACACATAATGAGGTTTGGAAAACTTAATGCTCACAGGGCTTATTGAGAGCAAGTGAGATAGTGGAAGGCAGTGAGTCACTTACCTGATGAGCTTGTGTGAATGGATTGTAGAATTGTGTGTGGGAACTGTAGTAAGTCCCAATAAAAATAAAATATAAAAATAATATATATATAAACAAAAAAAGAAATAATTCAAATTAAAATAAGGCATTTACACTTTCCTTTAAAACCGTTATCTTTTTCTTTCTCTCTCTCACTAAACTTCTCTCTCAACTAACAAGAAGGCAACCCTCACATAAAAAGAGGAAGACGAAGAAAAGACTGAACCTGACCAAAAAATGATGGAAGTTTGCCAGACCACAACCTACTTATTTAATTACTATAAATCTACCAAAATAAGACAGGCAGGTTAAGAGGATATAAGCTCACTCCTCTGAGCTAGAGAAACCAGCTATGTGTGATGCATGAAGTTGTTAAGCCATCATCTGCTAACCATATTTCTACCCTTCTTAGGGCCAAGAAAAACAGTAGATTGACGCTGACCTATTTCTAAGATGACTACTACTACTACTAGCAATGTCTGACCTTGAAACTACCTACTACCAAACCGAAACAGACTTTTTCCTGACTGCTACCAAGATCTGCTTCATAAACGACCATTTTGCTACACTGAATATCAACGTACTCACTCTAAATCAAATAAATAAAAATATATTATTTATTTTATACCCTTCAGTCAGTTTGTTTTATTCCAAGCTTTCAGGTAAAGAAATACCAAGTCTCTCTGGCACATCACAGTACAGAACCTTAGCAAAGGGAGAAACACTGCTAAGATCCACATGAAATAGAAAATTGTGGAGAGTCATAATTGCCTATGTCCTGAATTGATGCAGAATATAGAAGAAGAAGATCATATCATCATATTTATCATTCACTATTTCACCTTCTTGTAATGTAGCAGTTAATAGTTAATGTAAAGGAACACTCAGCCAAACAAAAGAATGATGTAATTAAGAATATTATAATAAAAGTTTGAGCTAAACGGCCATTGGTAAAATATTAAGTATTTCTCTTACTACCACTGAATTGATTATTCTGAAGTTGAAGAAGTTTAATAAATGCCTAAATCTTTGTCCTATCCCGTTGGAACTCCTAGTATTTAACTCAAATGGAATTTCTCACCTCAACATTTCATGGTTCATATGATAAAATGATTTTTTTAATTTTATCCACGTACAAACTTCTCGAATTCCACCCCAAAATACCAGGATCATAAAATATCTTTTCTGACCAATCAGAAAAAGTCAAAGCAGTTTTCCCAATAGCTGTTTCTGAGCCACTGACTCACTATAAATTCAATGTCATTTCCACCCACGAAGGCAGATCTGATCAGGCAGTGTTAGTGATGGACACCCACAATGAGGAAGACTGCCCAGGGCACCAAAGTGCTTCCATCAATGGCAATGTCTTTGGCGAGTGACATAACTATAAGAGATTAACTCTTGACTACAAAATTTCATTAATTTGGAGAATATTTTTCTCATGAGTCTATCTAGCAATATGCATGCTGACTTTCTCTATCTCAACTACTACCATGTTATACCTTGAACAAACCCTCAGTCTCCCATGACTGATATATGATATCCTAGAATGAGCAAACAATTAAACCTTGTAGATCATGGGAAATAAAAATTGTTTTTACTTATTTCAATGAAATCTTATCTCCATTTATTGTTATTGTCACTTTCACTTTTTCTTGTTAATGAGAAGTCTGCCATTACACCTTCAAACTGACATACACTATGGAAAATATGGCAAATACCAAGAAAAGTGAAGACAATAGTAATTGGAAAAGAGATTGAAGATGATTTAAGAGCAACTGGAGCATTGGTTAATAAAAGACCTATTAGTAATGAACTTCACAGGAATGTTTGAATACACTTTATTTGATGGAAGACACCTTTATTGAAAAAAATAGATCGTCATTTGGAGACACCTAATAATTCTTTGGTTGAATGAAATGAAAATTGGATATTTTAGCTTCAACCCATTCCTTACAATAATCTTGCTCAGTAGACTTGTGAGTGACCCTTGGGTCTTGTAATTGGTGAACTTGTATGTGTTTTTAGATATCAGGGCACCAAAATGATGTGAGGTCACTCACATCAAAGCAGTAGAAATAGCCTTGTTTTCACAGGAATTAAAAACACACTTTAGAGGAATAAAATATACACAGAGATAACAGTAAAGGCATGGTAAATTGTATGTTAATATCATACAATTTATTTATTTTTATGTGTAATGGTGTTTGTATTTTTGGTTATAAGTGTTTCATGGATGCATGTGATAAAAGGGAGAAGTTACTCTGTATTATTACATGCGATATCACATAGAGAGAAGTTGGGACATGTTAACTGTCCCAAGGTTGATGGTAAAGAGATTGAATTCAATGTCTTTTGGTGGGTTGCCTGCTTTCCAGCAGGAACAGTTTCTATTGCACACTGTGAGAATTTTTATTATTTTTATTTTTTATTTTATACAAAGTTTTAATGGTACTGTTTTATTTTATTTTATTTATAATTTTCATTATTATTATAATTTTATATTTTATTTTTATTTCTTTATAATAATAATGTCCCTACAAACTAACAGTATAAAAGAAAAACACTGTTGTTAATGTTATGTCCTTCATGTTACCAATCAATGCTCATGTGTAGTAGTTCTCCTCCTCCTAATTGGAGTAGTTATATAACCTGGGTATTCCAGCTATGTTAATTGGTTTATATACATATCACCACATCTATAATGAACATTTTTTTGCTCCTTGTTTATATTGTGCTTCTTCTATCATTTCATTTTCAGTATTTCTTTCTCTCTCCCAAAATCTTAAGGTGTTTCTTTCTCTGGGAAATCTTGATCTATCTCATATTCTCTTTTTATCATGAATTTTGTTCTCTCTGCAATGACTAACCTCATTTTTGGTTGCATATTTTTCTGTATTATCTGACTTATTTCATCAAATGTCAAATTTTCTAACTGCTTTAGGTGAGCAATGGTTGAAATTTTCATCATGGCTTTGATCCCAGCTATGGCCAAAAAACAGATCGGTTATTTCATTTTCTCCACTTGTTTCTATGCTGTCTCTTAAATTCTTAGTCCTCACTTTAGTTGCAAACTCTTTTATCCATACATCCAGGAAATTGGTATTCTCTAATGATAAAGTGTTTTTATCAGTGACACTATTGTTGTGGTCCTAAGTCCTTTGTGTTACTACTCAATGCTCATGCATAGTAGTTCTCCTCCTCCTACTCAGAATAGTTATATAGCCTGGGTATTATTTGTTAATTGGTTAATCTACACAGCACCACAATTAAATTGCAGATATTTTCATGTGCTATTCAATAATCAAATTACCTGCATGATGTATCATGGGACATTGCAACTATTAAAAACTTTCTTTTGCATGGAAGCAAGATTGTAAGTTGGTGACATGTTCATTGTCCAAATTTTATTCATTTTGATTCTTTTTCTAAAAAAAGGTAATCAAACTTATCAGTCAGGCATCAAAATTGTGGGAAAAAATGGTGATTCAAAGTAAGCTATCATAGACATGAAAATGGAAAAAAGAATTGACATTTTTTAAAATCTAACATCTCAGAAAGTGATTTGATGCACATGTTGTTTTCTGCTACTAATATATATATATATATATATATATATATATGTATGTATGTATGTATGTATATACATATGTATATATAGATATATATAGAGATAGATAGAGAGATATATGATGTGTGTAGTATATGTAAATGCATAAGTTTAATATAACTTTTATCAATATATATATATGTACAATATGTACAATACTATATATATATATATATGTGTGTGTGTGTGTGTGAATCTTCATCTAATCAGTACTGTATATGTGTATACACAGAGAATATTATCTATAAATATATATGATATTTATGCATATGTGCACAAATATATTTGCTTATACTTACAGATACATATATACATAGATGCATGATCTATTAGTTATATATTACGTATGAGGGCTCAATCTCAGTAACTTGGCATGTATTTATTAACTGAATTTTGATAGGAAATTTTCGGTTAGTCTAATAAATATTCATCATTGGATTAAGTGCATTGACAAAGAGTATGGTGATGAAAAATATTTGTTGTGTAAAATAAATACTGTTTTTTGCTATTAGACTATGAACTTACTTATCCTAATGTAATTTTTATTGTATTGTGTGTGTGTGTAAGAATGCATAATATATATATATATATATATGTGTATATATGTATGTAAGAATGCATAAAATATATATATATATATATATATGTATATATATATATATGTATATGTAAGAATTCATAGATATATATATATTTCTTTAAAGAATAATAATTGTTGGTTATTGGAATTTACTCCGTATATACCAATCCCACACTTGTATATATATATATATATATATATATATATATATATATATATATATATATGATAAAAATTAAATTTTAAGGTCTGCTAAGGTATTTTAACATATACTTTAACATTAAAGTACTCAATATTAAAAATAGACTCTATGTAAATATAAAAGGGAACACTCTCTCCTGATCTTGAGCACTTTTACCCATAACTATAGCATACCTTAAAACTACATTTTTATCATATATATATATATATATATATATATATATATATATATATATATATATATATATATACATATATCAGACATAAAGTAATTAGAGCACTGACTGACCTTTCTGCTACCAGGGTTTCTATGTAAGTATGCATATTTATGTATATATATATGAGTATATGTATGTGTTCATCATGCACATCATATATTTGTATAGGTATAAATAAACATATATGCACACACATACATATATATATATATATGTATATATATATGGATTTATTTTTCCTTTTTGTCATTCTGTTATCTCATATTATTTTGATACACAAATAGATGTATATATCATATTCTCCCATATGCGCATATATATATGTTGGTGTATTTTAAAATATATACATGAATTCTTGCAGGTATATTTGTGCAAATGCACACACACACACACACACACACACACACACACACACACACACACACACACACACACACACACACACACACATACTTGTATGTAGTTGACATTTGCATGTATATCTATGTATATTTGTGTGTATATATTTCAATATTGTGTCCTGTGTCTATAAGTTTGAATTAAAATTGATAAAGGGAAACAAAAAATGAAAATGAAGCATAAAATAAACACAAGATTAAATTTTTTTGCTCCTCTTTTGTCAAACTTGGAAATAATTCATGAGAATTGTTAATATATGCTACACAGCCTTTCTTTATTTTAATCAAAGGCGACCAAAGTCTGCCACCTTAGCTTTTGTTTTGGATATATTATCTTTCCTTCTACCAAACAAAGAAAATATCTTCCAAATTATTATTAATAGATTTGTAATGTTTATTAAGAAGTAATACTTACAGTATCACTGTAGTAATTTTTTTTAAATGTACTTTTTCTGCAAATGACACAAGGACATTTACAAGCTGAATTATATTTTGAGTTTAACTTCATATTTGGTTTATATTCATTATCTATTATTTATTTATTATTATTAATTTATATTTTTTATTTTATGTTTATTTTATTTTATATTCATTTATTTTGTTTATTGATATTAATTTATTGTTATTATTTATGTTATATATAATTTTTGCTTATTTTATATTCATTTATTTTATTATTTATTTATTATGATTAATTTATTTCATTATTTATATGTATATTTATTTTATGTTTATTTTAAAATCATTTATTTTATTATTTCTTTATTCTTATTCATTTATTTCACTATGTACTTGGCACTTATTTTATTTTTATATACATTTATTTTATTTTTATTCATTATTATTAATTTATTTTATATTAATTTTATATTTATGTTTATTTTATGTTCATCTTTTTATTTTTTACTCATTTATTGTATTATTTATGTATTATTTACTTATACTATGATGTATTTCATATTTATTTATTTTATGTTTATATTTATTTCATATGTGTTATATGCTATGAACACTAATGGGTCCCAGTCCTCATATATACGTAGACACTATTGTAAGTCAGGGGTAATATACCGTCTAAGTAGTCCACCGCTAGCAGTGGTTTACCTACTACACACTGCTGGCGAGTATTGTATTTTGTTGATGTTATAAAGATTACCATTCCATTTCCAACTGACATTTTGGTTATTCCTCATTCAGTAACCTTTTCTAGGTTACAACAATATGTATTTATTTTATTATTTATTATTATTAATTTATTTTATTATTTCCTTTATTTAATTGATATTCATTTTTTGTTATTATTTATTTTATTATTGTTAATATTTCATTATTTATTTTTATTTTATCAGCTGTCAACACTGAGAAGCTCCAAAAGTTTACTCCTGCAGTGAAGCTGGCCTCAAATGTGTTGCACTGTGGATCAACTTCATCAATCACCATCAGCCAGTGAGTGCATACCTTTGGAGCCTTTTCTGAATGTGGACCTGACACTCTTCTGTGGATGTTAGAAACTGTCCCTGTTGTGTAGATGCTTATATATTTGTCAGTCATAATTTTTTCCCATGTACGTACACCCTGGGTGCAGTTGGATCAGCCACATGTTTACATGTTGGGATCAGCCACTGAAATCCTGTGATGTGCAGATCTGCACTTGATGGTTAGGAGGTCATCCTTCTGTCAACCCATCAATGAAGCTCATTTCTTTAATCTCATGGATTATACAAATTTTTATCAAGAACTATAAAAACAGAAAGAAATCTATAAACTTTGGTCATGCAATTAGCACACCACTTAGACACCATTAACATGGATTATAAATTCAGGCAAAGCGGAATTGATGATATTTTAGATAATTTAGTCGTACAAATTATTTCTGACCATTTATTCTTACAAATTAAGCCAAGCATACCAGTCCAATATATAAAAGGTGGGGTGTCTTGGTCAGTGTTTTACATCTCTATAAATTTAATTTTTGTTCCTTCTTTCTCCATTGTCTTGGATTTCAATTACTTTGATTTTTATTGCTAACCTATTTTGATAAAAGATAGGAGAAAGGACAGACATGTTACAGAAAGAAATACAGACTTCCAAATTGTAAAAAAATAATGGAAATAAGAGAAACAAAATACTAGTAAAATTTTAACAATGATTAACAATACTTCATCTTCTGGCAGAGCACATACTATACAGCTAAGGATCAACTTATTCATTCATCTAATAAATTAAATAATATTGCCTTTGGTTTTATTTCAAGGAATATTTTTTTAAGTAGACATAAAGTAAATCATTTTTAAAATATTAAAATTTTATAGAATTCAATAATTTTAGGCCTGGCAGTGTTAGTTACAATCTTATTTCTTACAGTGTTCATAGTAAGCATTGATGTCATCTGACATTTCACATTACTACAAATTAGTCAAACAGAGATGAGAAAAGAGATTGGTATTATTCAAATAAGTTAAAGCAATCTGCTGAATTAGATTTTCTTAAAACTTTAACAAATTATTTAAACAAGTAAAATAATATAAAGTTTTCTGAATTGATCATTATTATTATGATTATTATTAAGACAAAAAATTAGAAAATTATTCAAATATTTCTCTTATGGTCAACTCTATGTAGCTATGTCCAGAGTAGGAAATTCAAGTGGACGTAACATAATGACAAAAAGAACTTTAGTTAATAGATGTTATGCTGAAAATGTTCTTTATACAAAACATTTTATAGAGGTAACAGAAGTTTTATCGAAAATTACTTTTCTCTGTCTGGAGGACAGATATTTGGCTAGTCTAATAAATTAATGTAATATTACTTTGGTCTCAAGTAATAAGGGATAAGAGGTAATTTTTTTTTAATTTCCAAGTCCAACAAAAGTGATTTACCAATCTTAGATTAATAGTGGTACCAATTTTTAAAAAAAGGTGTCTGTACAAATTTATAAAAAAGGTGTCTGTATAAATCTATGAAGAAAAGGTATCTGCATAAATTTTAATAAAACAGGTCTATATTTGGCATTGTTAAAACTAAAGAATGACTATGAGACATTTTTTAACTAAGAAAAAGATGAAATTTGACATTCTGATCCAGAAGCAAAAATGCTGAAATCTAAGAAGATTCAAATATAATTTTTCACAAATTAACCAAATAGTTTAGTATTTTTGATTTTGAAAATTTTACATTTATTGAGAATTACATCAGTTTGATTTTATCAAGTTCTTTAATCATTTCATCATTTTTCATTCTTCATTTTTCCTTCAGTTCATTGTTTTTTTCATTGCTTCTTTCAAATCCTATTAGTCCTTTTCATTTCATAGGATTTGGGGTTCAAATGTTCATACAAAGCAACAAAATGGCAAACATATTTATGAGTCTGAGAAATACTGAATGTCCTTTACAGAAGCTGCATCTGAAATTGTTTTCTGGCATTTTAAATTTTCTGGAATTTTTCTGACATTTTTCTGGGATTTTAAATTGTTTCCTGGCATTTGAAAGAGTCACAACAGTTGTAAACTAGAGGCATTTCAAAACAACATGGCTGTCTGATTAATGATTCTGAGAATCTTCTAAAAGTCCACGTAAAGTAGGACATGACTATGATAGAGGAATAGATATGTTGCAAAACTGATTCTTTCTTTTGCTCTTCCCATCCATTTCTTTTGTTTTTACTTTCTATCATTATCACTTATACCCTTTTTCTTCTCATCATAAGTACTTTTTCTTTCTTTCTTTCTTTCTTTCTTTAGCTTTTTAAACTTTCTTTGCCTTTTCTTTCACCACATTTATTGCTTTTCACATTTCTATGAATTTTTCAATATTTTCTTCCTCCACATCATATCTACTTTTCACTTTCTTTCTTTCTTTCTTTCTAAACTTCCTTTACCTTTTCTTTCATCTCATTTATTTCTTTTTATCTTTCTCTTCTTTCATGAATTTTCCCTATTTTCTTCCTTCTCATCATATCTTTTTCTTTCTTTCTTTCTTTCTTTCTTTCTTTCTTTCTTTCTTTCTTTCTTATTTTTAAACTTCCTTTAACTTTTTTCCTAACACATTTATTTCTTTTCACCTTCATCTTCCCTGAATTCCCAATATTTTCTTCCTCCCTATTGCTACGTTCTTTCTTTATTATCTTTCTCTTTCTTTTTGTGCCTCTTCCCTTTTCTTTCTCTTCAGTTATGTCTCTTCTGTCTTTTTCTTTTTGTCTTTCTTATTTTCCTCTCTGTCACTTTTTATCTCTCACTTCACCTCCCTCAATCTCCAATACTAAACACTATAATTTTTTCTCTTACCTTCCATCTCTTTAAGTCCATTTTTACATGATTTGACTTTGAGATTTTTCCCATTTGAAAGATCTTCAAATATCAACAAACTATGCCTCCCTCCCCAACAAAAAAATAGAAATAAAAACTGATGAACAAACAAAAATGTCTCCAGTTCTTTGAAGGGTGAAGAATTGCCTGACTCACTTGCATCTTTATCCATAATTCCATCTGTCCACATGGATGCCGATTTTATGTTGAAAAAACCATGCACAATTTCATTTCACTTGGTTCAACTTCAACAGTGTTTAAAAGTTTGGAACCACCGAGCCGACAGGAAACACAGGCAAATCGTTGCGATAACTCGAGCAAAATTATTCAGCTGTGTTATCACAAGAATATGTACATATTTATTGAAATAAGCTGCCAAAATAAATTCTACAAAGGAAAAAATGTTTAAAAAGCATAAAAAATTTCAAGAAACAAAGAAGTTTAGTTTATATTGAGAAGGTGGACACATGTAAAAACATTACAAAGGTTGGTGTGCATATAAGAATGAATGTATATGCGAATAACTGTATGTATAAGTGTAAATTGGGCCTTTGTGTTCATGTATATATAGATAGATATAAGTTTGTGAGTTTATATGTAATTGGGTGAAATTCTCAGCAAAAAATGTATGGATATTGATTCAAGTGTGCATAGACATATATATATATATATATATATATATATATATATATATATATATATATATATATATGATATGATATTATATATATATACTACATATATTATATATATATATGCATAGACATATATATATATATATATATATATATATATATGATATCATATATATATACTACATATACATATATATATATATATATATGTGACATTATGTCCATATATATACATATATATATATATATATATATATATATATATATATATATATATATATATATATATTACATTATGTCCATATATATATATATATATATATATATGTATGTATGTGTGTGCATATGAGTGTGTGTATGTGTGCGTGCGTGTGTGTGTGTGATAAATATTAGATTATATCAGATTTTATTATGTGCATCAATATTTTCATAATAAAATTGGTATTAACCGACTAATGTCGGTAACCTTTTCAGGATTCTGGATTTGAAAACAGTAAGCACTGATGAGCCATGGGTGTGATATTGTATTAACTAGTTTCAATTAAGCAAAAGACTAGTCATTAGACTAGTCAATGTTTTCATGATAAAATTGGTATTAATATACTAATGTTGGTGACATTATCAAGCTTTTCTTATATTTAGGCCTCATGATTGCATTTAGCATGAAACAGACTGTTGCCTCTGGGTGTTGACTTCAGTGTTCACTTATATATATATATATATATATATATATACCTGGTGTCTCAAAAGATGTATACACAACTACTACTTTGTACAGATCAAATCAATTTGCTTTCTTTTCAGATTTACATATTAATATTACTAATGTCGTCCGGGCTTAACTTTAGACAAAGAAAATTCTTCCTGGAATTCTACTGGCAGTATGAAAATGAAGTTGCAGTTCAGAGGCAGTATTGAAGAGAGTTTCATTGAAATCCACTCAGCCAGCTTACAATCTCATGAATTAGAGATAAGTTTGAAGCAGATTGTACTGTACATGATGTGCACAAGAACCATTATGAATGACCCCAGATATCAACAAGCCCTGTAAAGTAAGAAAGGGTGATGGAAAATTTTGAATGGAAGTCTAAGAAACCTATTGAAATATTGACTGCTGTTTATGTATCCAATGTGTTGCATTGTCAGCAAAGTGTGGATCATAATGAACACCAATTTAAAAACATGCAATGACAAAGTCTTAAGAACATTCATTTATAATAAATACTGTCTTCATATGCATTAGTTAAATTAATTATAGTTGCTTGAATTATTTTTTAATCTGACATATTTCTATTGCTTCAAATGTTATTTTTAGTTGATACCGATATTTGTGTAGTTGCTCCATATATTTTAAACAGTATTTATTCCATCTACAAGTCTGTGTATGCAAGAAAACTTAATAAAGCAAAATGTATCCTCCAGCAGGATTCAAACATGTGTCCTCCTTTTGCAGGCAGAAACAACCTTTGATCTAGCCTGCTTTGACCATTCAGCTACAAAGAGCTTCACAATCAAGCAAGGTCCTATTTGCCTTCAATGGTCACTCACCCATTCAAATTTCCTTGAAAGGTATATTTGCTCAGTTCCATATCCAAAACATAAACAAAGCAATTTCTAAAGAATTAATGAATTTTATTTTTTAATCTAAAATATTTTTCAGGTATTATTTTTAGTGAATACCTGTATTTAAATAGATACTCCATTTATTTTAAACATCAAGGGGGGATGCAGGTTCAAATCCTGCTAGTGGTCACATTTTCTTTATTAAGTTTTCTCAACTATGTAGCCCAGTAAACAAAATAAATACTGCTAGATTTGGGTCATTCTGGATTTTTTAAGGCACTACTATAAACTGGCCATTGCAAAACATCTAAGCTACACTTAGAAAGCCACAATTTTATTTTTACTTTTAACTGCATATAGGGGTTGTTTTATATATGTATCTGGAGTTATAGGAATGTTTTATTTTCCAAAAACCGTCAGCACATTGTGGCCATGTTCATAGTAGATATTACTGAGTGTTGGCTTTCTATCCACAACATACTTGTTGATAATACAAATGTAATATCCACATACACATATATTCCACATGTAAAAAAAGGCTAAAAATAATGAAAGCATTATTAATAAAAACAAATGACTGTGTTTGGAAAATAAAAATTCTTATAACCATACATAAAACAATCCATACATTTAATTAAAAGTAAAAATAAAGTTATCCTTGATAATGGCTAAAAGTATAGCTGAAAGTACTTGTACATACAAAACATTTGGACAATCTCTACATAATTTATGTCCATAAAAGTAGGAAATTATAAGAATACAAGAAAAATAAAATAAAACCCTTTATCGCAGTACCTTTTCTGTCATTTTTAATGAAACTTGTAAACAATGTGCATATATATATATATATATATATATATATATATATATATATATTATAATTATTTTTAAAAAATATGATTCCATCGCTACATAAGAGTTCTCATATTTCAAAAACAGGAGCTAAAAACTTCAATTTAATTATTAAAATTAAATTGAATTAAAGTATCAAGCTCTGTTTCATCTTCAAGTGAAATCTTTGGAATAACTAATCTTGAAATTTACGCAGCTTTATAAGCGTATTCATTTGTAATATTAATTACTATGGAAACGGCTGAAGCAATTATTTCAATAAGGGGTATAAGGGTTAACAATGTATCAACATATTAGTTACTTTTGGGAAGAGGTCAAGTCAAGATAGGGTCAAGGTGTCTATTTTAAAGCAAATGATGACATTCATTAGACGCCGTTAAATGTCTAAAGATCATTTTTTTTTCTTTCTAAAAAGATTGTTTGTATATAAATGTGTCATATTGAGCTACAATTTGTTTTTTTGATGACTTCATACAGAGTTTTTTTATCTTATGATTGGGTTAAGCTTTTAAACCTTTTAATAGACTATGAAATTTTAAACCTTTTTTTTTCAATGACTCTAAGAGCACTTTTTCATTTTTTTACTCTTCTGTCAAGTCCCTGCCATGCTAATTATGGGGGTGGATTCAAACTTTTGTATGACTGTATTATATATATATATATATATATATATATATATATATATATATATATATATATATATATATATATATATATAAATATATATATATATATATAAATATATATATATATATATATATATATATATATATATATATATATATATATATATATTTATATATGCATGTTTCATTAAAAACAACAGACAAGGTACTATGGTTAAGCTTTTTATTTAATTTTTCTTGTGTTCACACAAGAGCTTTCTTTTTGGGATACAGAGTGTGTAGAAACTGTCCAAATGTTCTATAGTTCCGAGTGCTTTTGGCTATACTTTTAGCCATTATCAAGGATGATTTTATTTTTCAATTTAAATGTGTTATGTGTATGCTTTTCGTGTGTTATAGAGGTGTTTTATTTTCTGAACACAGTTAGTACATTGTGGCCTAGTTTGTTGTTAATATTGTTAAGAGTTGGCTTTTTCTTTTTTATTATTAGGGCTTCCATTATTTTTAATCTTTCTTCACAAGTGGTTGAGGTTATTATGTTTGTGTTTTCTACTAGTATGTTTTGAATGGAGTCTGGTAAATTTGTGTGCGTGTTTAAATGGGTTCTAATGGAGCTCTGGTCAGATAGGTGTAATGTAAGACGTCTGGATAAGCATGTAGTTGTGTAACCAATGTAATTATTTATGAGTTCAGTTTGATCAGGAACACACTTCCTTAAGTGGCATTTGAACTCATAGATAATGTTCGTTCATTGTAATTTTGACTTAGCTGGTGTGCTGTTGTTTTTGAGGATAAGGTTAATGGTCTTAAATTTTTTATAGTAGATAATTAATTTGATTTTTTTATTCGGGTCTATTGGGGTAGTGTATGTCTTTATAATATTTCTAAGTGAAGATTCGTCTTGTTTGTAGTTAATGTGCATTTGGTTTTTGTAGAAAATATTTATGTAATTTTTGAATGTATGTTCACTATCATTGTTATTTATTTTGGGGAGAAATAGTCTAATTTGGTGGTCTATAAGGTGGTTAGGGAAGCCATTGTTAATTAGTGTCTGTTTTACATTATTAAGTTCTTTAAGGAAAAATAAAATCATCCTTGATAATGGCTAAAGGTATAGCTGAAAGTGCTCAGAACTATAGAACATTTGGACAGTTTCTACACACTCTGTGTCCAAAAAGAAAGCTCTTGTGTGAACACAAGAAAAATTAAATAAAAAGCTCAATTGTAGTACCTTGTCGGTCGTTTTTAATGAAACATGCATAAATGAAGGATTGCTGCCTAAATACACAATATATATATATATATATATATGTGCGTGTGTGTGGTTGTGTGTGTGTATGCACAAACACACACACATGCGTATCCATATATATATATATATATGTATACTAGCAGCATGGCCTGGCATTGCCCGTGTTTAATTCAAAAATCATACGACTCATACAGCAATTGCTATCACTTGACGTAAAATATTTTTGCCCTTCCTTGCCTTTAAAGGAGTGCCCTTTGCCGTGCTGATGTTGCTACATGCCTTACTTCTTGCCTATCTCAAACTGCGAATTTTTTCTAAGCTCTATACTAAACATTAATCTGTTACGAATAAAGAACTAAACAAAATGAACACAAAACGATCAACCTTAAAAAAGGACTCGTAACTGGAAAAACTGAATGAAAAAAGAATGTTAACAGCAAATACTTTTTCACACCCAACCCAGTTTTGTGGAATCAGAATCAACATTGAGTTTAAGCAAGCAAATGAGCCAATTGGAGTAAAGTGCCATGCAGAATTAAATTTTTCCCACGCTATCGATTTTTTTTGCATGCTAGCATGCTAGTTAACATTCAAGTCAATCAGCTGTTGGCTCTCACACTGGCCAATAGAATCTTCCTGCCTATTTGTGGCAGCCAGCTATAGGCTCTCACTCTGGCCAGTAGAAAATGGCCGCAAACTACATAAAAACTGATGTAGAAGCATGAAAAAATCGATTGGAGCATGTGCATGTAAATTTTGGTGCAATGCGTCAAAAATTGCGGCCATGCATTCGTTACACACACACACACATCCTGCCTTTTATATATATATATATATATATATATATACACATGTATGTGTTTGGGAATGTGTGGAGATAATGAGACAAAGAAGGAAAGCTTTTTATCAGCAACTCATTTTATCCCATCTAGATAGGTATCTTAAGGTGTATATATATATATATTATATATATATATATATATATATATATATATATATATATATAGAGAGAGAGAGAGAGAGAGAGAGAGAGAGAGAGAGATACATAGATAGATAGATGAATAGGAACACATTTAGTGATAAAATTAATTTACTACTCAATGATTATGACATAAAAAAATAATAATTGTAATAAAAATAATAAATATGAGTAGCTAGTTATGAAAACAAATAATATGACAAACTAATGGAATATCTTCCTAGAATAGCCAAACTTATCGTCTACTATTTGATCCGTCTTAATGAAACAGCCTTATATATATAATCTGTCTTAATTGGTAGAGATTCCAACAAACTGGTGAAAGCCATTATGAAAATTTTAACTCCTCTCTTTGGAACAATCAGCCTGTCACATATTAAATATACAGGTGACCTGGTTGAAAAACTAAGGGGAACAATTAGGACTGACCAACTGATGACTAGCTTAAATATATATATATATATATATATATATATATTCAAACATGTTTGGTTGAGTAATCTAGACATATTATGTCTATTTATTCTAATTTTAATCCTCTTGAATTCTCAGATCAACTTCTTAATGTTGATATTAAATTCATTAAGGAAGGTGCTGTAGTTTAATTTAAAATTATATAATAGTCAGTCTCTTTTGCAAAAGGCAGCTCTGGCATATTTGTGTTTGTTCAGCACACACAGAGCCTACTTGTGGCTTAACCTGAAACTCTGCCGAGAGAAACTTTGTTTCTGATAGTGTATCATATGCTATGGTCAACTGTTTCAAGCAGTATGCTCAAACCCTTGGACATGATGACTCATGACTTTGTATGAGCACAATCATAAATGACCTCCAAACAGTTCCATCTACCCAATTTCTTTCACAAGGCTTTTATCAAACTGTGATATGCCTTACAGGTATATTTCAAAGATGTCGCATGTTAGGGATGCCTCTCTAAGCTGATATGATTAATAAGTCACCTGCCTGACAAATCAACCAAGTTGAGATTTGAACCCAGGCCTCATGATTGGAAAGCAATTTATGAACACGCATGCACACATATCCTTATTTGCCTAATGATTATTGTCTTCATATGAACCTCAGTCATGGAAAGTAAGAAACAAGAAATGTATAACATAATTTCTTTTATGTGTGTGTGTGTGTGTGTGTGTGTGTGTGTGTGTGTGTGTGTGTGTGTGTGTGTGTGTGTGTGTGTGTTATTGATGTTGTTGTAGACTCATTCTTCATTTGAGAAGAGCAGGGAAGTCAGTCTATCTTTCGCAGGTTTCTCTCCTATCTCCACTTGTTGCTTAAAGTAGATAGATAGATAGATAGATAGATAGATAGATAGATAGATATGAAGGAACTGAATAAAGAAAGTGAAGAAGACAGATAAATATTTATTTTCATATGCAAAGTTCATACTTTTGTGCTAACTGAGATGGTTGAACTGGGCTGAATTCTTTTACAAAGCAAAAGGGCATCATCTGAACAGCTATTTACCCATCCTTAAACACTGGTATAAAAATTTATGTGAAAATATTACAATATTATTCTCTTTACCCATACTTAAAAGTGAAGATTTCAATAACCAATGAGGTGTAAGGACATCTTTTCTTAATATTTAAGCCTGTTTTTGTACCACTATAAAATTTTAATGTTCTAGAAAAAAAGGATTGAGAAGAAAAATTCTTCCTTTGTATTTTCCCACCAATCAGAAGCAAGGAATTCAAACCCACCATAATTTGAAGTGATATCTGAGTGATCCAGGAGTGGGAGACCCAAATATAAACAATGTTACTGGCTGGTTGTTCATTCACTGTTCATTGAGATGATAGTCACAAGGATGAGAGGACAGTCCTACTAATTTACCTTTGTAGCTGAGAACAGCCAAAAGCGACCAATTGTTCTGAAACCAACTTCAAAGAGACACAAACCAAGCTTTCATCACATCGCCACTGCAAAAAGAACTTTTTCAGCTTTCCTCATCCACAACATTCATCACAACTGCTATGTTTGACCTCAGCTGACAGGTCTATATTACACAACTTCCAATGAATTTTCACTGGGTACCTTTAAAGACATTTTTATTTTATCAATCATGTCTAATTTCCAAATGAATGTTTTCTCTTTACCAAGCTTAATTTTCATTAGGAATATTTTCATATTAGAATATTTTAAACAAGCCATTATAGACTTCTTTCATTCCCAAGTGAAATTTAATTGTAAAAAAATTCTTTCTCTTCATATCCAAAAATTGGATAAAATACAATAAAAAATTAGATAGACCTTGTTAGTTGTATTTAATCAAACTTGTTTTGATAAATACTTGCTACCTAAATATACCTTATATATATCTAAAGAATTCATGGATTATATTTTTTAATCTAACATATTTTTTATTATTTCAAATGTTATTTTTTGTGGATACCCAGATTTGAGTAGATGCTCTGTTTTATTTGAAACAGTATTTATTTTGTCTCTTGTCCTGCACAGTTGAGAAAACTTATTAAAGTAAATGTGACCTCTAGCAGGATTTGAACCTGCATCCTCTTTTGCAGGAGAAACAACAGTCTGATTTGGCATGCTTTAATCATTCAGCTATGAAGAGCTTCACAATCAAAAAAAGTTCTATTTGCCTTTAAACCTCACTTATTCATTCAGATTTCCTTGAAAAGCATATCTGCTCAGTTTTATATCTGAAACATAAACAAAGCAAAAGAATTAATTGATTTTATTTTTTAATCTGAATGAGTGAGTGTGCAAATAGAAACTTGTTTGAAAAGTAACAGCCTTATATATATATATATATATATATATATATATATATATATATATATATATATATATATATATATATATATATATATATATAGTAATGTAACAAATTCGTTGGTATATAATACAAGTGGATCCTAGTAATATAAAATATTAAAACTAATCACCTTTTTATTTGTCTTTTAATTTTAAATTAATATTTCATTCTTCATATAACCCCAAATTAATGTCATGAGATTAATATTCAGGTTTAATTTTATAAAACTTCTTCCCTTTAAGACAAATACTTTCCACCCTACCCTGACCCCTGTCTTGTGCCTTTCGTCTGACTGAAGCATTGAAATGGATAAATTCTGTATTGGATTTTCGACTGTTTTTTTAAATTTTTTTTTTATTTTAGCTTTCACAGTTAAATTTCTATTTCTGACACAAATTCAGTTTGCACCAGGGTTGATAAGACAGACAACCAATATCTTTGTCTGCCAAACTAGGCTATTACCCATATGAGGTGATTTTGGATTTTATTGTTTATTAATTATATATATATATAGCATATTTTCCTTCAAACAGGTTATGGGTAAATAATTTAAACATATCATGTCAATTAGTTTTCGTTGTGATCCTTTCAAGTTCTCGCATTAATTACAGAAACACATATACATACTCACAACTTAACCTCATGAAGATGGTCGCAAATGAGATTGAAAGTAGTTGGGAAAATAAAAAGTATTTGGAAGAAAATTTTGGTATTTTTCTTAATCAAATTTTAAGGCTACCAAGAAATTAATCCAAGAACTTGAAAGAATCACAACAAAAACTAATCAACATGATATGTCTAAATTATTTAATAAAACCTGTTTGAATATATATATATATATATATATATATATATATATGGAGAAATATAGTCTTAAAGTGTGCTATATTTATGGGATAAAGTGCTCCATATCAGAGATAGAGCGTGTGTAAATATAAAAGTGGACATGGAAGTCAGCACTTAGAGGCGACAGTCTGTTTCATGCTAGTGCAATCGTCAGGCCTGACGATTGCACTAGCATGAAACAGACTGTCGCCTCTAAGTGCTGACTTCCATGTCCACTTTTATATATATATATATATATATATATATATATATATATATATATATATATATAGTGGTTAGACAAAATAATGGGAACAGATGGCAAAAATTGCAATTTTTTCAATTTCCGGCATTTCCAGGTATTTGTAAACATAAAAGATAATTGCTCAGCACTTTAATCCTTTACCTTGCTTTTCCATTTAATTAAGTCATTATTTATCTTCAGGTAAAAGAGTTACATAGTAAAATGCGCAACTTGTCGGATTTTCAAAGAGGACAAACAACTGGTGCTCGATCAGCAGGAACATCTGTGACCAAACGTCTGAATTATTGAATATGTCATGAGCTGTAGTGTCCACAGTTACACAAAACAAGACAAAATATTATCACCAAACGGACGGAAAATGAAATTGACCGAAAGAGACCAACAAACTTTAAAAGGAATTGTGGCAAAAATCATAAAATTACTGCTGCAAAAGTGACATCAGAACTCATTACTCATCTAACCAATACAGTTTCTACATTCACAGTATATTGGGAACTCCACAAAGCTGGTATCCACGGAAGTGCAGTGATTCTTACATCTCTGATAACAAAGATGGAGGTGGCTCAATAATGATTTAGGCAGCAATTTCCTGGTATATTTCAGGTCCTATCATCACTTAATAGTAGAATTACTGCAGATAAATATCTCGACATTCTCAATGACAATGCCCTTACAATGGCAACATTATTTCTGCCAGAAAGTGATATATTCCAAGATGATAATGCACCATACACACTGCAAAAAAAGTGAAGTCATTCTTCATAACGTAATTAAACATCTTGCATGGCCAGTGCAATCACTTGATCTCAACATAAATGAACCATTATGGGGAATTCTAGAGCAGAAAATGTGGAACAGATTTAGTCTCCCATCGTCACTGAAGCAACTTTCCGAGATTTTGATTAAAATTCCACTGTAAACAATTCAAAACTTATTTGATTCCATTCTACATAGAATCAAAGCAGTTTTAACTCACTCATTGAAACATGTAATAAAGTCAATCTGAATGATTCTTCTTTGATAGGTTTTGGGGGTTTCTTTAGACAGAATTTCTGATTATATATATATATATATATATATATATATATATATATATATATATATATATATATATATATATATCAGTAATTTTCAGATGAGAAAAACTTTCTGGCACGACACAGAGAACCAACTTTCCTTGCGGTGGATGAAGCTATTAATTCAATGTATTTGTCCCACCTCAGGTCAGCTAACAGCGTGAGACCAAGCAGGCACAGCAAGGCGCTCTCCTGAAACTGAGGTTGGGCATCAGCCATTCTGATGGGAGGCAGGGAGGGGTCTCTGTGGTGGGTAAATGAGAGCAGTTTCGTTTTGGAGGCATTAAAGTTTACCAGCCATTTCCTGCCCTATTCAACCACAGATTGAAGGTCCTTTTCGAGACCAGCGGCCAGGTTAGTTTTGTCAACGATACCAGATTTACTATTGAGGCAGGAGTAAATTGTAATGTTGCCTGCATAGATGCCTACTTGAGAACTGATGACATCGAGAAGGTCATTAATGAAGATCAGGAACAGTGTGGAACTCAAGATAGAGCCTTGGGGAACACTAGTGTTTTTGATAAATGCGCTGGAGGAGAACCCATTTAGGACAACCACCATTTCAGTTTCACAGGAATGATTTATTAAGTCAAATAACCGTCCTGTAATGCCATATCACTGAAGCTTATGAAGTAGGCCGGCATACCAAACCCTATCAAGCATTTTAGAGATATCTAGAGCCACAGCTCGAGCGTCTCTGTTATTAAGTGCTTGGTATACAAATTCAGTTATGGCCGTGAGCACGTCAGCGGTAAATCAGGCAAAGCAGAAACCATATTGCTTGTCGGAGAGCAGATCATGGGATGTAAGGTTCTTAATCAATTTGGCATTGATTAAAGCCTCGAAGACTTCACCAAGGAGTGGTAGGAGACTGATGGGTCAGAAGCGTCTCAGAGTTCTTAAAGACAGGTATAACAGATGAGGACCTCCAAGAGGCTGGAAATCAAGAGTCAATGAGTTAGTAGTTGTAAAGTTTGGAGTGAAGAGGAGCCAGTTCAGGAGCACATTTCTTCAGGATAATGGCTGTATTTTGTCCCCACCACTAGCCTTATGGGAATCTAATTTAGAAATGATGTCCAATACCATTGTTAGGGTTATGTGCATCTCACTGAGAAGAGCCTCAGTTCTAGGGGGAAAATCAGGTGTAGGTACACCAGATGAGTCTAGCGTTGAATTGGATGAGAATTTCCGAGGAAAGCATTCAACCTTATCAGCTGAGGACGTCAGGTATTGTGGGTTTGCTGTTGTTCAGCATGCTCTTGCAAAGCCGCCAATAATCTTTAGAAACAAACTTGCGAGATGCAATACATAGTTTCATTCTTTCAGCAAAGAGGAATTTTGCTTCGTTGAGGGCACTCTTGCACTCATTACGGGCAGTGACAAAGAAACGTCTGTTACAATCAGATGTATTGCTATGGTACATACGGAAGTAGTGATTCCTGTGGGCAATAACAGCTGAGCAAGCAGCTGAGAACAAATAGGATGAACTTTATATTTTTTTCACTTTATATTTTCTTGCGGGGATGAAAGCGTCGATTCCAGCTTTTACCCAGGATGAGAGCTCAGACACACATTTGGTGGGGGGGGGAGATTAACAACAACATTCCACGGAAATCACGGAATGAGTCCCAGTCTGCTCGTTGATAACAGAAAGACGTTCTGTTGGTGGGAGGTTCTTTACTGGGGGTGGAGTAGAAGGAGATTTTAACAGACATGACGTTGCCTAGAGGGCAGAGCTGCGTGGCATGTCAAGACTTGAGGATGGAGGTAAAACAGAGATCAAGAAGGGAAGCCTTACCATCATGATTACTGGGAAACGCGTAGGCAAGTCAACCACTTTGTGAGAGATTGAGTAGTCAAAAGGTTAAGGGTTTGTATACCAGGAAAGTCAGTTACAAAGAGTTTAAGCCCTTTGGTATGGTGGGCATTAGATCACCAAACACAAATATGTGTGCAGACAGATGTATAGAGATTGCCTTGTCTATATTATCGAAAATGCTATCGAGTACACCACAGTCTTGACAGGATGGAGAGCGATAGAGAAAGAAGAGATAGATTATAGAATTAAGGAGAGATAGATTGAGACACGTGTATGAATGGTCTGGAGATTCAAGAGAGTGTTCACTAGCCAGTGAGAGATGATCCTGTGCATAGACTCCCAGGCCATGCATTTGGGTTACAGAGTCCTTTCTAAGGAGAGGAAGGTAACTGGGAATCAAGAGGTCAGAGGAGGGGATTGAAGAATTAGGGTTGGTCTCGAAGGAGACTTCTCAACGACGAACAATTCCACACTGCAGAAGTTGGTCCGGATGTCACAGATATTGAAAAAGGATCATATATATATATATATATATATATATATATATAGATAGATAGATAGATAGATAGATAGATAGATAATATCGAGGCCATAAGTAGAAAGGATAATCCAAGAGCTCAATGTATAGATTACAGAGCAATATTATATCTCTCAGGGTTGCTGATGTAATCCGCCGTTGGCGTCCAAGATCAGAAGGAGCGAACTCCTCTTCCAACAAGGATCTAAATTGATCAGCGCGGCCTCATCGTCGTCTTTTAAACCCTATATATCAAAGAAAAGCTTAAAATATCATGGAAATTGGTAATAGATCATGATTTATTTTGAACAGTGAGTTTCATCAGAGCGAAGATGTAAATTATATAAATTTACAAACAATTGTTCAAATTATTCACATGAACAAAGCTCGCCTCAGTCACCCACCTTTCACTAAAGTCTGATGCGCAAAGAATCGGATAAGATCCTGATGAGAAAAACGGTTGCCTCACAAGACTTCCTTCTGTCGCGTCGTCCAAATCACCATTCGAGCCATAGCCAGTAGTGATAGAAACAGCATTCGTTTCGCCCTAGAATACGAGGGCGACACATTGTCACATGTATGCGCGATCAATGAGCACGAGCTTTTCAGGAACGAGACTAGCTGTCATCTCGCCGACATGGTCCCATAGGGAGCGGACCTGAGGACAATAGTAGAAAGCATGCAAAGCCGTTTCTTCCGTGCCAAGGTCACATCGTTCACAGTCTGGCAAATCTGCCAAGCCCCATATGAAGGCCATGTCATTGAGAGATAGCCTATTCCAAACCAGTCGCCAGGTAAGCGAAAACTCAGGGTTGCTGATGTAATCCGCCGTTGGCGTCCAAGATCAGAAGGAGCGAACTCCTCTTCCAACAAGGATCTAAATTGATCAGCGCGGCCTCATCGTCGTCTTTTAAACCCTCTATGGTCATGCGGTCAGATACAGGTTGCTCTGAATTGTTTGATCCTTCACAGGGGAAGTCTACTCAGATCCCAACAGACTCTCGGTAACTGACTGCAAATACTCCATCAGGATCTTGGCCAAAATGTTTAACTCTTGCGTTGTGGATGAAATGATATGGGTATTGTAAGTTTTTGAATGGGTTTTCTATGCATGTTTCTTCTTTAGTTAAATATTGGGGGCTGCAGATTCTTAATGCTCTCAGATAGAAACCTATAATAATTCCAGATTTAATTTTAGAAGAGTGGTTTGAGTAGAAACCGATTAGATTAGTTTTGTTTGTAGCCTTTCTGTAAACGTCAAAATTGAGTTCGTTATTATTTCTATGTAATATGATGTCTACGAAGGGAAGCGTGTAGTTGGTTTCAGTTTCAAAAGTGAAGTCTATTGTAGGTTAAACGTTAAGTTGGTAGAGAATATGTTATAGTCCAAGTTCCTTGTACCACGGTGATGGTCCAAGGTAGAAACAATGAAGAATAACTCGAACACAGGTATGGAATAACACAGATATATTACAAACAGAAATATATACAAAGAAGTAGAAGTATTAGTAATGACTATCAGATTTGGTTAGAGTGAACTATGTTGTCTCGACAAGTATCACTATTCCAATGTTCTTATTATTTATTTGCATTTTAAAATACAAAATGTGCCACAAGGGCTAAAAATGGGGAGGGGGAAAAAGACTGGTCTTCTCTAGTCCTACCTGAAAACTATCTAGTCTCATTCGTTGACCCATTCGTACTTACAATTTCCCTTTCACCATAACAACTCATTTACTGTCACAACACAATCACCAAAATACCACATTTTCTCGATGAAACCCCTAACATGAACTTTTATTTACAAAATCATCGAGGGATGGGGGAAAAAACCCAATGTTTATATACAATGTAAAATATGTATGTACAAGAAACTAAACAAAACAATATTAGTAGTAGGACCCTTCCAAAAATGTGGCAGAAATCTCTATTAACTGGGATGAACAAATCCAGAGAACAGAGACGTCTGTCACCTAAAACGTGGGGAGGGGTGGAGACAAGAAACTAAAAAGGAGGACAAAAAAAAAAAACAGGACTTATGTACTTGCATGCTCTAGCTACGTTAAAAGGGAAATATTTAGTCCTGAGGTGGCCAAAACTGAACATGAAAATGTCCTATCTTACCTTAAAAGGCTGGGATGACTAATGTTTCGGTTCGAGGCCCAAAATCCTCTTGCTTATTCCAATGTTCTTACAATGATCCTCTCTGCTCCCTCTTGAGGTGCAGTATTTATAATGTCTGGAATAGTCCATTATTATTATGGGTAAGTTCCCATAACAGAATATCTGTTAAATTAGTGTTTTGTGGATATATTAATAGTGAGTCGTCTATATATCTGAAATAGGAAGAGTTTGGAGTTACAATGTTTTTGAATGGGTCACTTTCTAGAAATTCTAAAAATAGACAAGCAAGAACACCGCTGAGAGGAGATCCCATTGGTAAACCAAATTTTTGTCTGCAAGAAGAAAGGCACACAAAATATACAACCGAAACAAAAATAATAACATAATCAGCAATAATAAATTACATGAAAACATATGCATAATACTACTAATCAACTCTGTCACGTCCACTATCCAGAACAACCTATCCTATCCCATCTATATAATCTTAAAATAGCCACAAACACTTCCCAAACCATTATGGATATACACAGATCCTCAAACTATATTGGCAATAATATTTCTGAAGCAGGCATTTATAAAATAAATTGCCAAAACTGTCCCTTCCAGTATATTGGAGAAACAAGCAGAAATTTGAAAAAACGCATTTATGAGCACAAAAGAGACCTTACAACTTAACTAATGCACCAGTCATACATAGAAATAAATTCAACCCCAATTTTGATTTAAAAAATGCTACACTCATAAAAAGAAAGAAAATAACTCACGCAGAAGGAAAATCCTCGAATTATAAATTCTTCTTGTTGCTAAGGACATTTTGTTTTGTCGTTAATAGTTACTTTGTTTTAATAAATTTTTTCCTTGAAAAAGTCCACATCGAACAAAACGCGTTGGCTAATAATACAGTTTTCCAATTGTCTTTTACCTTTATAAATATTATCTTTTTCCACAGGTTAATTCTGAGTAATTTTTCATATATATATATATGGGATAATGATATATAAATTTTTTATATGTCAAGAATAACTTTAGAGGAAAGACGAATGACAAAGTGGAAAAAGCTTTCGCGTGAGACATTGTGTCCTTTAGGACTTGCTTGCACTTTATGTTGAAGTGACTACACATGTACATGGATGATAGAAACTGAGGATTTTGAATTTAAAAATAATCTTCTTTTTTTAAATATGTGTGTTTGTGTTATATAATCTAGATGATTTCATTTAGATTCTTTTTGTTTCTGTTTCCATTACTTTTGTTATTAAATATCCCAACTTGTGATAATAAAAGATCTGCCAAGACTAGTGAAACATTGTAAAAACGGGACACAAATTTACTGTAGATGATCTAGTGATTAAAACACGTTCTAAACATTTTCGTCTTAGTAAATGTTTTTCTCTTTTAACTAGAAATTTAATTATTAAATCAAAATTATGATCACTCTCTCATGACAGTGAGCAATTAACACATTTAAATGTGTTGTCATGTAAATGACCCCATTTGTCTTCATATAATCTTTTTATTTATGTATACATATTTTAATTTATTGCTTAAACGTTATTTTGCTCTGTTTTTATTTATTAATTAAACAGTATATTTATTTATTTCCATCTACCGGCCTGTATATTGGAGAAATCTTCTTGGAAAATGTATTCCCCCTTCAGGGAAAATCTGTGTTCAAAAGCACTTTTTTGATTTTGTTTAAACAGGAGGTTTTTCGTGGCAGAGAAGTTAAAACACATCAGATTTAATGATGGTTTTCTCTAAGGGACGGAGGTCACATATTTCTAAGAAGATTTCTCAAATATTCAAGCCTGTAGATGGAAAGAAATAAATCTACTGTTTAATAAATAAATCAAAGCAGATCATCCGCTCAAATATGGGTAGCCATTAAAAATAAAGTTTAAGATGTCTATTATTTCACATATTCACTCTGCACTTCAAAACTCCTCATGCATCGTTTCACAAATTTATCTTCAAAAAATATCTGATATTTGGTTATTGAAATACTACACTCGTGCTATTAACTCCACACTCTCCGAATATAAAATGTTATCTGTTTTCAAACCTCTTTTATGATTCAAAAAAGGACCAAGATTTGGAGAGTAGGAGGAATTGTTTATGCATTCAAGCCCCAAATTCTTCAAAACATTCATCGTTTGTTAGCAGGTGCATTGTCCTGCAAAAATAAAAACACCTTTCGGCAATAATTTTGCTTTCAATGTCTCCATTAATTAGCACTGGCAGAGTAATATTCTGCATTAGCTGAAGGTAGTTATCAAAATAACATCCTTATCCCAAAACAATTTATCCTGGCCTTTTCTGCATACTTTTTGGCTGCAACTGCATGGACTGTTGTTTGGTGTGTGGATACAAGTAGTGAAACTCCACTTCATCAAAAGTAGATCATTGTCGGCTATTCTACTTCGATCATTCCCCAAAATGATCATTAAATCACTGAAAATAACTCAAAATCAATTTGTTTGTTTGCGTAACGTCATATCAACTCCTGATGCCAAAATTTAATTTTCTTGAGATCTTTGAGGTAATAAAAAATATAATATATGTTATTTTGCTTTCACAGTTGAATAAATAGTAGCTGATACTCAGCTTTTGTGTATATATATGTTTGTGTCGACATGAATACTAGAGGTGTTGATATGTGTGTTTTATGTTATATTTTTGTTGAAGTTATATTTTTGAATACAGTTTGATTTCTTTAAGAAATTGTAGGATATTATATGGACTAATGTCATGAAAGAGTTCTTTCATGTTGGTTGTTTGCTTGGTTGATTTTGATTGGCGGCATATCAACCTCTGTGGGTTATTTAATGCCAAAATCTAAATATTTTGAACACAACTGCAGGCCTTCAACTACAGATAAAATATATTGCTGGTCATTTTGCCATAAATATGTATTTCTGGTCATTTCACTATAAAAATGTATTTTTATACTTTCCTAGTGTTTGGTTTTGTTTAGGATCCACTATTTGCCCATAGTTTGAAGTAGCATATAACAGTACTGCAGTGTAATGTTACTGGCTTATGAGAAGTAGTATGCATTCAACTGCCTCATGGGTAATAGCCGTAGATATTTATAGTCTTTGTTACTTCATATGTAGGTGAGTCATCTCATCTCCCTCTACCAAAGAGGTTTTATCCCCTTATTTTCTCTGGTACTACTTCTGGAAGCTTTTGTCTCCTTACTGTCTTCCCCCCTCTCCCTAAGAGATTGTCTAGATATGGGAGATTGTGAGTTTTGTCTTTTTTCATAGATGCATTCCTCCAATGATTGTTCCTCTCCAGAGTCTATATTACTCTTGATTTCGCTGTCATCTTTGTTTTACTTTGACGTGACACTTTCGCCTTTCAAGCTCACTACATTTCTTCATCACTATCATATTGCAATCTAACTTAGTCTGCATTCGCTAATATCCCGTTTCCATTTTTTTTTCTATTATCATGGTGTTCTGTCCACTTTGCATTATAAATCTTGCCTCTTGTAGATTAGATTCACTATTCTTTTTATACCATAGTTTTTCATCGGTGGCATAGGACATGATCAATGGGGCTCTAATCTGCCTACCCATGAGGGAGGATGGGCTTTTTGGTCTTCCAGAATGTGGTATTGTCCTATAACTTAGCAACAATTTAGGAAGAAATGTTTCTATCTTTTCTTTCTGCTGTACACATATTTTCAATCTATTTTCTATAGTTTGCAACATCCTTTCTGATAATTCTTTTGATTGCCGATGGTACCGGGTGGGGGTGTATATGGTTTGCATCCAATCCTGTTCAACCATTGGCATAGTTCCTCGTCACAGAGCTCTGGGGAGTTGTCAGATACTAGCGTTTTAGGAATTCTATTTCTTTTAAAATATGATCTTTAACGCTTGTTTCACGGTCGACCTTCTTTTGTTGGAGACCTGTATTACTTCTGGCCAGCTTGAATACGAATCTTTTGAGTATTAATAATAATCCCACTTCATTAACACACCAATAGGCTTATGAAGATGGAAAAGAATGCCGTATGGAATTAAAACCGCAAGTGCGATTTTTCAAAGGACGATAGAACAAGTTATTGGTAACGATATAAAAAATATAATATGATACCAGAATGAAATTTGTGTTGGTGCTATTAATGACGATGAATTAAAATGGAAAACCACTATGGTTTTGAGTAAGTTGGAGTAATGCTGGATTATCAATTAACGAAAAACAAATAATAAAAAATATAATTTGGGGGATATTCCATATCTAACGAAGCCATGTCACCAAACCAATTGTTAATTGACAAAATATTAAAAGTTGAAGTATCTAAGAACAAAAAAAAAATAATTGGAATCTTTTTTAGGACTTGTAAATTTCTACAGACGATATTTAGAGCGATACTCCTAATTGACAGATCTTTTCGCTGCTTTAAGAAAAAAGAATGTGGAATTTATTTGGACAAAAGAACAAGTGGCATTTGAAAATTTAAAAGCTGTTCTGGCAAAGAAGCCAGGAGTAGAAAATATTCGAAAATAGTAGTAACAGCTGACTAAGTGAACACTTAATTTCAAGAATATTAGTACAGGATGGTCATACTATTATGTATCTTTCGAGAAAATTGTCAAAAGCTGAATTGAACTACTCAAATGTTGAAAAAGAAGCGTTGGCCATGATATGGACGACAAATAGAGCTCATCAGTTTCTGATTGGATAGAAATTCCTATTAAGGTCTGACTGTCGTATACTGTCGGCACTACAACATTTTTTAAAAGCAACTGGAGGAAAAAGCTTAACCAGCGTTGTTGTAATTCAGTCATATAAAGAGGCTTCAACAGCAACCTAAACTACCATGACTAGCTGTCGAGTGAAAGGGACTGACCTGGAGTGGCACTTTGATGCTGATTAGTCATCAGGATATTGTTCTTCCTGGATTGAACATAGGCAACCCATTCCGAAATTAGGCTAGTTTAGGTCTGATTTTGAATCTTTAGTTTCTTTTTTCAGTTACCTTAGCTAGGGTATGTATGCTCATCGGCCCCTTTTGTTTCTGTCCCTATCTTTCTTTAGTTTAATTCCCCATCCCCTCCTTCGTTAGGTGGCCAGTGATGTCAGTTCTCTGGTAGATGCGGGGTGCCATTCGTTTCGCCTGTCACCAATGTCAGTCACTTTATCCAGGGTGTGTCTTTTTAGTATTTGTTGTTGTGTCTGAATGAGTGCGTGTCTGTGTGAGTGCTTAGGATGAATGAATGTTTTGTACTATTATAATCCCGCATCGATTTCGTCCAGTTAACTGATGTTTCTGCCACAATTATGGATTGTGTTTTTTTTTATTACTAACATTATTTTGTTTAGTTTCTTGTAAATAATTTTGTTCCATATTGCACACACTCATTGAGGATTTTTTAAATTGTTGTTTTATTCCCCTCCCCCCCGACAGACAATGAATTGTACGTATGGGGACCATTTAGGATTGTAGTAAGGAAGGTAGGTAAAAATGTGCTGTATTGGTGTTATGACTATTGTTTGTATGTTTGGGTCAGTGTTTGTGGCTAGCTAAGTTTAAAGTTAAGACAGATGAAGACCGTCCTTTTTCCCAATCCCCATTTTGGCCTTGTGCCACATTGTGCACCATAGTACAAATAAATATCGCCATGACGAGATAAGACAAGCTTTGTGCCCGATCCTGCGCAAATAGGGACTGGGTAAAAATTGACCAATGAGCCGAGTGTACACGCTCGGGTTTACCATGTAAAATAACTGACCTTGTGTTGCAATTCGTTCCAGTGGTGGGTAATTACCCAGGTGTTCTGCGAACCAGATGAATAAGATCAAAGTGTAGTATCTGTTCGCGGATTACTCACTGAATGGTCGCCTATGGGGCCGGGATTCCTTCTCCGATACAGGCCGGCGGCAGGGATTCGTCCATGCGCTGGTAGTATCGTGGCTACGTCTGACCAGCTATGACCAGCTTGGACAAGCTATGACCAGCTAAGACCAGCCAAGACCAGCTATGACTAGCTAAAGCCAAAGCACTGCGACCCGGGTGAAAACTCGGGTCCATTCCCCCTCCCTTCCCACGTTAAACTCCTACCTTGTGTCACAACCTGGCCCTGTGGGAGGTCAAGTAAATCCCGTGTAGTATCTGTTCGCAGATTACTCACTGAATGATCGCCTATGGGGCCGGGATTCCTTCTCCGATACAGGCCGGAGGCAGGGATTCGTCCCTGCGCTGGTAGTATCGTGGCTACGTCTGACGAGCTCTGACCAGCTCTGATCAGCTTGGACAAGCTATGACCAGCTAAGACCAGCCAAGACCAGCTATGACTAGCTAAAGCCAAAGCACTGCGACCCGGGTGAAAACTCGGGTCCATTCCCCCTCCCTTCCCACGTTAAACTCCGACCTTGTGTCACAACCTGGCCCTGTGGGAGGTCAAGTAAATCCCGTGTAGTATCTGTTCCAGCAGCAGCCAACCGCTTGTCTATCGCTCCTGACATCAGCAGCAGCTCCAGTTAGCTACTTATCATAATTTCCAGTTTGCTATCGGCCGTTACTCCAGCCAGCGTCTGCCACTCCAACCATCTCCATTTGGCCTCCAGCTTCTGACGTTCCAGCCATCTCTAGCTCATGTCGCTCCAGCCATCCTTGCCAACGATGTGCAATAAACTGATCACGAAACTATCTTTTTCAGGACATCCGCTCTCTAGCGACCATAAAACTGTCCTCAAGGCAACGCTATTTCTCACCCTCTACATGAGCCTTGCCTGTTCACACTAACATTATTTTTGTTTATGCATTTTTCTTTAACAAAAATAAATTTGGCAATATTTATTTTTACTCAAGTCTTTGCTTTGTTGTTGTCTTCCGTCATTCAATGTTTGTTTGCAGGCCAATATGCCATCTGCAACAAAGTGATGACCTACAACGTGAATGTCGCAGAAAAAAGTGATTATTTGAAACAAAAAACACTGTATCCACTATGGCTTCAAACAAAGATACAGCTGAGATGTCAGTCAGTAGGTCATCACCTAACCCATACAACGAGGTCAGCTCCCAAAATGCAGCTTTAAGCGATATTCACTGCCCGGAGAATCACCTCTCAAAGATCCAAGCCCTGCCATCAAACGTAGTCAACAAGGTAGTGGACAAACTTGAAAATATCTTGGAATCAGAGCCATACACGAACTTATAAGTGCAATTATCAAGAGGACTGGACGCTCTGGTGAAGAGTTACTCCACAAACTTTTCACCTAAACCAATGGAGGTGACAGGACCCTGACCCAGCTACCTGGCTTTATGAGAAGCCGTTTAGGCCAACACACTGTGGCAGAACCCATCCTCCATATTCTGTGGATCAACAGACTACCAACGACTGTGGCACAGATACTTGCACTAATGGTTGAAGATACACATCCCCTGGATAAACTGGCTGACATTAGTAACAGGATTTTTGTCACATGCAATTGGGAAGTCAACTCGCTGACAAAACTAACCTGGCTGTTGGTCTCAAGAAGGACCTCCAATCTGTGGTTGACTGGGACAGGAAATGGCTGGTAAACTTTGATGCCTCAAAAACAAAACTGCTCTCATTTACCCACCACAGAGAACCCCTCCCTGCCTCCCATTAGAATGCCTGATGCTTAACTCCATGAGAGCACCTCTCTGCGACTGCTTGGTCTCACGGTGTCTGCTTACCTAAGATGGAACAAATACATTGAATCAATAGCTTCATCTACCGCAAGGAAAATTGGTTCTATGTGTCACGCCAGAAAGTTTTTCTCGCCTGAGTCCATCCTTCAAATCTATGAATCAACCGTCCGTCCTTGCATAGAATATTGCCGTCATATAAGGTTTTGAAGCCCCCACTGTTCATCCCAAGGTCCTCAACAAATCCTGAGATGGATATGCAATGTGGTTGGTTCTGGTCAGGCAGCTCGCCTACAGTCACTCTCTCATAGACATGCAGTTGCTTCCCTCTGTCTTTTCTACAAGTACTTTCATGGTAACTACTTCAACTAGCTATTTTCGCTGGTTCCCAAACTGCATGAATTTAAGCGTGTTACTAGGTTGGCATCTCAGTCTCACCCTTTCTCTGTCTCTTTCATGTCTCGCACTTCCCATCTGTGAAACTTCCTTCCTCTTACTTGCTTCCCTGACAGTTATAGTCTTCAAATATTCAAATGTAATGTCAATCGACATGCCTTGATCTAATTCCCTGTCCTTCTCTTCATCCTTTCCTCAATCACGTATCTTTACTCTTGCTCCCACTCTCTTTAACATGTTACATGTTAGTGGCACTCCCGCCTTGCTTGGGGTGAAATGCTTAAAAAAACACAAATAAAAGGCTCACTGCATGAAGCACATGAACTTGTCAACAGACACGCAGCACATTGAAAAGGCATTAACTGACATGCAGAAGTAAATGTAAGAGATACAACTTATCCTGAGCAAATCAAGAAACAGATCTCTAGTTCAAAAGACACCAGGTTGCAAATATATAACCCCCTCTCTTCCTGCACATGTCTTTTAGGCTTCGTTGGTCTAGTCTTGTTTTTTGTTGACATGCAGCCACTCAGTTCAGACCCTGTTTGTTCCAATACCTCAATCTTCACACACCTATTGGATAAGGAGAGTTCCAAACTGGTTTAGGGATTGGTGCCAGTATAAGTTGTCAATTGTCCACTTTTGGTTCTTCAAGTGTTGTGATTCTTGCTGATGAAGAAAGTTATCTTTCTTCTTTTAGCCAATAAGCTGCAGTAAACTTCTTGTTGATGACCGGGCTGACTGGAAATAGGGTCAAACTCTCAGCAAAGAAATAATAATGCTGGTTTTGGTTAAATATTGACAATTTAATGAAGATGAATAAAATAATTTACAATCGGATGTATTTGGCATCAATTAACACAAAAATAGAAAGACTGGGTGGTAGCAGTGGTGCACACAGCCAATGTTGTTTGTTCTATGTATGGGACAAAATCAACAGTTGAAAGTTTCTTGTGGCCACAAAAGCAGTGATCAGTGTGATAGCCCCTACAAATCGTCATGCCCTCAAACCTGCCTTGTTTAAGCTCCAAGCAGCTTCCACATAGTCTTATGTTACAAAGACTCTCACCTTAAACGTTCACATGCGACATGATTTTACATGGTCATTTACTCAAGCCAATGTCAGGACACTCGCACTCGGAGCAGATTTCTTGGCACATTTTAATCTGTTGGTGCAGGTGAATATAAGAAGCCTGTCAGACAATACAACAAGCATCTGTATTACTGGTAGCCACACACGTTACAACACAACAGGAATTAGTGTCACAACTGCGAGTTCATGGACATATTGGATCAGTGCACAGAAATCCACACAGGCATTTGAGGATTATATTGATTCAGAAAAACATCAAGCACAGCACCACATCAGAACAACTGGACAGCCTGCAAGTTCTCACCCACAACAATTGCTGCCACACAAATATGACTACGCGAAGAAAGATTTCCAGAAAATGTTAAGCAAAGACATTATCTGTTCATCAGACAGCCCATATATCTCGCCACTACACTTGGTTCCAAAAGCCGAAGGCACAGATTTCCGAGTATGCATCGATTACAGGAAAGTCAACTCTTCAGCCATCTCTGATTGCTACCCAGTCCCTCATATCCATGACTTTGCATCAGGACTACAGGGTACCTACATTCTCTAAGATCGACCTAACCAAGGGATACCACCAAATCCCTGTGGCTATGGACAACATCCCTAAAACATTGGTTACCACAACATTTGGCCTATACGAATTTGTAAAAATGCCATTCAGCCTGATGAATACCGTTCAATATCTATTCCAGCAGCAGCTGTCTGCCTGACCACATCTTCAACCCATCAGCAGCAGGTCCAGTTCCAGGTAGCCAGCCATCATTACTCCAGCTCCTACTGCTCCAGTAATCCTTACCAATGATATAATATAAGCTGTTCTTTAGTGGCCACAAAACTGTTCTTATCATAACAATGGTATTTATCACCCTCTACATTTAACAAAAATAAGCTTGGCAATATTTATTTTTACTCAAGACTGTTTATGTTTGTTGTTGTTTTCCACCATTCAATATCTGTTTGCGGGGCCAGTATACCACCCACAACATGACTATAAACCTTTAGAATTCCTATTTAATTATAGGACGTTTCTTCCTAAGGTAATGTCTTCTAGAATTCTATGATGGGTCTTAATGTTAATGGTGTTTGACTTCAATATTGTGTACGTGAAAGTCAGTACCATTCCGCATCAGACGCTTTGTCAATATTGTGGTTTATTACTTCTGAAAGTGAAAAAGAGGAAGAAAAATTCAAAGATTCTTTGTTACATTGGGTCAAAACTTATATTTTATTGATAGGCAAATTAGTTGAGAATACAAAGTGAGATCCCATATTGAACAGTATTCAGGATAAAAAATAATAAGCAATGCAAAAGTGCAAAATTATAATAAGTACATGACAATGTTCATTGCAGAATAAGGTCTACACAAAGGAGATTACGGCTAGAGTCATAATGACCAGGCTATTCTAGAGATGCAGAAAAATACATAAAAAGGTGTATGTCAGAACCAGCTTTCAAATGCCACTTGTTCTTTTGTCCAAATAAATTCCACATTCTTTTTTCTTAAAGCAGCAAAGAGTTCTATCAATTCAGAGTGTCACTCTACATATTGTCTGCAGAAATTTATAAATCCTAAGAAAGCTCCCAATTATTTTTTATTCTTAAGTACTTTAACTTTTAATATTTTGTCAATTAACAATTGGTCTGGTGATATGCCTTTATTATGGAATATCTCAATAATGATATTTTTTAGTGTTGTGCACATATTTTCTTTTGCTAATTGTTAATCTAGAATTTTTTAACTTTTTAATAAAATTTTAGTGTAATGTTCCTGACTCACAGAAAGTAGTATGCACTCAACTGCTTCATGGGTAATAGCCATAGCTATTTATAGTTCTTGTAACTTCATATGAAAATGAGTCAACTCAAGTACTTTAGGCAGTAAGAGTATAGGCCCCTTCAAAATTGATGGTAGTTAAAATAAGTGCCAAGAATTATTGTAAGCTCTTTTCCAAGACATTTTTGCATTAATCCAAAATGCTTTAATCTAAAGAGCATATTCATACAAGATAATGCTCCTACACATTCTGCAAAGCTGACAATTGCCCACTTTACCAAAAATTATTTCAAAGGCATCAAATTAATGTAATGTAACACCCAGCCTCTCCAAATCCAATAGAAAATTTGTTGTCTATCATTAAAAGAGATGTACATAAAAATAGAAAATAATATTCATGCTGAGAAGATATTTGAGAAGCAATAAAAGAAATGTTTAGAGTAATACAAAATAATATCAGATTAAAAAGTCCATTTAAAAATTAATGTTGTTTATGTTTTTTGGGTATTAAAATGAAGCCTGCAAGTATAGATTTACTGAAGTTGCAACAGCTTACTTACTATATCACATTGAAACACCAGTTCTCATACGATCACTGAAGTTAAGTAATGTCAAACCTGGCAATTACCTAGATTGGTGACTACTTGGGAATACCAGGTGATGCAAGCTTGGATGTGCAGGTGGTGATGATGAATCAGAATTGGAAATCAGAAAGCCAACATTCAATTCCAGAGTGTGAGTTCTATACCCGGTTAAGGCAGTGGAGAACTTTCAGAGGGAAAAATTAACAGGAGATAACTGATAACTGACATCCATTAAACATGGCATGTGGAACTAGAACAGTCTACCCCAGTGAGTGAAATAACGGGTTCAGTTCAACATTCCAACCACCTGAAGAAGGCCTGAGTGTACAATGGCCGAAATGTTGTAATAAATATGGTGACAAAGATGAGGACAATAGTCTGAATAATGTAAATAGAAGAAGGCTGGAGTGTACAGAAAATGATATATGGAGGAGAAAAGAAAATTCTGGTAGTTTTTATTTTTATGTTGTCTGGTTTTTATTGGTTAAGCAAGACCTCATATGTATTGGTTCTGTCAAGCAACGTTTGTATGTATAATTCAACATACAAATACTACAAGTCATAAATAAAAATACCCACTAGATGCACACAGTATATCAACCAAATTTCATATAGACCAACTAGAATTGTGATATACAGACAAGAATTACACACACAATCATTGCTTGACAAATGCACATGTGATCTTGCATAACCAATGGAAACCAAACAACACAAAAATAAAAAATACCAGAACTTTCCTTTCTCATTCACATTTCATTTTCTGATGAAACGTAAATAAAATCAAAATTAAATTTATAAATGTTTCTTATTTATTCCTTATCCTGTCATTCTGTCGGATTCTGATTCATATTTGATCATTATTTGATTTTCAATTCATATATATATATATATATAATAAAATACTTATAGTGTTATATATATATATATATAATAAAATACTTATAGTGATGTATTTATATATATATAATAGTGTCATATATAGTCAAATAGTTATAGTGTTTTATATATATATATATATATATATATATATATATATATATGTATGTATGTATGTATGGATGTATGTATGTTTAAATTACACTGTGTCACTATTTATTTTGTTCTCTCTCTCTCTCTCTCTCTATATATATATATATATATATATATGTATATATATATATATATATTATTTTCACTGCAATTTGATCTCATCTGATATTTATGTTGTGGTTTGATCATTGGAATGAAGTGGACTGTTTCAAAATGGAAATAATTTTTCTAGTTTAAGATGAAAATAAATTAAGCCTTTTTTTAAATTCTTCTCTGTGCATTAACCATTAGTCCCTATCCAGATCCATTTTCAACATTATTTCTGCCTTGCATTTAACTTGTTGTGTGATGCAAAATGTTGTGAAAAGCATGAAATGAGTAGAAATTAAGAAAAAAAACAAAAAAAAAACGACAAAAAGCAAAATAAGTGTCAAAGTATACCATTTGATTTATGGAAATGAACCTGTTTGTTTGGGAGCACCAAGAGCAAGGGATTTTCTCCCACCAGAATTAGTCAGGGAGTTTTGATTCCTTCATCATGAATGCCTTGTTAAGTGTGGAAATGACTTTCAGTCAATCGTGAGAACTTTAATGATCTCTTTTCATAAACTTTCTTTTGCATTGTCTTTGTTAAATTTTGCTTGAAATACATTGCTTGAAGTCTATTACTGGACTTAATTCCCTTCACTGATTCTTTGCATTGGATCATTTCATTACTCTCTAGAATATCGTATTTGGATATGTATTTTGGCAAACATGCCACACTAAAAATGGTGACACACAGTCTTTAGTCATTTGGTTAGACTTGGAGAAGTGCTTTAGGCAAAAAGAATTTCAGCCACAAACACACACATACACACATGTACACACACACACACACACACACACACACACATATATATATATACATATATATATATATATATATATATATATATATATATATATATATATATATATATATACATATATATATATATATATAATACAAGACTGTCAATGTACTATTGTCAATTTTTTTATTAAACTGTTTTTTTGTGTAGAAATTGTCCATATTTTGAAGGGCTTTCAGCTAATATATTTGGCATTTTGGTTATACTACAATATATATGTATATTTAGGCAGTATATCTTCATTCAAGGTTGTTTCATTAAATAATATAGACATATTATGTCTATTTATTTTTATAATAATCCTTTCCAGTTCATTAACTTCTTGTTGAGTTAAAATTCATCAAAGAATGTGCTGTATTTTTTTAACCCAAGTACTTTCAATCTCTTTAAATCATTCCCAGGGATGAATTGCAAAAACAAACTTAATGTAACTGTGATCATTGTGATGGTGATTTTTTTGTAATCAAGTATGAAACCACTCTGTTATAATAATTTTAAAATTTACTGTTGTAGTTACAATGTTTTGTAAACAAGCATTCACAGTGCAAGGGAGATAACCAGAGATAGTAAAATGCAACATGTTGTTAAATGTTGTTAAGATGTTGTTAAAATCAATTTTAAAACACTACTATACACTTGTAATAAATTTTGTTCAGTGTTGGTTGGTAACTTTTAATATAGAGGGTCTTGAGAATTTGAAGTTTTTGGTTATTATTTTCATGGTGTAGTATATTGGTGTTGTCTTCACATATACCTCATATATATATATATATATATATATATATATATATATATATATATGGTGATTTTTACAAATTTATAGACAGGATACAGAATTGGTTTGCAGATTAATCAGGTAAATTACAATAAGGGTAATAGTTAAGAATATTTATAGTATTTATACTATACTACCTGAAAATAAAAGTGACTACAAATACAAATTTGACATATGTATATACATATATATATTTATTTATGTATGTGTGTGTGTGTGTGTGTGTGTGTGTATGTGTGTGTGTGTGTGCCTACATATATACATACAGGGTGCGATGTACAAATAGTCATCTAAATTACAGAAAAATAAAAATAACACTGACATCTCATTTCAACAGATATATTTACCAAAATTACAGAAAAATATCTTGAAATACTAAAGAGTGAATTTATTCAATAAAATTGTCATTGGCTTCAGCCACAGACTCCAGATGACTTCGGAATCTCCTGTATATCTCCTGGACAGTCTCCTTATTTAAGTTGGTGAATGCTGCCATAATACATGCCTTTAGTTCATCTTTGGTGTGTTAAAAGGAGTTTAGTTGATCTCTTGCACAACTGTGCCCCACACATAATAATCAAGGGGGTTGCAGTCTGGGGAGTTAGGTGGCCAGATATAAGAGGTGATGTGGTCAAAATAATGATCTAACAGCCATGGCTGGGTTCTCTTGCTTGTGTGACATGGTTCAGCAGCCACCCTCTTATCTCAGCACTTAACTCCTCACTTGATGTAGGTTTCCATGTTGAGTCTGAGGTTCTCACCAACAAATTCAGGAGTTCTTTTCTTATCAGAACAATCCGAGTGATTTTTTTGAGCTGTCATTGTAATCACCATTAGACTCATCCAACTCTTTCCAAATCCTCTGCACTGTCCTCAGATTGACACCCAAACACTCTGAAATGTTTATATTGGAGCTTCTGAAGTGAATGTCTAGTAGTACAGCATGCTGTTTTCAAACTTTTGGCAGAATGAATTGCATCAATGTGCTCTTTTTCTAACAGACGGCACCCAACTGACCCTACTATACCATGCAGTTGACAAAAACAAACAATGCACACACACACACATATATATATATATATATATATATATATATATATATATATATATATATATATATATATATATGAATAAAGGTTGATGTGAATGGTAATATATATCAGATGCATTCTTTCTAGTGTAGTCTTGATCCCTTTAACCATTACACTTGACATCACTGTGGACTATTTCAAATTTTCAGTTATTTAAAATACCAGTAAACCAACAGAATCTTGCCTTCCACACTGATAACACATGGCTCTTGATAATGACTGAGACAGTTGAAAGTATCTGAAGCAAGACAACAAGACAGATATAAACTTTGGACAGTTTATCCACAATTTTGAACCTGATAGCCAACAACTTATTCAAAATTGGGAAAATAAAATAAGAATTTAAACAGACAGCTGACATTGATTGGCTGAATTCCATAAAACTTGTTTGGATGAATACTTGCTGCCTAAATATAATTTACACACACATGAAGCTTATGATACAAATATTGATTATAATATATGATATAATGATACCATATTGTTTCAGTCTATCTTTTTCTTTCCTTAATTCTCATATTTCTCTGCATTTTTGATGCTATTTTTATAATTTTCAAATGGAAAATTAAGATAGTTACTTACTTTTTTCTATTTATTAAAATTTAAATAGAATAAAAGACAAATATTGGTTTCACACCAAGTTTTTATTCAAAGATTTTAAAAGCTAAAGTTAAAATCTTTGGCAATATTTAATATCTTCTTACACCAATTGCAGAAAGAAAAGAAATTAATAATCAACACCAAATTAATGCATAAACAAAAACACATTTTTTTATTTTTAAATATCAATCGATGAAAGAATTAATGTAAAAAAGAAATGTAAAAAAAATAATATAAAATTTTTTTAAAATAATGTAAAAAAATAAATATAAAATTTTTAAAAAAGTAAAATTAAATAAAAAATTTTTAAAAATGTGAAAGTAAATAAAAATTTCTAAAAATGCAAAAAATAAATAAAAAATAAAAAAATAATGTAAAAAAATAATATGAAAAATAAAAAACGTAAAAAATAATGTAAAAATAACAGTAGAGGAACAAGATAAAAAGTAAAAAATTCTCAAAAATATAATGAAAATTCAGGGAAATATGAAAGAAAAAAGATAAACTAAAAAGCATGAAATATAACTCTACCAACAAAAAAGAGGAAGATTAGAATACAAGGAAAGATTTTTGAGAATTAAAAAAATAAAAAAGGTAAAATCTCTTAGAAATTTTGGATGCAAATCGTATACAAAAATAATAATTTTTATAGAAATTTAATTTCAGAAAAACAAAAAGAAGAATTAATTGAAAAAAAAGGAAATAAAAATTATATTTATTTACTTAATAGGGTAGTGCAATTTATTAATAGGGTAGTGCAAAAATGCCAACAAAAATAAATGCAGAGGAGATGGAAAATGTTGCAAATAGGAGTAAAAGAAAGTTGATGAGGAAAGTGAGTGTGTGAGGGGGTGAAACAGGATGGGGAGAGTGAGTGCGGCAGTGGTGAATGCTGAGGAGGGGGACGGGGTAGCCCAGGTAGTGGAAGAGGTCTAGAGGAAAATGTAGTGAAAACAAAGTGGATAGGCAGAGCATAAAAAAAATAAAATGAATGTAAAATTCAAATAAATAAATAAAAAAAGTAATATAAACAAAAAGATTAAGAACAAAACATGCATATATATATATATATATATATATATATATATATATGTACATATTTAATGTATGTCTGTATGTAAAAAAAAAAAATCCTAATTCAAACAACACATGGACACAATCAATTGATTTTTTTTCCCATTAGATTTTGTTTGTCTGTTCCCAAATTCTGGCCATATGATTCCTCCACCTGCAGGACAAACTTCCTCAGAAAACTCTGAAAAGAAAATACAAAAATAAATAAATAATTTTTTAGTTTTTCTCCCCACAAAATGGTTACATTTTCTTTTTTCTATACCTTTAAACAAACAAGTAGCGATAAAAATATGTCTGCTATAGCTAACAGCAAGCATGAAATTACACCATTTCGTTTTTTTAATCTGCACAAGGAGCTTATTTTTTTTTATTGGTTTATTTGTTGTTGTTGTTGTTGTTGAATGTCACATTATGTGTGCCATTTCAAGAATAATAATGCAACATAGAAGCTTGACTAGAATCACAGGCAAATGTAATATTGTCCAAAGAACACCTGACACAGGAAAAATTATCCATTCACAGATATAATCAGAAAAGAGTGCCTGAAGAATATCAAGCTTTAACTTTCATTTTATTAAAGAACAAAAGAGTCCCAATTCCTTTTTCATTCTTTAAGATTAACAATGGTTCATTTCTATGAAAAGAAATTTCATATGAAGGAACCAGATTTATAAGACCATTTAACATAAGCTGCAATTTCTTTAGAATTGTATGAATATAAGTTATTTTCATGAAGAGTAATATGTGGGAGAGTTTTTTGTAATTGGTAGATAATAAATGCAACTGAAGTGAGAGATGGATGTAGGAATGTTTTGGGAAGGCAAAAATAGAACGAGAAGGGGGAAAGTGGAAATGTTCTTAATGAATTGAGAAAAGAAAGAAGCAAGTAAAAAGTTATTGGATCATAGATGATATGCAAAAATAGAAGACATGTTATGAAATATGGAAAAAGAAAAAGAAAAAAGAATTAGGAAAATCAGACAGAAAAAAGATAATTTTTTAAAAAGTGGATAAAATGACGTCAGTAAATGAAACTTTGAAGAATTTAGAAAAAAAGATGAATTAAAGAAAGAATAACATGACAAAATTAAACTGTAGAAAGAAATGAAAAGAAAGGCATAACAAAAATATTTGTTGAAAGAATGAAAGTAAAAGAAACAAAAAGAAAAAATTAGGAAATAAAAAGACAAAAAGAAAGAAAAAAGAAATTGAGAAAAATATAAGAAAAGACATAAAAGAATGAAATAAAAAAAGCCTATGAAGGAAGAGAATGAAAAAGAAAATTAGAAAGAAATGGGAAAAGAATTAGAAGAATGAAATAAAAAAATGAAGAAAGAGAGCAAAAGAAAATGAGAACAAAAAAAGAAAAGAATTAGAAGAAGAATGAGAAAAGACTATGAAGAATGAGAACACAAAGGAAAACAAGAAAGAAAATAAGACAAAGAAGAAGAATGAAATAAAAAAACTATGAAAAAAGAGGACAAAAGAAAATGAGAAATAAAATAAGAAAAGATTGAGAAGAGTGAAATAAAAAAAGACTCTGAAGAATGAGAATGAGAAAGAAAAGAATGAAAAGAATAATGAAATAAAAAAGACTTTGCAAAAAGGGAATGAGAAAGAAAATAAGAAAAGTATGAGAAGAATGAAATAAAAAAGGTTCAAAATAAAAAGAATGAAGAAGAAAATGAAAATGAAATTAAGAAAAGAATGAAAAGAAGAATGAAATGAATAAATAAGACTATGAATAAAGAAAATGAAAAAGAAAATGAGAAAGAAAATAAGAAAAAATTAGAAGAAGGAAAAGACTAAATGCTAGTGGCATGCAACCCAGTGGCAGATTGGTGGCTTGCATGTAGGGTGACTGAGAGAAACAATAATTTTGATATTTAAAAGTTTTACTCCATAAATTTTTATTATATTTATAGTCTGAACATTCAAATATTATTTGTCTTTATTTCATGAAATATGAAGGAAACATTTATTAACTATTTCAAAATTTTTAGTTCCGGTTCTTTGGTACCTTTAGTGCTGGTTCTCTGGTACCTTTAGTTCTGGTTCTCTGGTACATTTAGTTCTGGATTTTTGATTATCTTAAGAGACTCAAACAAACAATAATGCTTGAAATATATATTTGACAAACTAATTTCACACTTTCATTTTGTATTGAAATATAATTCTGAAACTGACAAAGATATTTACTAAAGAATTTAATTTGACAGCAGTAAACATTATAAAGCAAAACTCTGAACTGTAGTATCTAGTAGAACTTTTAAATCGCCATAATCTATTTCCTTCAAAAAGCTCATACTTTTGACAGTAAATCATTAAATATTTCCTGCTCTCAGGGACTATTTTTTAATGTAACACTGCTTGCTACATAAAATTTACATTTGAATATCTTTGGGAATACCAGTTTCTAGCTCTGCTAAGTGATCAAATGTTTTTCATGTCACTTCAGTCAACAAATATCTACATTTTGAGCAATTCCCTCACTTTGCCACCACTCTAGCTTCCTTTGGACCTTTCTTTATAAATATTTTCATGTTAATTCTTCTGATGAGCCTTCCTTTTTGGTACCTCATTTTCAAGAATTTAAGCATAGTATTAGATTAGAAGCTGGATCACACCATTTTCCTGTTGTTAATAATTGTTAGATGTAACTGTAATTTATCTACTATCTATATTTCTCATGTTGTCTGTCTGTGTGTCTGTCGTGGGTGTTGTTACCTCGCCCAGGCTGCATTTCTCACCCGATTTCGATGCGGTTTTCACCACAAGTTTGCAAATGGCTGCCGTAAGGACATGACGGAGCCGATTTTTGAGTTCGGACTCAGGTTCCGAAAAAATCAATAATCGAAAAAATCTACTTACAGAAGGAATGATCGCATTTCAACCAAATTTGACACCATCTTAGAGTCTACCATTAGAAGTGTTGTCCAGAAGTTTAATGACCATGGACCCCTAAACAGCGCGGAAAATCGATAAAACCCAAAAACCGATACGCCCAGATTGCGCCTGAACCGCATGTCGGTTTTTAGCGAAAACCGACCGGATTTATGAGGAGGCCATTGGGAGTCACCATGTGAAGTTTCAACTCTGAGCACCCCCAAACAGAGTGCAAATTGACAATCGGTCAACCCTTAAAAATGTTTTTCCTAAATGCAGATTAATTTAAGGTCAGGCAATGCGCGGGAAGAAACAGGTCAGTGCGTGCAGTGGAGTAGAATAAAACATTTGACCTCAAATTCTGGAATGGGTGCAGGGCCATTGAAATTCGGCTTTTTCATCCTTGCTACCAGGTCTGACTTTGAGCCACAAATGACATATTCGACTTTGTCAACACTTTTGCTTTAATCGTCGCATCTTACCAAAATAAGCTCTTCCTTTATTCGCGTCTTTACTGAAAAAAAAAAACCCCTGCATACGTGCTGAGTGAAAATGGTTCCGCCCCAGCAGTCCATTTTCCAATTTTTTAAACCGTTTCCCTTAGCTCAGGCCGCATCCCAGACCTGAGGAGGAGTTTTTGCGCTAAAACAGCAGGGCTTCCTCCCAATACATTTCAAAGCTAATGCCGGCAAACAGTTAGCGGCTCTTCGTTGTCGCACAAACCAAACGAGCAAACGCTTCATTGCAGCTCCTTGCATTCTCATCACCGGCATCACGTGCGTTAGAACCAAGCTGCCTGTGCAGCAGGCAGCTTGACCCCGTTTACGGCCAAGCCTTGCGCTTGCCAAATCATGCGTGTGCGTGAATGCGCGCTAGCATCTTCCATTTTACGTGAGCTCATTCACTGGTCTAAGCCATGGCCACTGTCCAGGCTACACCAATCAATGACAAGTCACGCTCCCTTTAAATACCTTCAGCGTGGCTGCATCCGCACTCACGTCTTGATTTGATCGCCATTAACGCATCTGTCCTTGGATTAATTGACAGCTTCCTGCTACCGCAAGTTACCTATTTGCTTAATCGTTTGCATTACCCATTTTATCCCCGCGTGCTGCCTCTACTGCGCAGCCCAGTCCATCTTAGCGTTCCATACCTATTTCTACCTTTTCGTAGTTCAGTTTTGCTATTAGACAGTTAACTGCTGTCGCAAGTTACTTATTTACTCAATCGTTTGCCCAACCTATTTTACCTCCACGTTACAGTTTTCGCTGTAAGTTGAAGTGTACTGCCTTAACCACGTGGCCCAGTACACCTCAGTACTTCACTGTCTATTTGCTTAAATGTTTGCATTACCCATTTTATCTACGCGTGCTGCTTTTACTGCGCAGCCCAGTCCATCTTAGAGTTCCATACCTAATTCTACCTTTTCGTAGTTCAGTTTTGCTATTAGACAGTTAACTGCTGTCTCTTCTACCTTTACTACGCGGCCCAGTACACGTCAGTGTTTCACTACTTTTTAACCTTCAACGCTTCAACGTTTTGGCTGCGTAACCTCTTCCTACAGCGACGTTTTCGTGCTGTCAGAAAGCACGGCCCATAGCTAAGAGAAGCTTTTTCCATACCACTCAACTGCATTTTTAGTTTTCGTATACAACGAGGTTGCACCACTTCAGCTTCGGCATCAACTTCTATTCGCATTCTTACACAGCATTTCTACAACCCTTCAAATGGCTCCTACACGATGAACATCAGCAACTGAAGACCCCTAACACCGTTAACGTTACACATGCAGAACAGGCGACTGTGGAGGAGCACATAATAACTCGAGTTACAGATGATCATATAGCGTCTACTTCAACCCCTGCTTTGCACTCTTCTGTGTGCCGTGGCGATGACCAACCCAGCAGCTCTGCAAAGGCTGCAAAAACACCCAGGCGAGGCAACTTTAGCAGGCGTTCTAAAAAAAGCCTCACCAGCTAAGGGGAAACGGGAGCAGGATTCCATTGAGTGTGCCTCCTTGGGGAAGAAGCGACTGGCGTCTGCTTCAACCTCTGCTTTGCACTCTTCAGAGTGCCGTGGCGATGACCGACCCGGCAGCTTTGCTAAGCGTGCCAAAATACCATGGCAAGGCAACCTGAGCAGGCGTTCTAAAAGAGCCTCTGCGGCAAAGAGAAAGCGGGAGGAGGAAACCAAGGTAGAGGCCTCTTTGAGTATGTTTTGTCACATGAAACGCTTGGTGAGCGAACTACCATTTGTACTGCAAATCAGTTTACACATATTTGTTGAAAAGTAAGAGGAAACTACCTAAACGCTTGCAAGACAACAAAAAAGCGGCTTTATCACAAGCGCTTTTGCGGTCTCGACAGAGCCCGCATCGAAAAGCTACTCGCAATGCAGCCGACGCCACTGCAACTTCCATTCGACGGTGCCAGCATACCACGCCTGAGAAAACCACACGTAACGCAGTGAAAGTTGCGGCAACGTCCATTCGACAGTCCCATGAATCCATGGCTGAGAAAACCGCACGCCATGTAGCCGACACCGCTGCAACTTCTGCTGCAAGGGCGTCGGAATGTTCTGCGCAAAAGCACACAAGGCAGCAATGCGATACAATTTCAACTTCCACTGCTAGAGCTGTAGAATGACCTACTGAAAAGCTTGAAAGGTTGCAGACTGATAACCAGCGCCGCCATGCACTGCGAGGACTCTGTAGCCCACCAAAGCAGTTTTGGTTTAAGCTGGCGTTCAACTATGAGCCAGTTTTGAGGCTTTCCGGTCGCAAAGACCTCCAAATAGGATTCATGTCAGTTGTCTGTGGGCATTGCAATGCCAAAAAATGGCCTGGAGAGTCTGCAGGTTTGTGTTGTTCAGACGGTAAGGTACAGTTGCCACCTTTTCAAGAGCTACCTGCTCCGTTGAAAGCTCTGTTGGAGGGTTCCAGTCCAGACTCCAAACATTTCCTCACAAAAATCAGACAGTACAATTGTGCCTTCCAGATGACTTCTTTTGGTGGTAATTCCTTCCGCGAAGTCGGTTGGAATCCCACCTTCAAGGTTCTAGGTCAGGTTTCTTTTGCCGGAAACTACCATTGATTCGGCCTTTCTACAAATATACTTCATAGCTGACTACAATCAACAGGCTTATGCCCACATGGCAAAGAGCACTCCTTTAAAGGCAAGGAAGGGCAAAAATATTTTAAGTCAAGTGATAGCGATTGCTGTATGAGTCGTACGATTTTTTAATCAAGCACGGGCAACGCCAGGCCATACTGCTAGTATTCTAATAGTTTCTTCTTCTGCAATTCTCTCTTGTGGAATTCTCTTCTGGCTTCCTGCTTCCGTATCAACTATGATATTAAAAAATTTAAATGTAGCATCAATCACCATTTTTTTCTCCTTGAAACCTATTCTTTTATTGTACTCTCTTTCATTCACAGTAACCTTATTGCTCTTATTGCTTTGCTTGGGGTGAAATGATTTTAAAATAATTATGTTCTTGATCAAAGTCATATTCTTTAACATCAATTTTCAATTTAAAAAGTAATTTATTTTTTTAATATGAAATTTCTCAATAACATTTTGTACTATAATAAAATATGCACTTCTGGAATTCATTTTGAAGATACTCTGTGGTAAATTCTCCAAACATGAAAAAATTAAACCAAATGTTAATTAATGTCTACAAATATCATTCAAAACATTGCATGTCTGTTTAAAAGCTAAACTATTGTTCTATGTCCATGATTTAATTCTTTTTTCTTGCTTTTCCATCAGCAAGAACTCAGGAAAGATAATGCTTAACCCTAAACCTGAAGAGGTCAACATTGTAGTGAATGGGATAACATCATACCAGGGAAACTGTCCTACAAAGCAGTAGTCCTTAAGAAGAACCTGTCTGAGTGAGACTTACTTGCTAAAGCATTTTGAAGGGAATGGAGGTAATTCTCACTTGTTTACATGGTATGACAGGTTCCAGTTGTAAAGGGACATGGCTGGGGGGGGGGACTAAGGAATGTAGCTTGTCAGCAATAGAGTAGAGAAAGGTTTGCAACATTTCATCTGTGGGAAAGGGGTTTGTATATAGTGGAAAATTGAATTCACAATTGCTCTTCTCCTAGATTGGTTGCCAACAAAGACTAGAGAGCTCAGTTTGCTCTCCTATTTAACACATAACTGGGGAAAATCATCTTCTATTGGAAACAAAATCTTAGATAGTTTTGGGATTACTTTATCCAAATAAAACAATGTTAATAAAAAATCCTCAAAAACTTTCACAAAGTAAACTCTCTTTTAAGCACACACAGATACACACACAAAAACACATTTGTATACATATATATATATATATATATATATATATATATATATATATATATATATATATATATATATATATATATGTATGCAGGTATGCAGAAAAATAGGAAAGAACATGTTAGGTAGGTAATCCGGTGTTCCTTAGTATTTTGCTTTTATTTTCAAAAAGACAGTGCTCCATACAGAAGTAGAGCTTATATTATAATATTTTTTGTTTTTAAAAATATGATTCCTTCGCTACATAAGAGTTCTCATGTTTCAAAAGCAAGAGCTGAGACCCCTAACATAAGTTTTGAGTTAAGGTGCCTGGACCACCCAAATTCCCAAATTCTCGCTTGACAAGGAAGCGGGTCCAGGCACCTTAATTCAACTTAATTTCAAAAATTATGTTAGGGGTCTTGGCTCTCGCTTTTGAAACTTGAGAACTCTTATGTAGCGAAGGAATCATATTTTTAAAAACAAAAAATATTATAATATATTATATATATATATATATATATGGATGCAATGGTCAAGATCAAGCAGTTACAGTCAGTTTCATGTTTTAATACAATCTTCAGGCCATCTGGAATGAAATCTCTATGGCTTGAAGATTGCATACAGGCATGAAACAGATTGTCACCGCTTGATATTGACTCAGTGTCCACTTTTATATTTACATTATCCCTGATATTGTGCACTTTTACTCATAAATATACCATACCTTAAAACTATATTTTATCATATATATATATATATATATATATATATATATATGCATAAATTTCCTTCATATTTTTGACATAATCACACTGAGTATATAAATTCTTTTGGTTTAAAGGTGAAAATACTCCATGGCTCTTTTAACCTCTTCATATTTGGTGTATCATTTCACTTCCAGGATATGAAAATTGAGTAATCCAACAGAGCAAGGTAGAGAGAGAAGGGTGGATGAGGTAAAATTTCCCTATTCAGAGCACAAATCTTTTATTGTGTGTTTTTTGAACATGTGATCTTGTATTGTCATGCTAGAGGGATCAGTGAATTTTACTTTTAAAACAAAGACTATTGAAGAACTTTCATTGTTTTATTACAATTCAACACTTCATAACAGGTGACACCATTCATATTCCATCAAACAGAGAGCATTAGCTCCTCAGGGTGTAAACCTATTGACCAGGTTATGACATTAAGTTTACAGAGGTAGGTCATGATTGTCATATGGAACTGCTGTGCCATTTTTCATGGATACTTTTAAGACTTTCTTCATTTATGGTTAGAAAATCTTGATTATCAATTGGAGTCAGTCACCCAGAATGTGGAGAGTCTTTGAGAGTAAGATTCTACAATTATAATTGTTGCTGGCATTTCCTGACTTTATTTCCATAGAGTGCACAAACATTCCTCCCCACCTCTAAAGTTGATAAAGCATGCAGTAACTTAAATAGGTTTTATTTACACTAATTTTTTTCATGAGTCACATCAATTCAAAACGTTTTAGCTTGACATTAAATATTCCTGAAAGGAAAGAGGAAAGATAAAAAAAAATTAAGTTATATGCACAACTGTGCTTATTATAATCAAAGGACTACTTTAAATTATCAGAATAACACAAGCAATTGGACTTTCTTTCCAAATTAATATCTACAGCCAATGAACACCTCTTGTCACAAACAAATCAAAATTTTCCAAACTTGGGTGAAAAATGGTGTCTCCCACCAAGTCAGCAAGTATCAAGTAGAGTTAAATGGTGATAAAGACAAAAAGAGAAAGAAAAGAAGCGTCAGAAATACAGATACCTGATGTGACTCTCCTTCTAAACAATAACATCTCTCCCCTTCCCTACCACCTCCCACTTATGCCATTAACTCTCCTCCGTACAGGTATGGTAAAATTAAATTAAGTTTTTAGTAATATTTCATCTCTCTAGTATTGCTTTTATCTTTTTCGTGTTAGATTTAATGATTTTCATTGGTTTTGTGTCTGAACTTGTGCTCAAAGTACTTTTGTAAAAGTTTAAATAAGCAATCATCTGGGATCCAGGAACGGATTAATCCATTTAACATTGTTTTCTATGGGGGAAATTGTTTTGGTTTACAAACATTCCAGGTCACAAACAGCCTTCAAGAACAAATTAAATTTGTGAACCAAGGTTCCACTGTGTGTGTGTATATATATATATATATATATATATATATATATATATATATATATATATATATATATATATATATATATATATATATATATATATGTCATTCACAGACAGTACTGTTTTGCTGTATCACAGCTCCTCAGTGTGACTAAACTTCCGAATGCCTCAAGCCAGGATTGAAACACAACTAATTTGGTGTCAGTCAGAGCTATCTTCACTCGGTAGAGTTACACAACTAAATCTAGCGTATTGTTTTTACTAATGTAAACAAATGCCATCGGCCAAAGTGCTCCATTCATTTTACTGAAGAGCTTTGCATTAGTGCAGGTGGCTGTTGTTTATAGAATTAGCTTATCACTCAACAGTGCTCAATTGAAATGTATTTTCAAGAGCTATGTATGTATGTATGTTTTGAACAATAAAAATATTAAAAAATTAAAATTTTCATATTAATATGTATGGTAAAATTGAATTTTGAATTTTCAGTTTGGTGGTGACCTTTTTCAAGAACTAAAACAATTTTTCATTACTTTTGAACAAAAGTTCATTGATTTATGACCCAGGAATCTAGGGTTACAAAAAGTCATAACCCTAGTGTATATACAAGGTGGTTTTATAAAGTTCACAAAAAGTCCTAAAAAATTTATGTTTTCTCCAGTAACCAGTATATCTCATGTATTATTTAAACTTGGTCATTTTCTCCTTTGAAATAGTCTCATTGGAAATGAACTCAATCAAATCATTAATGAAAATTTAATTATCCTAGCTACTAATCATACATGGCAGTTAAGAATAAGGTTGAAGTATACTAATATATATCACTTTGTTTATGGCAGTATACACAGTGGATTAAATGAAAAATGTTGTTTTCCTTCATAACAGTATATTGGGGTATGCAGCAAGTAAAAACAGGAAAAAATTATACAACTTGGTTAGACTTTTCTACCCTGCCTGTCATATTCACCTGACCTACCACTAAGCATATTTTTTTTAATTGTATTTTTGATTTTTTAATCAATTAATACCAAACAAGGTAATAATTCCACTAAGATGCAAGGTGTTACTTGGAGTGAAAGAGAATGAGAAGACATTAGAAAAAAGCTAAATCCCAATCCAAAACAAAAGTTTATTTATTACCTTTTTCAATTGCTGTGAAATGCTTTTATGAGGAAAACGTTCTCCAATGAAAACAAGACACAAGAGTTTGTCAAAAACGTTTTCATGTCAAAATCTGTGGAATTTTACTCAAAAGTTATTGATGAGCATCCTGACAAGTCATTGCAAATAATGATGAATATATAATTGAATAAAAGTTAATTGTACTTTATTTTCTAAAGAACAATGTTGATAAACGAAAACGGAAATTATTTCTGACTCAACCTAATATATATATATATGAACATGGCCACAATGTGCTGACCATTTTTGAATAATAAAACATTCCTATAACACTAGACACACATAAAACCCCATACATTCAGTTACAAATAAAAAAGTCGCAGTTGATAATGGTTAAAAGAATAAGCAGAACATTTGTCCAGAAAAGAAAACATTTATATGAACACAAGAAAAATTAAATAAAAAGCTGTATAAAAGAGGGATTGCTACTCAAATACACAATATATATATATATATATATATATATATATATATATATATATATATATATATATATATATATATATATAATGCCTGTTTGTTAATTCTGTGATCTTTTGTATTTTTCAATATTTTTCATTATGTGCATGAATTAAATCTAATCTCAATTTAATATTGCTGTTTT